>JAZKJV010010812.1:0-455423 GCA_037367405.1 Ottelia alismoides | reverse complement strand
CCGTAGGAGCCTCTATTTCTGACGAAATTCGAATGACATATAGAAGGGATATAGAGATGAATATATATATTGTGATATTTTTCCAAAAAAATAAAAAAATTTGCGAAAAATGGGGTGGGGGCAGCCATGCTGGCTACCCCTAGGGGGCAACCCCATTTTTCCCATATATATATAGGGTAAAATGGGGCTGCCCCCAGGGAGTAGCCAACTTGGCTACTCCCACCCCTATTTTTCCCTCATTTTTTTATTTTTTTGGAAAATAAAAATTTGTATATTCATCATTATGTCCCTCTCACATTCTATTAAAATTTCGTCAGAAACAGAGACTCCTAAGCCCTCCATCCAGACGTCATTTTTTTAACGGTCGCAGGATTTTTTAAATCGACCATGTTTGGATGGAGGTCGTAGGAGTCTCTGTTTCTGACGAAATTTTAATAGAATGTGAGAGGGATATAATGATGAATATACAAATTTTTATTTTCAAAAAAAATAAAAAATGAGGGGAAAATAGGGGTGGGAGTAGCCAAGTTGGCTACTCCCTGGGGGCAGCCCCATTTACCTAGGGGGCAACCCCATTTTTCCCATATATATAGGGTAAAATGGGGTTGCCCCCAGGGAATAGCCAACTTGGCTACTCCCACCCCTATTTTTCCCTCATTTTTTTATTTTTTTGGAAAATAAAAATTTGTATATTCATCATTATGTCCCTCTCACATTCTATTAAAATTTCGTCAGAAACAGAGACTCCTAAGCCCTCTATCCAGACGTCATTTTTTTAACAGTCGCAGGATTTTTTAAATCGACCATGTTTGGATGGAGGTCGTAGGAGTCTCTGTTTCTGACGAAATTTTAATAGAATGTGGGAAGGATATAATGATAAATATACAAATTTTTATTTTCCAAAAAAATAAAAAAAATGAGGAGAAAATAGGGGTGGGAGTAGTCAAGTTGGCTACTCCCTGGGGGCAGCCCCATTTTACCCTATATATATATATATATATATATATATATATATATATATATATATTGGGAAGTAGTTAGTCTGTAATGGCCTGAGAATTGGAGTTTTTGTCTAGGATCTTCCTCTTGCCAGAGTGGGCAGGATGAGGGACAAAGGAAGAACTGAACTACTAGTGTCTCAGCCGACCTGAATAGGAAAAGGCAACCCTTAAAAATATCTATATATGTATTTTAGTTATTAAAGTTTGACTCCGCCCCTGGGCACCACTAATGTGAATATATTTGCAGCAGCTGGTCAAACATCGGTATATAAAATGATCTCCATTTGCAGCTATATGAACTATCATATTTAACATGATATTTCTTTGTGGCGTCTCGATCGATCCTGGCAAACATGCGAACTTACAAAAAAAATGGTAGCAGCTGCTGCACACTATTGGCCTTATTGCAGTTTTTGTTGTACGCCTTCCCCATCCCCATAGCTAACTTCACCCGCATCTCCTCACCATTCTCTCCACCCATCACATCCCACACCACGCCCTCCACCTCCCACTTTATATCCTCCACGACCCCATTTGCCAGTTCCAAGTATACTCCTATCTCCTCCACCATCATCTTAGGGCCCGTTCGGGTCATGGGGGAGAATTTACCCTCCTTAACTCATTTCTCCTCTTTCTCTTGCGTGGACTCCACTTTATTCTTTTTTTAAAAAAAATTAAATAAATCAAATTTGCATCATCAATTCTATCAAAAAATAACATATTATACCATCATATCATATACAAATTATAAACCACTCCGCTTCTACTCATTTTTCCAAACTTCAATACAATCACATCACAATAACTACTCACTTTTTCAAACTTCAATACAATCATATCACAACAAACCCCACTTCTAACCCATCTCAAGTTTAATCCTCTATCCAAACACCAAAATACAGAAACGGGTTACCCTCTACCAGTTTAACCCGTCTTAACCCGCTAACCAAACGCACCCTTAGGTAGCGTTTGACTCGCGGGTTACCTGCGGGTTAGGGGAGTTTACCCCCTTAACCCACATCCCCCTCTCTCCCCGTGGACCCCACTTTATTCCTTTTTTAAAAATTAAATAAATCAATTTTACATCATCAATCCTATCAAAAAATAATATATTATACCATCATATCATATAAAAATTATAAACTACTCCACTTCTACTCTCTTTTTCAAACTTCAATACAATCACATCACAATAACCACTCACTTTTTCAAACTCCAATACAATCATATCACCCCAAACCCACTTCTAACCCACCCCCAGTTTAGCCCTCTATCCAAACACCAAAACACAAAAATAGGTTACCTTATACCAGTTTAACCCGCCTTAACCCGCCAACCAAATGCACCCTTAGGGTGTGTTCGTTTGGGGGGTTACCCCCCACTTTGGGTGGGTTACCCTCAAAACCTATATTCCTAACCCACTTGTGGGGTTCATCATCATTTCATCAAAAAAATATATATTATACCATCATATCATATAAAAATCATAAAATACTCAACTTATACTCATTATTTCAAACTTCAATACAATCACATCATAACAACTACCTACTTTTTCAAATTCCTATACAATCATATCATAATAACTACCCACTTTTTTCGAATTTCAATACAATCACATCATACAAATCCTCCCAACCCTTAACCCACCAACCAAACACACAAATACAAAAACGGGTTATCCTTCCCCAGATAACTCACGAACCACGGTGCCATAAGCCATTTTACTATCGACACGCCTCTACTCAAGCTCTCCGCCGTCAAGTTCCACCGATAATGGCTAAGGAACACTCCCACTGCTCCATCGAGAGTATCTCCAAACACGGTGTCCAGGTCCTAACAAACATCTCATGTCACCACATGTCTACTACCCATCACCACCGCCACTAGTTCGCTCGCGCATTCCTCCAGCTGAGTCACCAAATGTTGACCATATGGTCAAATCCCCCTCGTCCTCCAAATATCTTTAGTGGTCAAGTACTTCTATTTCCGGGAAGTAATGTATGTTGCCTATGGAATGATCCTTGAATTCTTGTTGCATATTGTTGATGATTGTGTCTAAAGTGGTGGTATAAATATTATTCAATAAAATGTCATCAACACTTACTAATGCATAAACGAGTGAGTTTCCTTTGTTGTAAATAAAGAGGGATGTATGTGTCTACAAGGAATAAAGCGAAACGGTTCAAGGTAGGAGCTTAACCAGCTCAACTATTCTCATGGAGCTTGTTTGAAATCGAGACCGTACAAAGATTTACGGAGGTGGTTGACATTTTTATGATGATACGGATATGCGAATGCGGCATGTAAATGTCTTCTTGTAGTTGACCTATACAAATGCATATTATTAAAATCAAGTTGTTTGATGGATCAACTTTTTGTAACTAATAAAGAGAGAACCAAGCGTATGGTAGATGGTTTGACTAAAGGTCTAAGTGTTACGTCATAATTGAGAACTTCTAGTTGGTTAAATATTTTGGCCATAATTTAGCTTTGTAATGTTCAATGTTGTGGTTCAATAAAATTACACCCAATGAAATTGAGATCTTATTAATGTTGAGTTATTGGTTGAGTTTACTACCCATTGTTGATTGTGTTTATTCAAGGGTGGACAACCAAGAACTAAGATCTCTTTGAATAGAAAGTGGCTCTCATCAAGCTGCCATCTCGAACAGCATAAAATTTATTTGAGTATATGTCAAGCCAGTAATAACTATATAATTTTCAACATATCCAAGAAAAATACACCTAACAGTTGTCGAAGACAATTTGTGAGATTTGGAGAAAGAAGTAGTGGATAGCCCGCACAAAAAAAAAACCACGAACTTAACCATTGGGCTACAATTACGAAGGTCGTTGGGTGCAGAGGACCTATTGAGAACATCGCGTGTAGACATACATTACCATTCTCATTTGATTAAGCGATACCATGACTTACATCTAGAACGAAAAAGCTCTGATACCATATCAAATATCAAAGGTGGTTAATCCTATCTAGGATGAATACTCTCATTTCATTAGGTGATATTGCGACTTACATATATTTTTTTACAATATTATTTAGTTAAAAATAATGTATCAATTGAAGTCAATTCAATCTAATGAAGTCATATTGTGGTTGTTGCAATCGTGGAAACAAACCTTGTGTAGGAGGAAAAGGCTACTTAGGGCATGCAACCATGTCTATTATTGAGAATATATGATTTAGATTATATCATCATGAGGATGTTGCAAATATAGTAGGAGAGGTTGTAATATCTCAATCATAATCTCACGTCTCTAATACTAAAAAAGTACGGGGGTGTTATTGTAAGTTGCTTAGTTAGTACTCAATAACTCCGACTTAAGAAATTTGGGTGATGGTCGATGGTTCCAATTGAGCTCGAGCTCAACAAATTCTCAGGATCAGTTTCCCCCAGTCAGCGACTCAAGCTAGGCACGGGTGTCATACCAAACTAATAACTACATTTCCATTAGAATACTGAATATTATCCATAATACATGAGATATATAAAAATATATAAAAAGAAATGGAATAAGAATGTCTATACTTAAAACATTAACACGTGAGATGTCAAAATAAAAAAATAATTACAAATGTACAAGCAAACTAGATAATTAGGGTAGCCACCTCGGCTATGGTGACTAAGCATCTAAGTAATTACATGAGTCTCCTATCGATCAAGTCATATAATTAGGTCATAAATTTAATAGCGAGTTAAAATATGTCAAATAAAGAAATATATATTATAATTTTAGGATAGATAATCCGTTTAAGAATAATCCGATTCATATATATAGAGAGAGGAGTGATCCTATGAGAGCAAAAAGTTGTGAGAACATGAGAGGGATGATTTTGGATCACATGATTCTATTTTCTCTCTCCTGATCTTTTTCTCTCCTGGGTGAATCATGTGGTCCACAACCACCCCTCTTATGCTCTCACAACTTTTTGCTCTCATAGGATCACTCCTCTCTCTCTCTCTCTATATATTTAAAATTATATTCAATTCAAATGTAAAATTCAACGCTGAACATGAGATTGTGTGCATCCATTTTCTTGGCAATTAATTAGTAGGCAGTAGAACAATGACAAACGTACATAATAAATAATATAAAGCAATCACATGACAACATACAAAGTACAAAGTAAGAATAAGTATGAGCTATATGCAAGCAGTAATATAATACTAAGACATCACTATTAACAAAGAAAAAATGGGCTCTTCCTATTTTCCGTAATTATTTTATTTTATTTTTTGCAAAATAAAATTATATATATTAATCTATATATCCCTCCAATATGCTATTCAAATTTTGTCAGAAACAAAGACTCTTATGCCCTCCATCTAGAACATGTGATTTTAATGGTCTAAACGTTGTTGTAATTGACCTATTCTAGATGGACGGTATATGAGTATCTGTTTCTGACGAAATTCGAATGACATATAGGAGGGATATATACATGAATATACATGGTGATATTTTTTCAAAAAATAAAAAGAACACCAAAAAAGAGGCAGGGACAGCCAACAAGGGAGCAACCCCATTAAACCCTATTAAAAAATGCCTAAATAAAAGGGAAATAAGATATAATAATTGATATTTTTTATTTTTTGTTTAATTATCTAGCGATCGAGCGTATTCAACCTTCATCACGAAGCATTAAGAGGGCATTTATAATCAAGAATACTCAACCTTCATCATTAACCATCAAGAGAGCTTTTTTAATCATGTTACTTACGAAGACTATAACACGAATAAGCTCACACCAATCCGTTCATTTTGGATCCAATTCAGAATTTTCCTTGGGAGGCATTGAGAAGATTTGAAACGTAATAATTTCAATTTATAATTAGCCTTAATCAATGTGTTGCTACTCAAGTAGGGAAGATACTTGATTCTACTACATCATGATTTTAAAAATAGTATGTTCATGTACCACATTCTCTTCAAACCTATGCTATCTAGAGTATATATGTGTAATAATATATGCACAAAAAACAATTACATTTCACTGATATAGTTTTTTCACAAAGCAAATCGCCTTCAATTTTTAAATATTCCATGTTACTTCTTGTTTCATTGTAACAAAGGAGTCTTTTTATGTGTTGTATCGATAATTATGATTATGTATGAACAATTCTTTCATATTTTGCTCATTTGCAACAAAATATTTTCTTTATATGTCACTTTTATATTCAAGATTTGCAATTACGGAAATGTGTGAGAAATTATGTCAAATCTTTATTTTTTTGCAAAATTAACCCAACAAATAGACATCCACATCGGTAAGATGTTCGATTTTTCAAGTCTAACAAAGATAGATTAATGGCTTTAGGCCTTTTAATAACCTTTAAGTCGGCGAATGTGGATCCCCATTTTGTTCACAAAAACCCATATTAGACAAACTACTTGAGCATTATGTTGAATGTGAGTATGATCGCTTAGCCATACCTCATGTCATTCAACCATGAAAAATAATATACAAGTTATAAGGTTGTGTTTGCTTGCCTTGTAACTTGAAGGAAAAATGGAAGGCCGAAGTTGGAAGCCATGTTGGGATAAGACATAAGGGTAATTCAGTAAAATGGAAAGGGAATCATGCGAATCGTCCTTAACAAATAAGAGGCATGGGGAACATAAGCCATCGGGGAGAATGACAGAAGAACTCTGTAGCGAATGTCAGTAGTTCGAGTCCATGACTATAATAGCACCCAATTTTTCCTATTCAGCAGTTCGGTCTATAATTTATCATTCACAGACACTTATAAAATCGTCCTATACATAGCTTTTATTAAATGACGAGGTTTAAATGAGGAAAAGCATACGCTTGAGACAATGCCTAAACTCCTACATAGGCAACAATTGAGAACTTTCTGCAAATAACGAAAGCTTATGGAGCAATGTCACATGGAGGTAAAAGGCCCATGGGTCAGAGCTTCTTTATCAAAGAAGAAGTAAAGACAATATCTGAGGAATAAGCGAAAGCTAACTCTATGCCAAGAGTTATCGATAAGACATATGAATGTAATATCTCACACCGGGTAAAATACTTAACCCTCCCTACTTTTACTAATACTAGGAATTTTCTAGTGTATTATGGAAAATGTGATGCATATAAGTCGTGGTTTCAAATTTATCGATTAATCGTACTCTGACAGATTTATATAAGATAGAGTTTTGATTTTTGGAGTGACACTGAAAAAGTTGACAAATAGGTTACCCTCATTGTCACTTACATAACCGTACATGAGATTTTCATCTCATACAGCTCCTCGTTCAATTCCTTCAATTAATTGAATCATTTTTCTTCTTTAAGAGAAGATTCTCCTTAAGAATGACGATCTTTTAACAGTACATTTTAAGGGACGGTTAGTAATCGATTTTTGACAGAACGAAAAAGTAATATCTAGTAGAATCGTAATCATAGAATACAACCATAGTTGAAATGCATACATTTATCTGGCAGATATATTTGTATGATTTACATATCTTGATAAAATATAGTTATCTCCAATAAGTATATAACACAAACGTTTGTTAACATTTCATCTACGTATAATTACGACAGTCGTACTGCCAACCTGGCGAAAAGTAGAGTGAGAAGACATGTGTTCTCATATTTGCGTTCACATAAAAAATGATATTTTATCTCTTGTGCCCTTCTTAACACGTATGCCCTATTTTTGTAATATCATAGCTTAATTCATATAAAATTCACAGTTCTACTCTTCTGTTAAGATAAAGTAGGGATATCCGATATTGTAAAAGGAAAAAACTGTCAGTTTTCTAAGATTTAGGAGCATAATTGATATTTAAAAAAAATAGAGGAATATAACTGATATTGCAGAAGTTAATGGGCACAAATGATAAAATCTTAGAAACAGATTCTGGATTCTGGTTAGTTAATTATATTTGCAATGATATGATAAACCTAAGAATACGCGCATGGGGGGAGAGGAGCGGGAGATGGGAGGAGGAGAGGGGGAGCGGGTGATAGAGACGTGGGTGGAAGAGCACCGGGACATTTACCGTCGCGCAACGAGGCACCCCTTCATCCTCTCCATCCGAGACGGCTCAGCGGAGCTCTCCTCCTTCAAGCGCTGGCTCGTGAGCACCAGTCCTCTCTCACTCTCTCTGTCTTCTTCTCCCCTTTCCTTTTCTGTCTTTCTGCTCGAGTTGCAATGCGTCCACTCCAAACTTCTGTCAAAATTACATTTTATTTCTTTAAGCAATTTTCTTTTCCCAATGATCGTGATTTCAAGTTAATCATCGGCCCCTTGAGCTTGTGGTTTGATCATCTTTGTGCCTTCTTGAGCCTGCTTGTGGGTGTGATGTTCGAGCACACGATTTTGTGCAGCGAATCTCAGAAAGCATGCTATGCACATGAGACGTGATGTGTGTTTTGAGTTGGGAGTGGAGCAGTCGGAGCCTAGACACGAGTTGAACTGGGAAAATTGGTATAGCAACTTATTGGATCCGGATCCAACTGGCTTCGATGCAACTGCCCACTTTGCTTAAGTCGAATGTATCTGAGTAGTAATCCTCAATACTTTTATCCCATAAAGTGAGTTCTTGGAGTGGGGCTATTTTCGGGGTGTTACATGGATGATGATTGATGAGCCTTCATCTGATGCTTAATGGTTTGGGTAGTTCTGAACCCTCAATTACGACTAGGGTGATTTCATATACCGTCTATTATATTGCAATCGACAATATCAAGTAGAGATCTTGGACCATATTTGCTTCCCTACTGTGGCGTGACTTTGGGAGAACTATGTTTTATTATTATTGGCGGAGCTTGGATTTACATGAGAGGAACAGAATTCCAGTGAGGCTGTCTTTTTCATGAAGGGGATGATGACTGTTGTTGAGGATCTTCGAATTACTCTAGTATCTTTGCCGTTTAAATGGGAGCAGGCTGATCGAGGAGTTGTTTCCATGTTTGATGGACCTTGCGATATATTAATGAGGCTGTCTTTTTCATGTTTGCTGAGAATCTTCGAATTGCTCAAGTATCTTTGTTGTTACAGGTATGGATGGTAGCGGGCTGATCGAGGAGTTGTTTCCTTGTTTGATGAACCCTGCGATATATTTTAACATTTCAGTGGCAGACTACTGGTCATCTTCTAACATGGATCATGGAGTTTGAGCTTTTTTTTGTCTCAAATTTCTCAGATGCAATTATTTGAGGAGGAACGATTATAGATGGTACGAAAGGGAAAGGCAGGTGAGTGAGCGGAGTTTTAGCCTGGCAGCAAGAATCAAAGCACCTACAAGAACAACCAAATCAACCAAGGACCGAGATAAATGGGGAGGTGAGAATAATGAGTATTGAATTGGGGTTACAGGGAGGTGAAGGTGAACTAGGGGACTGGGAAGGGTTGATTTGTGGATTGTTGTTGAGGGCATTTCGACCACTAAAGCCAGTGGTTGAGAGGGTGTTCTACATGGATGGGAGATTCATTGTCTCAGGTACATGGGGATTGGCCACTTTGCATGATGTGCAGTGCAATGATCCTGTGTTGTGCTTCATGTATGACAAAGTGGGTCACCTTGGTGTCATCTGTGCTTGTATTAACACCTCGAGAGTGAAGATGGATTCACGTGGTAGAGATGCTCATCTAGAAGCTATGCACAAGCTCGACAATGGTTCCCATCATACTGCTTAGTGGCCGATTGGTCTTTGGGCGCTTGTGACTTCTTGGTGGATTTTGACTAGGCGAGAATGGGTCATACCTAGGCATGGATTTGCAGGAGACGCGATCTTCATGGAGGGGGGAGCATATTTGTGCTCATGGTATGTAGTCGGAAGATGTTATCTAGATTTGGGGGGTGGGGTTGCTTTAATAGGGATGCACTTTCATTGCATTGAAAGGTGTCTTGGATTCTGGGTTGGGGTTTATTGGTGCAATGGGTGGTGATTCAATGATTTCTAATTTGATAATAGGGATTTCGATTCATTCTCGATTTCTATAGCTCTGCTCTGGGATGTGACAAAGGTGGTTTCTTCTGGTCTCCAAGTTGGGAAGTGGTTAAAGAGATCACTTTTGTAAATGGAAGGCTTAAGTGGATTCAATACTGATAATGGTTTTCCAAGTGGACAAAGAGCGATTCCTATTGGTTATTAATGACTTCATTGTGGAGGAATGGGTGTCAATGGTTAAGAAGAGCATAATAGTGGAAGGTATGCTGGTGGAGGGCATCTGATATTTGTGGGAGGGAATGGTTGCTTATGTGGAGGACTGTTCGAAAAAGTGGGACCGTCATCTATGCATTGGTTGTCGCTTTGATTTTTGCGGGGGTTGAAATTTGATAGATGTAACAACTGCAAATGCCCCACCCTCTTTGAGGGCATATTAGAGCAATTAAAAGGTGAATTGTAGATGCAGTTGATGGTGTATACCTTTCGAACGAAAATGCATGCTTTACTTGGATCATGTTTATTTAGATCCAGAATGCCCGTTACTTCAATTGTAATGAAAATTCATTACATTTTTTAGTTACATACCTTAAATCCAATAATCAAATGTTGGACCTTGCCATGTTTATTTAGTGAGCCTCTGGGTTGATGCATGCAGGAGATCATATAATTATTGGGAAGGCTTGGGCCCTTTTTGTGCCAGTAATGGGGGTTAATGGTTTCCTATTTTTAGGAGATGCCGATAAATTCGTGTCAGGTGACCCATGAGCTCCCTCTCTTGTGGTTGCACACAAGTGTTCTATCTAGCAGTGCTAGGATGCAGAATCCTCTTCTACACGAGGGGGCGTTTTAGCGTGGCAAGATGTTGATCGCATTTGGGTGGTTGAGAGGCAACTTGCCTTGAGGAAGGTGGTGGTGTTGATGGGGATGGTAGAGTCAATGTATATGAGGAAGAGGTGCAAGGTCAAAAGGGACTTCTGCAGCTTCGACTTGCTTCTGGGAGGTTTGCAGACACATTGCTTTGCCAATAACAGTAGTGCCAATTTGACGGTTGTCAACATTGTGATGGGTTATGTAACAAAAATGGCGGTGGAGGGTGCTCTGGTAGAGGATGGGGTGGTGCGAACTTGTTATGAGTGAGGGAAATTGGTGCATATTAAAAACCCTTGGAATTTTTGGGGTTGTCGGGATCTAGAGAACATGACTTTGGTGGCAGGTTTGTTGAGATATAGGTGGTAGTGGGGGCTATTACAAGAGATGAAGCTAGAGATCTATGACATTGGGAGATGAAGGGGTTTTATGGGTCCAAAATGACAAAGTTTGAGGTGCTATATACCAATGGAAGGTCTAGGGGCAACTTAATGGGGAAGAATGGGGAGCCTTTTCTAGAGAGCTCATCTTCAGGGATGTTCGGTGTGGACTATGTTACTAAGGAGGATTTCAAGTTTTCATATGAAGAACTTACCCCTCCTTGTATAAGAGTAGAGAATGTGGTCACAATACTAAATAAGCGATATGGGAGTAAGTACAAAAGAAAGCAAGAGATAATAAATAAACCTTCTCAAAACTCCCCCTCAAGTTGGAGCATAAATATTATGCATGCTCTACTTGGAAATGCATCAATCAAATAGGTTTCTTGCTAGCAGCTTCATGAAAACATTGGCAAGCTACTCATTATAAGGCACATGTGGAGTTTAAAGGAGTCTTATCTAAATTGGATCTCAAGTGTAATGATAGTCATTTTCCGCACATTTGGTTTCTCTCATGGAAGACATGATTGTTTCTAATGACGATGGTAATCTCACTACAAGATTGCATTTCCACGAGTCTTGTGATATAAAATACTCAAGTCCTATATAACTGATTTAACCGATTCCAACTTAGCTCTGGTCTAGGCCATATCTTTGTACTCAAATTTTTATACTGAACGAGCAATTTTTCTTGCTACCTTATGTAAGAAGTTTACCTCCAATAAAGATATTGCTTTCTTGGTATGTCTATCCCCATATAATCTACATCAAAGTACCAAAAATATGCAAAGAGGAGCCCTTCATGCAAAAGCCCCTTTTCCTCGGTGTACCATTGAAATTTCCCAAGATGCGCATCACATCATCACAACTCATAAATAAGCTAACTTGATTTACACAAAAGTATATATTTGATTAGTTTATGACAACATAGATGAACTTTCTTACTGAAGCCCAGTACAATCTAGCATCAACTTCCTTTAAGGCGTGCTCATATGATTTGCCATTTTGGCATCTGCGTTCACAGTTGTAGAAATAACTCTGGATCCAAGCACGTAAGTCTTGTCAAGCAAGTTAAGAGCATACATTCATTATGTTAGACGTGGGAATTTCGAGACCTGAATGCATGAATAAAACGCTCATTACTAAGTGGGTGCTGAGCCAGAGATTATGGGAATATTAGAGGACCTAGTCTGCCGATTGATGTGTAGGATCTGTTGTGGTGCACTGATAGGTAATAATATATGGTTTCTATAATCTGTTCAGCAGGGAATTACTCAAATTCTACCCGAATTGGATGATGCTCTTTGGCCCATGGTGTGTTGCATGGAGATTTTTCATTTCTGGCTGGATAATTGGACATGATTAGGGGCGTTGAGGGATAGATATCCACGTCTCTATGCACTTGCAGAGAATCAGTACTTGGTGGCTATTCAGGCTTGGACAAATGGCTCCTGGTGTCCATCCTTTTCGGTAGCCTTTTCAGAGCAAAGAATACACGATTTTTTAGCGATGCTTGAAGACCCGGTGGAAATTGAGGGAATCACGCAGGGGAGAGACCCTTTTGTTTGGGCTACTGGACGTTTCTCGATTAAAAATGCATATAAGCTGTTCGCCCGGATCCATAATACAAATTCGAAATCTTCTAACAGTGATTACAAAATTATTTGGAGAAGCATAATTCTGCAAAAGGATCAAGGTGTTCATCTGGGTTGTAAGGCATGATTGGTTGCTTACCAAATTGCGATGGGATAAACTCCTACATATGGGGAACTTGATCTTCGATAGATGCATAGAAGATCACGAGGATTTAGTACATCTATTTTTCTAATGCAGATTCTCGGCATTAGTTTGGCCAGGCGCATGCATTGTATGGAGCACCTTCTACTTCTAATAGATCATGAAATAGATATAAAGCCTTCTCCACCAAGCACGAAGCCAAAGGACAGGTACAGATTGAAGATGGCATGACTTTCTAGAACTCAATTAGGATGATTTGCTACAATTCTCAAGAGGACTGCTCTCCTGTTTTTGCACTTATTTTGGCCATTTTGGTGTGTGATGAATGAGTCAATTTTTTGTGAGCGGTTTTTTATCGGATAATGGGCCATTATTGGGCACTTATTTCAACCCAGTCGCATATCTAATGTAATTTTTTGCTTTAATTAATTAATAAAATTTCCCAACAGTGGAACCTAACTCGGGATTCCACCCTCCATTTATTTAAAACAAAAAAGTTAGGACTAGCTCTCTAAGCATGTGGCCAATCTCAACCAAGGTTCAAGAAAGCGGTATGCGTATGCATTCGGACAGGTCATCGAATACTGAATAAGCGGTATGCGGGAGCATATGCGGGGTATATGCGGTTCTACGTGGCTATCTAATTTTTAATTTAAAAATAAATAAATAAATATCTATGAATAACATTACCACGGAATTTACGTATTTAAGTGGAGTTAAATAAGATATAAGAAAAATAGTTCACTTTAGATGGGTGTGTTTATGCTCTTAATTGCCTTATATTTAATCACAGAAACATTTACCATAAAAACTTCACATATTAGATTATTCGTAATAACAAAACTTCAATGCATGTACATGCACTACATGAGCAAAACCTCAATCGGCATATATAAAAATATTCGATGATATATTGAAAATACTCGTGAAAATAATACATGAGAAAAACATAAAACATTGTATATACATTATGGTATAATGCATTGTAATTGTATACAAATGCATGCCATATTCTTACAATTGAATGAAGGAAGAGACAGAGCTATGAAATTAAGGACCTGAATGAGAAGACTGAAAAGTTGGAGCTGTTGGAGCAGTATGCGGGGCATATGCGGGATATGCGGGGCATATGCGGTCCGCTTATGTGGGAAGGATGCATAATGCACTGATTCATGAAATCGGTGCGGTCTGCATGTCGCACGGGCATATGCATCCACATATGCGGTCCGTGCGGTCGATTTCATGAGCACTGATCTCAACCCTAAGAAATTAGCGCAAGTTGCCAAGGTCCTTGATGATTATGTGCTTGTTTAGTACTTCTTTCACCATAAAGATAACCCTAAGCATCACTACCAATGAAAATAATATCATCTGCATAGACAAGTAGAACCACAATCCTATTAGAGTAGCTTCCTTCAAAAAATAGTAACATTGTACACATAGAGAGTGATTTGCACTAGACCTACAAAACTGCATATGTTCTACCACCTCAGAATGCTCGTGGATCTATGCTTTGGGACTCTTCTAGAACCATAAATTGCTTTAAAGACAACAACCTTTGCTAGACTTTCCCTTAGCCATAAAGTTATGTGATTGCTCTGTGTATACCTTATCGTGATATATCAACAACAAAAAAGCCTTTTCCGACAATTAAGTAGGGTCGACTACATGGATTCTTTGCGTCCATTCAGATTTATCTTGGGTCAATCTCATGCTTATATCTAAAAAACTAAGATCCATTCTTATAGTCTCATTCCAACACTTCTTGGATCGTCCTCACCCTCTCTTAGCCGGCTCAACATCCCAAAATTCGCATATCTTAATAGGTGCATCAACTGACCTTTGCAAATGGCCAAACCACCTTAAGCACTTTTCTCGCATCTTATTTTCGATCGGAGCTACACCAACTTTCTTTTTGATTGCATCATTCTGAATCCGATCTTTACGTGTGTGTCCACACATCCACCTTAGCATTTTCATTTCTGCTACTGTCATTCTCTGCACATGTCTATGGTTCACTGGCCAACATTCAGGTCCATAGAGCATAGCAGGTCTTACAGATGCTTTGTAGAGCTTTCCTTTGATTTTTAACGAAATTTTCTTATCACAGATGTGGAGAAGAGAGACGAATAGGATATGTATTGCATAGGGCTAGGGTCTCTTATATATAGAGAAAACCCTATAGAGTACAAGAGAAAAAATACATAAATACCCCTGAGGGGTTACGGAACCCGAAGGGTTAAAGGTTACAGAACCCGAAAGGTTAAGGGTTACGGAACCCGAAAGGTTACAACCATAATTGTAATATAATAATTCTAACACTCCCCCTCACGTTGGAGCATATCTGTCGATCATGCCCAACTTGGATACTAAGTATATGAGACGCTTCCTTGGAAGAGCCTTTGTGAGGATGTTTGTAAGTTGAAGTTCAGTGGAGATGTGTGGAGTGCTGATCCGTCCTCGTACTGCATCACAAATAAAATAGCAATCAACTTCAATGTGTTTTGTGACTTTTGTCCGTTCATGGAAAACTGGATTGGTGGCGATATACGTGGCAGACTTGTTGTCTCAATATAAGGGTAGAAGAGTGGCGACCGACATGCCAAGTTCTGTTAGGAAAAAACAAGCCGTGTGATCTCACATGTGGCATGAGCCATTGCCCTGTATTCTACTTCTGCACTGGATCTGGAGACCACTGTATGCTTCTTGCTTTGCCAACTGACAAGGTTATCCCCAACAAACATGGCATATCCTGTAGTGGATCGACGGTCCTCAGGAGAGCTAGCGTAGTCAGAATCTGTATATGCAGAGATATTAGTGTGCCCATTCACCCCATAGAAGAGTCCACGTCCGGGAGATTCCTTCAAATATTGAAGGATCAAAAGAACATCCTGTGAGTGACTGTGAAGGCGCTTCTCCATATGCTGACTAGCTCTGCTCACAGCATATAATATCTCTGGACTAGTAACAGTGAGATAGAGTGATTTTCCCACTAAGCTTCTGTATCGTGTTGCATCTTCAAAAGCTGGATCAATAAATGCTGAATATTTTCTCACTTCTGCAGGGATGCCAGATGACTTGCATCCAAGAAGTCCTGCCTCAGTCAGAATATCGAGGAAATACTTTCTCTGTGAAAGATGGAACCCCTCTATTGTGCACATTACTTCGATGCCAAGAAAATAACGAAGTTGGCCAAGATCTTTCATGACAAAGACCTTATGAAGGAAGGTCTTGGTCTCCTGAATACAATCTATATCATCTCATGTGGTAACCATATCATCAACATAGACAACATGGATGATCGTGCCAGTAAACCATCGTCTAACAAAGACAGAGTAGTCAGGTGTTGTCACCTGAAAATCAAGTATGTTGATCTCCGTAGTGAGCCTGTCAAACCATGCCCTTGGGCTCTGCTTCAGGCCATAAATGGCCTTGCGTAGTTGACATACATGCTCCCCCTCGACTACATACCCCGACGGTTGCATCATGTAGACTTCCTCCTCAAGATCACCATAAAAAAGGTATTCTTCACATCAAGTTGATAAATGGGCCAAGCCTTGTTGGCAGCAACAGAGAGAATGGTACGTATCGACCCCATTCTGGCAACATGCGATAAGGTCTCAAAATAATCAACTCCAAAGGTTTGTGTGAAACTTTTGGCAACAAGTATGGCTTTCAACCTGTCAATAGAACCATCAATGACTGTTTGGTCGTGAATATCCATCGACAAGCCACATGGAGAACTCCCGGGGGGCACGACAAAAGATCCTACGTGCCCCGGGAGGTAAGTGCATCCATTTCCTCATCCATGGCTTGTCGCCAACCATGATCTTGCATTGCATTGAAATGATCTCTTGGAACAGAAATATCATTCAGAGCATCTGCAAATCTCTTGTTACAGCTAGATAAACCATCTGTAGAAGTAAAATGTGACATGGGGTGATACGTACATTGTCTTTTTTGCTTGCGTAGAGCCATAGAAAGCTCCCCAGGTACATCCGGACAACAGTGGTGGGAGCACTCAAAGTGGTCATATCATCCTGCATAAAAGGGACAGTCAAAGGTACAGACACTGGTGTAGAAGGTATAGAGGTATGCTGGCGAGTATAGATGATTGTCGGAGGAGGGAGGTCGAGAGGAATGCCACTCACAGTCTGTGTGAAATAACTTGTTTGCTCAAAGAAGGTGACATCAACTGACACATAGTATCGACGTCCAACAAGATCATAGCAGCGATAGCCTTTCTGGGTACGAGAGTACCCAAGAAAGACGCATTTGATCGCACGAGAGGATAATTTGTCAGCTGCATGAATGTTATGAACAAAGGCAATACAACCAAAAATTCGCAGAGGTATGGGAAAAGAAGAGTCAATAGGGTAAAGTAAGGAAAATGGAGTTGCCCTTTGAGAACAGATGAAGGAACACGGTTGATGACATACACTGCAGTAAGGATAACATCTCCCCAATATTGTTTAGGAACACTCATTTGACTAAGAAGAGATCTGACAACATTTAGCAAGCGCCGGAGTTTCCTCTCATCTATACCATTCTGTTGTGAGGTATATGGACATGATGTTTGGTGAACAATTCCCTGGGATGCAAAGAAAGAGTTCATGTCATGTTGGGTTAACTCAAGGGCATTGTCAGTACGAGTGATCTTAACAATGTTAGAAAAGTAAGTTTTAACATATTGAAAGAAATTTCTGACAATTTGATTAATCTCCGAACGCTCCTTTATTAGATATGCCTAAGAAGATAGTCTATAATCATCAACGAAAACTATAAAATAACTATGTCCACTAGCAAGGTTGCAGAAGTCGGCAGTCGGTACTCGGTCGGCAGGGTCACTGACTAAGGATTAATCGGCAGTCGGGAGAGTAATCGGATTTAGTCGGACAATAGTCGGTTTGGAATTTTTTTATTATTTTAAATATATAAATCAATTTTTATAGCATATACTCTCATTTATATTCATAAATTTAGCAGTTTTAATATTTTTAAGAGCATAAAAAAATAGCAAGAGATTGAAAAAAGAAGAAAGTTAAGAACAAAATGTTTGGCACATAGTACAAGCAAATGTTCAAAAATAAAAGACAATTACAACATGCTCAAAAAATAATACAACTGAAAGTAAGACAAGTATCCCAAGCCATTGGGTTCAATCCTCAATGTCGTCATCCAAGTCCAGCTCATCTTCTTCATCATCGCCTTCTTCTTCTTCATCGTCATCATCTTCTTCTTCTATATCCTCAAGATGTAGCTCCTCCTCCTCATTCATCGGCTCCTTTTCCACGCTCCCTTTCCACGCTCACCTCGTTGGCTCCTTCTTGGTTCCAAATTCTCTTCGGCGCCACTAGCATGTGCTACAGCACCCCATGTCAGTCCGGAACCTGGAAAAACCTCCTCATCATGAGCATCAACATCCCCGATCCATTCAGCCATGTGTGCACGATCATGAGATGACAGGGGATCTCTCTCTTTCTCAGCTCGGCGTTCCTGCAGGTTGGAATTGAAACGCACATATACAAGATCGTTCAGCTTCTTCGTCTCCAACCTGTTTCTCTTCTTGGTATGGATCTGAAGACCAAAAATTTAACTTTATATCAATTACTCATTTAAATTTTACTATTACTAATCGAATTGGGTGGATGGAGTGGAGTCTTTACCGAGTCAAATGTACTCCAGTTACGCTCACATCCCGATGATGAAGACGTCAAGCTCAAGATTTTGATAGCCAAAGCTTTCAAATGAGGTGTGTCATCTCCATGATTATGCCACCAATTAGCTATTAGAATAGAGAAATGGTCAACATAATAAAATAAGTGATCAACATTAATAGGAAACGAATGACTAAGATACCTGGATCAAAATTGCCATCATTTATCATCCTCTGTCTCACAGCTAAAGGCTTCCCAAAATCTCCACGACCAAGTCTATATGCCGGAAGCTCGTCCCTAGTAATTGCATCTTGTATATCCAAATCTGGATAAAATTTTTCCATGCATTCCTTAAACCCTCTCCTCACCACAACATCTGGATCACCATGAGACTCGGTGTAGAAGTAAAATGGGTTCAAGTAATATGCTGCTAGATGCAATGGAGTATCAAGCCTTCCTTTGGTCTTGGAGATAATAGCATCCACAAAAAATTTATAAGATGACTCCACACCATTGAATACTGCAATTATTTCTCGCTTGGCTTCTTCAAGCCCTCCGTAGACAAAGCCCATGGATGGGCGTCGATCTGCATCTACCACACGTAATAAACGAACCAGTGGAGTGAAAACTCTGATAGCATGTGTTGTATGGTTCCAGAATGTAGGGCTGAAAACAATGGAACTCGCAGCTTCTCCCTTCTTGGTCTTATACCACTTGCAGTTTCTCCACTCTTCTGAGGAAAACATCAATCTCAGCTTGTCTTTCTTTTCATTTAGGCTTTCAAGAGTGAGAAAAGTGGTTGCAAATCTTGTTTGTCCGGGCCTTGCAATGTCCCTCTTGTTGGTGAACTTGCGCATCAAGCTAAGAGTTTTGGTGTGAGAGTAGATGAACACCGTAAGCCTCTTCGCCTTTGTGATTGCACTTCTCACCTTTGTCTCTCTGCTTATCTCCTCCAAAGCAAGATCAATGGAGTGCGCAGCACACGGAGTCCACCAAATCTGTGGATATTTGGTGACCAACAATCTTCCTGCAGCAGCATTGGCGGATGCATTATCCGCCACAATCTGAACCACTTTATCCACTCCCACTTCATTCAAGCACTCCTCCACCAACTTGCAGATGTATTCCGCAGTGTGAGCCTCATTTGAGGCATCTATGGACTTCAAGAATGAAGTCCCCAATGTGCAATTGACACAAAAATTGATAATGCTCCTTCCACGCTTGTCCGTCCATGCATCAGTCATCAAAGAGCATCCCGCCGATGTCCACGTATCACGATGACCTTGCAATCCATCGTGAATCTCCTTCACTGCCTTCTTTAGAAGCGGACCACTAAGCTCATACCTCGTGGGAGGCTTTAGTCCAGGCCCGTACTTCCCAATAGCCTCCACCATCTGCAGGAAGTTTTTTGTCGTCATTGCATTAAACGAAATTGCCGATGTATATGCCCATTTGGATATGAATGATGAGACCCTATCACGATGATCCTTGGAGAATGCATCCTTGATGATCATTTGACGTGATGACCCTTCCACTGCGACAGGCTGCTCGAGGGATTCAGAGACTCGTGATCTCTTCGTCGAACCCACACCTCCAGTGATATCAACTTCCTCCCTCATCTCATGAACATCAGCGGCTTTCTGAGATTTCTTCCTGGCAACATCATCAAGGTATGCAATCATCTTGTTCTTCGTTTCCTCATCAACCTTGGGACATGCAGCAACGTTCCCTTTTCGGTGTGCTAGATGTTGCTTGAACCTATACACACCACCCTTCACAATCTTCTTGCACAATCTGCAAGTGACCGTATTTGGATCCGTACGGCTCGCAAGGTAGCCGTATTGCCATGCAGGATCAGTTGATCTCGGTGGCACATAAAAAGACGAGTCACTACCGGAAGCGACGTTCGTTGGTGGTGTAGCCATCTACATAATAAAAAAATGATGAATTATAATATAAAAAAATCAGTGGCATGATATACATTATACAATACAATAACCACTAAGCATACAACATAATCATAATTTGTTTGCATACAACCTAAATATTTGCATACAACACAAATATTTGCAAACAACATAATACATTATATATTCATACAACCTAACAAAAATATAATTGGACATGTTTAGTTTAGCAATATAACAATATAACAACATGTAAACATCTAGCATACAACATATGAAAAAATATAACAATGAGCCATTCCACATACAACATAATGTAAACATCTAGCATAGCAATATAACAATATAACATTAGAAGCTATCAAGAATGGCATGCTATGATCATATAATAAAATACAAATAATGAAAAAATGAAAACAAAAAAAACCCTAACCTGAGGTCCTGTGCGGCGAGAGACGCGGGGCGAGAGGGAGCTTCTCAGGCGGCGCGGCGAGAGAGGAGTGGAGAGATGCCTACCGGAGAGGTGCTGGAGGAGCGGCGGCGGCCAGGAGCTCGCGAGCGGGGAGCACGGGCACCGGCGGCGGGGAGCAGGGGTCTAGGGCGCGGGGGGTCGAGAGGGGAGTGGGATGTTTCGAACCGATGGGGACTTACTGTTGGACAGTAAGTTCCCAAATGCTACTCGCGTTCTAAAAAAATGGGACCCGATTTTATGTGTTGCAAAAGTCGGCCGAGTAAGCGCCCGCCTACACCGACTACTCGGCCGACTAATCGGCCAGGTCCGACTAATGCCCGATTTGGGTAAGTCGACTCGGCTACCCCGCCGAGTCGTTTAATCGGACCGACTAATCGGCTTAGTCGGCCGATTTTTACAACACTGACCACTAGGGAGAAAGTGTCAAAGTAGTTAACATCGTATATCTAATTGTAGTTGTTGGCCATAAATAAATGATGAATCCACGATTCACCTCCTTTATTCTTTCATTTTGTATAAAATCCTTAGTAAAATACATGTAAATATCAATTAATTCTCATTAATTAGCATACTGACTCCAATTATTAATATTACATATTTAACATTTATTTAGTCCAAAATAAAAGAATAAAGAGAAAAATAAAAATAAAAGAAAGAAGTATGGAAATATATAAATATGTACATACTAATCCTAACCCCGAATCCAGGTCAATATTGACCTGGTCAATAAAATAAATAAGTAGGAAAGATAAGGATATTAATCTATATTCAAAAAATATAAATCACAAATGTACATATACACATTATTCACTTTGTACATATAATTATATATTTTATTTAATATTCAGATAACCTCGAACCAAAATTTTTTCTTCTTCAGTGTTGTTTATAATAATATATATTAATTTTTAAAAATATAAGAAAAATAATCTAATGTATAGACATCATGGTTAAAGAACCAAAAAAGCCATAAAATAAGAATTCAAAGCTAAATATCTACTCTGTATGAACTCAAAATTCATAAACTCATTTTCATTGAATTTTGAATTAAATTATCTTTAAAATGAAAGTGGTTTCATTAAATCAGAGTTAATATGCAAAAGTCACCTTTTTGGGGTATTATGGTATCTGTACAAGTGTATATTTCTTCTATTTTATTCTTTGTGTTTTTTCATTATTTATATTTTTATTACATTCCTTATATTTTATAATAATCATATAAAATATAAATAAGAATTATTAAAGATGAAAGTAATAAAAAATAAATGTATATAGTTATTATATAGGTATAATGTACCTATATTATACATATTATTATTCATTTAATTAAATAAATGATATCATTAAAACAAAATAAAAATATATTTTCAATCCTCATAAGTATATTAAATTAATAAAATATATAATAAATATCTTTTATGTAAACTTAATTAATTGAAAATCAATAATTTAATGTATACATGTAGTTTATACCTGTAATTGTCATATTTATATTATTTAACTAATTAAATTACTTTATTTAATTTATTAAACTTCATAATAAAAATATTTATTAAATTATTTACAACTTTCACTTATATTATTTATTTAAATTAAATGTACTATTTATTTATTTATTAAGTTACTTTATATTTTATATAATGTATATATGTATTTTGTCTTATTTGTTTTTTGTCATGTATGACTTATGCCATGTGGCACCCTTCTATTGGCCATGACCGGACATTTGTCCTAGTCCAAGTCCTCCTTCCCCTTCTCTTCTTCTTCTTCTTCCCTTCTTCTTCCTCCAGTGCCTCCTTCTCCTTATTCTTCTTCCCTCACCTCCAACCACTTTCTCGCCTTCCTCCTCCTCAGTTTGTCCAGCTCTCCTGTAAAGCCAACCCAACCTCCGAGCTTCACATTTATTCTCCATAGCCCAGATCTCCTGAGCGAGATAGGTTGTGACAGGGTCTAGGTCTTCGTCGAGCGAGCGAGAGGGAAAGCGGCGAGATCGCCGCCGCCTTGGGAAAGTCCTCTGCTTCGTCATTACGCGCAGAGCCTTCGTGGGCCGCCGCGCATCGAAGCCACCACCTGGAGTTGTGCCGAGCTCCGCCCAATGCAACTTCATCCATACACAATCCTTTAGCTTCCGGTCCACTTTCCTCTTCGATTTGATTCAATTTGACTTCGTTCACCTTATATTTGATTAGATCATGCTTCCTCATTGTTTTCGTCCACAATTTATCCCCCTTCGGTCACTTTCGGATCGGAGGTTTGCTTTTCTCCTTAATCCACTTTTGTTGAGAGGACACGAATGAAGATCACAACGTGAACATCCTCAATGATTGACACATTGCTGCTAATCCGATCATTCGAGATTTGAGAGCACCATCGGCAATCGAAGAGCCTTCTCTGAACGCTTGGAACTAATTAGACCATTCATCATTCGAATCATTTCAAGCGTTACATCAGAAGCAACTATGAGATAAACTGATCGAGTCACAAGAACTCTGTCGCCTGGAGTGTTTCAACAGCATTTGGGGGGGGGCATCCCCTTCGTTTCAGATAAAGCAGCCTCCCTTCGATCGAATAAATCTGATGCCCCAGATCCAACACCGCCCACCGCTTAAACCCTATCGCCTCACGTGAGCATCACGTGATGAACTAGATATTTTTGGATTAATTGCCAAACAACCCCAACTTTCGTTTATCCACGAACAGGTTCATCGAACTGCTAATTACGCATACAATTACGTGACACCTGGTGATTTTACACAGACATCCTTGTTTCTTTCGTATATCTCAAACATGTACATGTACTGGAGCTATCACGTTATTTGCACGTGAGGTTCTAGGATCTTTGCGCACTTAAGCCCCGGGTTTTCCTTTATTAACACGCATACCATTTATCTTTCCATATATTACATAATAACCCTATATATATTTTTCATTTTTATTTTAGTTCACTTCTTTTGCGTTGTACATCGAACTATTTTAAAAATGGAAAATCGTATAATTATTCGACTCTTCGCTTTGCTTTATTCATCAAAACTACATATGAAAGTAATTAGATACAATAGCTTGTACCTTATCTAGATATATATTTATGATTATGAACTATTTATGTAATTTCGTGTTCTTTTCATCCAATTTATGTAATTTTCCTATAGCTCTCTCTTCTATTAAGAGAACCTAGGGTTCAAGGAATAAACAACTTCGTTCTTTTCTCAATATGGTATCAGAGCATCGGTCCTAGGACGAGGCTCTCGAACCCTAATCCTAGCACTACACCCGTCGCCCTCTTCTCCGTCGAACACCGCCGTCGTCGACCCCATCTGCCACCGTCGGCTCGTATCCTCGCTGTCGCTCGGCCGCCTTACTGCCTGCTCGGTCGCCTTCCTATCCCCCTCGGAGCCATCGTCGCTCGACTGATCTGCGGGCAGGACTGTTTATCGTCACTGAGTGGCAGCCGCGACTATTTGTCGTTATCATCTCCCTTCTTCCTAGCTGCTGATGCCGGCCCCTCGTTGTTAGCCCATTGTTACTGTGGCTAGCCGTCGTCAACCAATTATAACCGACCCCCTAGCCTGAGGTTCTTGCATTAGGATATGCTAAGACTTGATGGATTTAAGTGTATAAGTCAACATATGCATTCAAATCCATATATGTTTGTGTAGACTCTCATCCTTTGGTCTACAAAAGCCTAGTGATCTTCATCCAGCAAAATGTCAGAAAACAAATTCGACGTAGCCTACCGCTAAGGCAATGTGGGATATCCTCGCAACAACTTATTCTCAGGTGAGGAGTGAGACCAAGATTTTGCAACTCTAACATGATGTATTTACTGTCACGTAGAACAAAGGGCCACTTCACTCGTTGTATACATCCTTGCGTGGGATATTTGAGAAGCTCCACATTTTCATGCTTCTCATGGCTACTCCTGAGCAACAAAAGATATATAGGAATGCTACCATGGTTGGTGTATTCCTAGCAACCCTTGATCCTGAATATGATGATGCTCGCTCCCAGATTCTCACGGATGCTACTATTCCTCCCATAGAGGAAGCTTTTCGCAGGCTTAGCAGGACCACTGTTTCGTCCACTGCTACGAGTTAGACTCTTCAGCAATGGCTGCCTCCCGAGGTCGAGGAGGTTCTTACCAGTTCCGTAGACGTGTGACTCGTGGCAGAGGATGTCGTCTACGTCAGCCCTACACTTAATGTCATCGATTAGGACATTTAGAGGATACATGCTATTCCAAGCATGACTTTCCTGCATCTGCGAGGGTTGCTGAGCAAGTTGAGTCCGTGGCCACTTCCTTTTCAGATCAGAGATTTGATGAACTTGTAGCATGATTGAGGGATATCATGCCTCTTGCCAGTTCCATTGCCTCCTCATCTACCTCAGGAAGTCACTTAGATATGGCTGCTTCAGCATCTTCTAGTACCTCAGGTAGTACTTATGCACTTACTAGCTGTAGTGGATTTGAGGTTATAGAATGGATTATGGATTTCGGTGTTACACATCACTTGTGTGGAGATAGATGTCAACTTACAATGTACGAACATGTGCCTCCAGGGAGAACTGTGGTGATAGCAGATGTGACTCATTCCCCGGTTGCAAGACATGGGGAGATTAACTTGACTCCCCCTATGTGTCTACAGAATGTGTTACATGCGCCTGATTTTTCTATGAATATGTTATCTATTAGTCAAATTACGAAAACCTACTTGTCGAACTATTTTTGACCCATCTTCCCTTGCATTTCAGGACATCCTTACGAGCAAGGAAATTGGTTGTGATTGTGAGCAGGGCGGTCTATATCGTTTGGTTTGAAATCCTTATGCAGGTCTTTCCTCCCATTCTGCTAGATCTATTTCCCCCTTCACGTGGCACCTGCGATTTGGTCATCTTCCGCTCTAGAAAATGTGTCGTGTTCTACCTCAGATTTCTCCTCATTTGTCCTTCCAGTGTGAGGCGTGTCAGTTGGGGAAACATCATCGGTCTGTTTTCCCTAGTCGTTAGAGTCAGAGCAGTATGTCCAATTTTGAGTTGTTTCATATTAATATTTGGGGTCCTAGTCGTGTTCCTGACCATCAGTGACACATGTTTTATCTTGTGATTGTGGATGATTTCACTCGTCTGCCATGGATATTTTTGTTAAAGAATAAATCTGAAGCAGGAGATGTTATAAAAAACATTATTAATGAAGTGCAGAATGCATTTTCTTCATCTGTGAAATTTGTAAGAATTGACAATGCTTTGAAATTTTGTACTCATACTATCTCAAAATTTTTTAACTCGTGGCATTATTCATCGAACATCGTATGCTTATACCTCCCAACAAAATGGGGTTGCTGAGAGAAAACATCGTCATTTGCTTGATGCCTCCAGAACTCGCCTCATTTAGACTCGTGCTTCGCATTCTTTTTGGGGTGGTGCTGTCCTTACGACATGCTATCTTGTGAACCGCATGCCCTCGTCTGTCTTAGGTGAGAAAATTCCTTTTTCCCTTGCATTTCCTGATAAAGAATTGTTCTCACTCGCTCCTCGTATTTTTGGCTTCGTTGCCTTTGTTCACCAGTTGTCTCCAGGTCTTGACAAGCTCTCTCCTAGAGCTGTCAAGTGTGTTTTTGTTGGGTACTCCAGGACACAGAAGGGGTATAGACGCTATGATCCACTGCGCAGGAAGTATTACATTAGTGCTGATGTCACTTTTTTCGAGTAGTGATGTACTTTTCTCCTATAGGTGATCGATTAACTTCCTCAGATTTTGACGATGAAATCTACCTTCGCTATTTGCCACCACCACCACCATCGCTATCTTCCCCACCATTACCACCACCACCATCATCACCACCTTCGCCTCCTCCTATTATTCCCGTCGCACCGTTACCGTATTACTGTACACGCTGGCATGCTTCTGCTCATGGTCACCGCTCATCATCTAGCACGGATCATGTATGTTCTGAATACATTGTTACTAACAATGGGTCTGACACTTTGTATGAGCAGGGTTCTCTACAGGAAACAAATATACAGTTTGATGATCTGGACATGCCTATTGCGCTTCGAAAGCAGAAGCGTAGCTACGCATCATATCCTCTTTCATCATAGGTCTCCTTTGATCGCTTGACTGGGGAGGTCAAGAAGTTTGTTGTTGCATTGTCTGCCGTGGATACTCCACAAAATTATCAGGAGGTTTTGAAGGGTAGTAGGTGTCGCCTAGTTATGGAAGAAGAGATGGATGCTTTACAGTCCCGTGGTACATGGAGCTTGGTTCTTGCCTTAGTGGAGCGTCTGTTGTCAGTTGCAAATGGGTGTTACCTTCAAATACCATTCAGATGGGAGCCTGGATAGATATAAAGCTAGATTGGTGGCTCTTGGTTTTACTCAGACATATGGAGTGGAATATCTGGACACATCCTCACTAGTTGCTCGTCATTTCACTCTACATATTCTTCTTTCTGTTGCTGTGGTACGTGATTGGCCTTACTTTTAGCTTGATGTTAAAAATACCTTTCTGTATGGTAATCTACATGAAAAGGTTTACATGCAACATCCTCCTTTGTTTGTTGTTGATGGGGAGTATCTGCAGGTTTGCAGGCTTCATATAAGGCAATATATGACCCGAAACAGAGTCCAAGGGCATGGTTTCAGAAGCTCTTTGATTTAATTGAGAAGCAGGGATTTCAGAGATCAAATGTGGATCATTCACTGTTTGTACAGAGAACGTCCAAAGGTACGGTGGTTATTGTGGTATATGTTGATGATATACTAGTTACATGTGATGATATACATGGAATAAAAAGGCAAAGGAATTTCTGGGCCAACAATTTGTTACCAAAGATCTTAGCACCCTACAATATTTCTCGGGGTTAGAATTTGCAGGAAATCAACAGGGTTTTGTGATGACACAATGAAAGTATGCGACATATATGCTAGTTGAGACACAAATGATTGGATGTAGACCTGCTACCACTCCTACCCTAGTATGATGTTATATGATGATGATAAAGAGGAGGTGGACAAGAGAGATACAGAGAACAAGCGGGAAAGCTTCTTTATGTTACTATAACCAGGCCAAATATCTCATTTGCAGTTAACCGGGTGAGTCAATTCATGGAGCAATCACGACAGGTACACATGGATGTTGTTTATATGATATTGAGGTATCTCAAATCTTCTCCAGGTGCAGGATTGTTATTTAGAAAAGGGGCTACACCTACTATTTCTGCATGCGCTGATGCAGACTATGCATGATATCCAAAGGATAGAAAGTCCACCTCGGGATTTGCAATTTTTGTTAGCAGTTCTTTAGTCTCTTGGAAGAATAAGAAGCAAACTGTGGTCGCCAGGTCTGACGTTGAGTCTGAATATAGGGCTATGGCACAAGCCAGTATAGAAATGTTGTGGGTTCGAGCAGTATTGGCTTATTTACATATAGATGTACCTCTTCCTATGCAAATACAATGTAATAATCAGGTAGCCGTATCCATTGCAAATAATCTCGCATTTCATGAGAGAACTAAGCATATTGAAGTGAACTGTCACTGTACAAGGGACATGATTCATAAGGATCTTATTTCTACCTCTCATGTCAGCTATGGAGATAACTCAGCCATGGCCGGTCCCAAGCCCGGGTAAATGAGGAGGGTCGCGTTAGGTAGCTGACAACCAGCGTAAAACAGTCAGAGACAACTTCCTAAATAGTATTTTTTTTAAAAAAACTATTTAAAAAGTTGCCTCATGACAGTTGGATCTTTTCAACATGGATTTAAGCAAACATACAGATTTAGTTGGGGCATTCCTTACTTGCGACATGTTGCATCGCCCGAATGCAATGAAAAATTGGCAAGGGCCGCTACATCGCAGCCTGGATGTAGTTCAAAATTTGCAAGGGTTCTCGCATGAGGAGCGCATGCGGGTAATTAATCTAGTTTCGCCGCATCACCGTCCGGATGCAGTCCAAAATTTACAAGGGTTCTCGCATAATGGACGCATGCGAGTAAAGAAGTTAGTCCAAAAGAGATTGCAACGGAAGTTGCGGATTGGTAGTTGGATATTGGCACTTTAACTGGAAAGTTGATGGAGATAGTGGATATGATAGAAAGAAGGAAGATTCATATACTATGTCTTCAAGAGACTAAATGGGTTGGAGAGAAAGTAAGGAAGATTGAGAAGACATGCTTTAAACTTGGTATTCAGGTAAAGATAAGGGTAGAAACGGTGTTGGAGTGGTTGTTCATAAGGATTTGAAGGATTGTGTGGTTGAGGTGAAAAGATTCGGGGATCGAATTATTTTGCTAAAATTGGTACTTGAAGAAGAAATTCTGAATATCATCTCAGTTTATGCACCGCAAATTAGTTTAGATGAAAGGACTAAACAAGCTTTTTGGGAGGATTTGGATAAGAGTCTACAAGGAATCCCACAAAGAGAGATGATTTGCATTGGTGGAGATCTTAATGGATATGTGGGAAAAGATGCTTCAGGGTATGCTAGTGTTCATGGAGGACATGGTTTTGGGGATAGAAATGAAGAGGGAAAAGCCATCTTGGATTTTGCAACGGTATATGATCTTTTCATAACAAACACTCTCTTCAAGAAGAGCGAGGAACATTTAATTACTTATAAGAGTGGGCCAACTAGAACACAGATAGATTACTTTGCGTTGAGGAGAAGAGATCAATTGTGTTGTAAAGATTGCAAAGTAATCCCAAGAGAGGGTTTGACAACCCAACATCGTTTGTTAGTCTTGGATGTACAAATGAAGGGGCTGGTAAAGAAAAGGAGGGTTTCTAAGATAACTAGAACTAGATGGTGGAATCTTCCACTGAAGCAAGCGAGCTTCAGGGAGAAGGTTTTAGAAGACTTATCTTGGGATTGTAGCGGTAGTGCAAACGAGATGTGGGAGGCAATAGCTTCTTGTATCCGAAAGGTAGCCAAAGAGATGCTAGGAGAGTCAAAGGGAGGAACTCCAGGTCAAAAGGAGGCGTGGTGGTGGAGTGAAGGGGTGCAAGTGAAGCTAAAAATAAAAAGAGCTTGCTTTAAAGCTATGTCTAAGGATAGAACAGAGGAAACTGTCACAAACTACAAAATAGCGAAGAAGGAAGCTAAGAAGGCCGTAAGCGAAGCTAAGTCAAAAGCTTATGAAGTTTTATATAAAATCTCGACTCTGAGGGACAGAAGGATATATTCAGGTTGGCCAAAGAAAGAGAAAGAAAGACCAAAGACCTTTCTCAAGTGAGATGCATTAAGGACGAGGAAGGTCACGTGCTTGTTACTCAGAAGGATATAAAGACTAGATGGGAGCAATACTTCTATAAACTTTTCATTGGGGAAGGAAATAGAGAGACCACTTTGGGTGATTTAGCTTGTAGTGAAAGTTACTTGAATCGTGCAAGCTATAGACGGATACAAAGAAAGGAAGTAGAGGAGGCTTTGAAGGTTATGAGACCCGGGAAAGGTGTAAGGCCGGATGACATCCCTGTAGAAGTATGGAGAGTTTTAGTTGAGCGTGGTTTGACTTGACTTACGAATCTATTCAAAGAAAATGCATGAAGATTGGAGGAGTATCATGGTGCCTCTTTATAAGAATAAAGGAGATATTCAAAATTGTTCAAATTATAGAGGTATCAAGCTGATGAGTCACACTATGAAAAGTTGGGAACGTCTGATCGAAAGAAGGTTGAGGCAAGTTTCCAACGTAAAAGAAAATCAATTTGGATTCATGCCAGGTCGCTCAACGATTGAAGCCATCCATTTGCTGAGGAGAACACTGGAGATTTATAGAGCTAAAAGGAAGAACCTCTATATGATCTTTATTGATTTGGAGAAGGCTTATGATTCCATCCCACGAGAGATATTGTGGAGAGTGTTGGAGAAGAGACAAGTACCTGTTTTATACATTAACCTCATAAAGGACATGTATGATAGGGCTTTATCTTGTGTGAGTACCCCGTCTGGGAAGAGTGGATATTTTGACATCAACATTGGTTTACATCAAGGTTCTGCTTTGAGTCCATTTCTTTTTACTTTGATTATGGACGAGTTGACAAGTCACATTCATGATGAGTTACCTTGGTGTATGTTATTTGCTGATGATATTGTATTAATTGACGAGACTAGAGATGGAGTAGATGAGAAGCTTGAGGTCTGGAGACATTAGTTGGAGACTAAAGGATTTCATATAAGTAGGGCTAAGACGGAATATATGGAGTGCAATTTTGATGGAAGCAATGGTGAAGGAATCGAGGTGAAGACTGGTGACGATAACATTCAGGAGAGAGATTCCTTTAGATATCTGGGATCTATTCTGTAACTTGATGGGGAAATTGATGGAGATGTTACTAATAAAATAAATGCAGGCTGACTAAAGTGGAGACGAGCCTCTGCAGTTCTCTGTGATAAGAAAATTCCTTTAAAAATTAAAGGAAAGTTTTACAAAGCAGCCGTGAGACCTGCTATGCTTTATGGATCTGAATGTTGGCCTGTGAACCATAGACATCTGCAGAGAATGAATGTAGCAGAAATGAAAATGCTAAGGTGGATGTATGGACACACACACGTAAAGATCAGTTTCGGAATGATGTAATCAGAAAGAAAGTTTATGTAGCTCCGATCGAGGATAAGACGCGAGAAAACCGCTTAAGATGGTTTGGACATTTGCAAAGAAGATCAGCTGATACACCAGTTAGGAGATGCGAGTGTTGGGATGTTGAGCCGGCTAAGAGAGGGCGAGGACGTTCCAAGAAGTGTTGGAAAGAGACCGTACGAATGGATCTTAGTTTTGTGGATTTAAGCCCGGGATTGACTCAAGATAGATCTGAATGGAGGCGAAGAATCCATGTAGTCGACCCTACTTAATTGTGGGAAAAGGCTCTGTTGTTGTTGTATGTCAGCTGTGGAGATCAAACAACAGATATCTTCACCAAAGCTTTATTCAGAGGGCCTTTCCATAAATGCTCATCCAAGCTGAGAATGATTGATATCTATGCTCCATCTTGAGGGGGAGTGTAGATATATATTTATGATTATGAACTATTTATGTAATTTCCTGTTCTTTTTGTCCAGTTTGTGTAATTTACCCATAGACCTCTCCTCTATACAAGAGAGCCTAGGGTTCAAGGAATAAATAACTTTGTTCTTTTTTCCAACATCAACTGATAGCGAGAAAACGATATCATGATAAATACCCATTGCTATTACTGTTATAAAATATGAAGAATGCGGAAGCGAACATGGAAAAGATAAAGAATAAGAAAGAACGCGGGATTTAACGTGGAACCCTACTCCGTGAGGAGCGGGATGAAACCACGACAGAAGCCCTCAAAGGGGCATATGCTTCATTGTTTTTTCTCAAGAGATACAGGAGGTCTGGGGCTCCTTATATAGCCTTCCCAGAGCCTCCAAGTCCCACCATTGGGCGGTATGGGACTAAACACAAGATGGGGTAAATGGATCTTCTCCAGGATCCATTTACCCTGCTACAACACAATAGGCGCATACAACTTATACTCCAACACTCCCCCTCAAGCTGGAGCATGCAATGCTCAGCTTGGACAAACATAAAGAGGCTCAACTCAACGCTACAGGACACTACGGACAATATCAACCCAACACGCACATTGCTGCAGTCGAGGACGTTGCTTCTCATGCCGTGCAGGTGAGGAGGACGAACGGGCTGGAGTGTGAGTCTTCTGAATCTCCTCGTCGGAGAGCATGTGCTCTGAACTGCGCCTGTCAGAGTCACTGCAACTGGAATGAGTCTCCTCGTCGGAGTACTCTGGCCCGCCACAATAATGTGGACAACTGCTCCATCTCTGAAAATGGCCGAACTGAACAAGAGCCGTGGCTGTGCAATCCTCGTCGGAGTCCACGATCGCTGGAGAATGGAGTCTGAAAGGTCTCCTCGTCGGAGAACTGGGTCTCTCCCATCTGGCTCAGAGAATGGTGCACTGCTCTGGTGTACCTATGATACCACATGAAAACCCTTGCCAACAAGGGAATGGTCCTCTGCTCTGGAGTCCCTATGGCTCACATGAAAACTCTGGCCTGACAACAAGAAAATGATGGGGACCTCTGACAATGATGGCAACTTATGCTCATCTGACAATGACCGCACACTCGTGCGTGTCTAAAACTGGAGACCCGGAAATAGTCGTCGAGTCTGAACAACTGTAGAGTCTGAATATCTGGCTGGTCTGAATCCGGAGCACAAGACCTGTGACTCTACATATACTCCCCCTTTCTCTCATACTTGTCGGAAAATGAAATCGATCAAGTTGGGAGAAGACAAGAAATTGGGGGTACAAAATACCAATAAGCCGCTCGGCTTTCAAAACATTCATCATTTTTTTTCTCAATCAATTTTTTTTAAACCGTTTCAACCATTTTTTATCCGGCTTTTGCAACTCTCTCTTTTTTTTCTTCTTTTTTTTTTAAATTGCGTACGACTTCTCTTTGTACGCGGCCTTTTTTTTTGCAAACATCTTTCTCTTTTTTTTTGAACTTGCAACCTCCCCCTCTTCTTTTACACGGTCAAACAGGACCCTCTACTTTGATGTTTTTTAAAAAAAAAATAAAATAAAATAAAACACAGCCCCCAACTTTAATAAGCAGCAGCCCCCCATGTTAGGGATTTGGCCTGGACCCTTCCCACCTGCGACCCTACACCATTTTTTCTATTTTTTTTATACGGCTGCCCTTCCCTTTCTTTTAAATAATGACAGGGCCCTTTATTTAGGGCTCCTTGGCATTAGGGTTCCCCGATGGGAGGGACCCTCTCTGGAAAACAAATATCGCCGCCAAGGGGTTCTTGGGTGCAGGGGGGAAGGCTCGTGGGGAGAGGAGCACTAGAGGATGCGAGGTCTCTTGCCGTCAACAGGGATGCGCCTCTCCGCCTGTAATGGTCATGGGCCACCTGCGCGCGCGCCGCTGGAGGCAACCGCCGCCAAGGAGAGGAGGCGATGCTGAGCTCGAGCGCTGCCGCGCGCTCGCCGCGGAGACACACGAATGATGCACGATGGAGAGGCTCTGGAGATGCTGCTGCGATGCACGATGGAGGCTTGCCGCGGAGACATATGAAGGTGCGTCATCGAGGGAACAGTATGCGGGGCTGGGGCTTTCGAAAAACAAGCCGTATGGGGTCGCGCGCAGGGGCCCGAATGCCTGAAGGAGATCGCACGCCTTATTTGGAGATGCACGGGACTTTGGGGCGGCGCCGTCGGCTTGCAGGAGATGCGCGCGAAGAACGAGCATAGAGCCGAGATCGACGTAGGGAAGGAGATGCGCAACGTGAAAACAATAGCTTATATCTTGCAATATTGCAGCACAGATCAAAGAAGCCGCCTGGGAACGGCTGAGTGCATCGGGAGATAAACAGATCTAGGGTTCCAGAGAACCTTAAAAAAATCTCGAACAATAATCTTCACGAACTGTTTCCACAACAAAGGAAACGAATCTCGAATAAAACAAGAACACGAAATCCTCGAGAACCGACCCGCTCTGATACCATGTTATAAAATATGAAGAATGCGGAAGCGAACATGGAAAAGATAAAGAATAAGAAAGAACGCGGGATTTAACGTGGAACCCTACTCCGTGAGGAGCGGGATGAAACCACGGGAGAAGCCCTCAAAGGGGCATATGCTTCATTGCTTTTTCTCAAGAGATACAGGAGGTCTGGGGCTCCTTATATAGCCTTCCCAGAGCCTCCAAGTCCCACCATTGGGCGGTATGGGACTAAACACAGGATGGGGTAATTGGATCTTCTCCAGGATCCATTTACCCTGCTACAACACATAGGCGCATACAACTTATACTCCAACAATTACAAACAGAAAAATACAAATTGAAAAAATAGTTCTCGTGGCTCAAATCCACAAAATACTTAAAAATACTTAGTACCATACTCTATACAATGTAAAAAGCATTTTAAAATAAATAAAAATATTTTCTATTTTCCGTACTCTATATAGTATATTAAATAAATAGTATAAAATTCATATAGAATAAAAAACAAAAGATAAAATTAAAACAAACAATAATTAAAAATACTCAGTACCATACTCTATATAGTATAAAAGCATTTTGAAACAAATAAAAATATTTTCTATTTTCCATAAATCAAAATAAAATATAAAAATACAAATAACTTCTAAAAAAATAAAAAATGCAAATGCAACAACAGAGCCTTTTCCCACATTTAAGTAGGGTCGGCTACATGGATTCTTTGCCTCCATTCAGATCTCTCTTGGGTCATTCTCGAGCTTAGATCCAAAAAAACTAAGACCATTCTGATAGTTTCATTCAAACAATTCTTGGGCCTTCCTCTTCCTCTCTTAGTCGACTCAACATCCCAACACTCACATCTCCTGATTGATGCATTACCCGGCTTCCTTTGCAAATGGTCAAACCACCTTAAGTGATTTTCTCGCATCTTATCATCGATCGAAGATACACCCACTTGCCTTCTGTTTGCATCATTCCGAATCTGATCTTTACGTATATGTCTACACATCCACCTTAGCATTTTCTTTTCTGCAACATAAAATGTGGGAAAATTCCATAAAAAACTTAAAAATACAAATACAACTCCAACAATTCCATAAAAGTTCCCGACAACATAAAAAGCATTTTGAAAAAAATAAAATATTTTCTATTTCCATAAATAAAAAATAAACTACAAAAATACAAACAACTTCTAAATTCCAAAAAATATAAATACAACTCCAAAAATTCCATAAAAATTACACATAGTATATTTTACTATATTCTAACCATAAACCAAAAATAAAATAAAAATCAAATATTAAAACTCTTAAAAATTCAAATATACACCAAAACTTATAAAAATCACAACTAATTCATATAAAATCACAAAAATATGTACAATACCTTGTTTTAAAGGTATTTTCATATTTTACGTATAAAAATAAAAATCAAATAAAAACACTTCCCTGTTTTGTATAAAACATTGTTTTTTCACTTTAAATGTTTTGTATAAAACATTGTTTTTTCACTTTAAATCTAATTCAAAATAAAAATTGTAAAAATCCCTAAAAATAAATAAAAACAGTAAAACAAGTTATAAACATAAAAACATTAAAAGATAAAACCTAATAAAAATTTAAAATTCATACCTATATTTCTTTACATATAGGTATATAAAACAACTTTAAAAACATTACTAAACAATTAAATAAACTAAAAAATGTATAATCAATTAAAAATCATTAAAAATTTCATAAAAATTCCCTAGATCACTCTACTATATACCCTCATTCATACAGTTTGCCTCCATGAGTTTGACACTCCCATACTTCTCCCTATATACAATTCTAGGAGTTTAAATAAAAAACATATAAAATTTTTGGTAATTTCGTTCTGTCGACAACATTGTTGTCTTTCTCTTTTAGATGACTAGATCAAACACATTCATTAGATGGTGCTGTTGTCGGAGAGGCATCACTTGGGTAGATAGTTGAACATTAGGATTAGTATTCTCCTTCCTTACTTAGACATCTGTTTTCAATTTCTTACTAGTTTCTTTTATTTCATTGTTATATCTTGTGCTTGTATATGCTTGTTTTGCCTAACCCGTGTTGCGGGGCTTAGATACCGAGGCCGACTTCTTCGGGAGCCGAGCAACTAAGGTGTTTAGAGACTGACATTCGCTTTCGAGTCAGTTGCTGAGGAGTAGCGCGAGTCGGGTCGAGCTGACTTGTTTTCGTTTTTAGTCTATGAGAGAGAGTACGGTACTTGCCCATTTTTCATTTGTAGAAGGGGACCCTAAAGGACATCCCAGCTTGTATTAGGCATTTACTTCGTTCTTCAGGGTCTATTTCGCTGACACTGGTGTCGGGGGACCTCATCACGACTTCGTTTTCTCATCTTATTTTCTTTATTTTTCGCGGTTTTGTGAGCTTGGCTAGGTGCTTGATTAGGATTTACATTCATTGCTTGCGTACGTAGGTTAATTAGACTTGGGAACCACATGGCCTAGTCAAAGTGAATCGGTTCTTCCTCGTGTAGAAGCTTCTCACTCTTTCTAGGTTACACATTTTCTTTTTCGCATTTCATTCATATAGCTTAGTTTAAATTCTTTGTGCGGATCACTTTGCATGTAGAGTGCGGGCTGTATGTACACATTCTCTATCTCTGCATGCATTCATCGCTTTTCGTGCATCGTATTTTTGTCTTCTTTCCCCGTTTTTCCTCCACTTAGGATAAAGGAAAAAACAAAAAAATCGTTAGCCGTTGATTTCTTTCAAATCAAAATATAAAAAAAGTGATAACATAAAATAAAGTTTAGGGCTGCTAATTCTATTTGACTTTAAAATCAAACGTAACAGATATTCATTCATTGATATGAGAGAGCAATCCCCTCATTAGATGCATGCACTCTCTAGACTGAGCGAGGCATGCACACTTAAGGAGTAGAGCCAGGGCCCTGGACTTATGCCATAAGTACTTGGACTTTGACTCTCGGGTCCTGTTATTACTGCAAGCACTTACCTCAGACGTTAGCTAAGTAGTCGCGTGATTAAGGAGGTGGATTTTCTTAGGACTAGTCCCGAGCTCTTACGTAGATAGTTCTCTGATTATGGATTCATCAACTTGTTCACAGTCTACTCTAGGAGACTATACCTATGAGCTTGAGTAAAATAACTGTTTGATCAACTAACTATAAAAATGACAAGATAACAATTGAGCCTTTACGTTCTGGTCAGCGTTTTTACAGAGAAAATGTGGGGGCGTTTGCTAAATGCATGGTTGAAGATTGGGCCCTGTAACGTTCTGGTTGTACTGCGTCTCTGTTTTTTCTCCTGGTTCCTCTCTTTTTGTTTTGAATAAATTTTGTTGGGGCAGACACCATTGAGTGTTTTCCCCTACCTTTTAGACTTCAAAAAAAAACAATCGAGCCTTTATGATCATCACTGAATTGAGTAGGTGAATTGAGGGTTTGGATTGCATTTGTTTGAGATATGTTTTGTGATCCGTTGCTTTCTTAAATCTTATTAGAGTTCTAGCAGTCACTCATCGTATTGAGTCTTGTCGGTTTTATCCTGTTCATTTCTTGTTCAATTATTTTCACTCTTTTTGAATCACGATGATGGGTAGCGATTGATTCAGTCAGATCTTACGACCACTCTTCCTTACACCCTTGCTCATTCATCTTGGTCAGTTCGGGATGTCCCTCTTCCCGAACCAAAATTTAGTCATACTTCTTCCCTTTCCAGGCGTGACTTTTACTCTGAAGATTCATCTTTGTTATCTCGTGTTTCTTTTTCATCTTCTCCATCTCTTCTTACCCCGTCTTCATTTGTTTCTATTCAGCCTTCAGTTATACTTGTGGCAGCTAAGCAGAGGTTTGGGACATATGAGCCGCGTCCAGATCAGATGACAAGTACGAGTCCATGAGTTGCTGAGAGTAGAGTGTGGACAGAGCAACCTACACATGATTCATAAGCAAAGTCAGATTCTACTTTGATCTCATTATGACTTTTCTGATTGATTTGGACTTCGTGCTGTTGCTGTCGAAGTTTCACAGAAAGCTCGTACGAGGAGCCATACGAGCATCTCTTTGAGTTCGAAGAGGTTTGCGGTAGTAGATTTTATTCAGACATTTCACCTTAGGATGTGAAGATGAAGACCTTTCCCTTGACACTTAAGGACGAAGCTGCGAGATGGCACCGAAGTTTCGGAAATGAGAGAGCTAGTTGGGGTACATTACAGGATGCTTTTCTGAGGAAGTTTTACCTCATTAATCGAGCAAATTCCATTCAGTTGGTTATACGAGATTTCACTCATGATCCCCACGAGCCTCTACATGATATGTGGCTCAGATTTCGGGCTCTTTTGAGGAGATTTCTGGACCACAGAATCTCAAAAACAGAGTTGATTCAGATCTTCTGTTAGGGGATGACTGTAGTGCAGCATGCACTGATCGATGCCTCATGTGGTGGTTCCATCGTAGTCCCGATACTGACTCAATTTGGACTCTCTTAGTGGAGATGTCTGACTTCACATCGGCTTTTCATTCACTTTGAGATTATGTAGTCTAGACATCACATGAGCGGGATGTTGGACCGATCAGACACGATCAGCTTCATGATGATTCAGAGATCGCAGATCAGACAATGGATGTAGATATTGAGGCAACACCGATAATGGATGTTGAGACATTTGTAGAGGGTTTCACATTTCAGTTACCACCAATTCATCCTATGTTAGTTCTCTAGCCGGAGTTTGGGCCAGGTCAGTAATTTTTAGAGCATGAACACACATTGTTTCATTCGTTCTCTCAGCATGTGCAATTTCCATACCACGACCAATCTTCATCTCAGGAGCATATCTTCTCTGATTCATACAGATACATTCATCCCTCTCAACAACCATATATTGTTTTGGGACGTCACTTTGATATGTTAGGTACAAACGGTCCCATGATTTAGTCTGCGATTCATGAGAGTGATGCATACCATAAGGAACAGATGGATTCACTTCTACAGTTAGTGGCCAACTTTGTCGTAGAGCGATGATTTGATTCTACCACTCAGTTGACTTATGAGTTGTTGAGTAATTGTTCTCCTAGTTCTTAGGATGTTCAAAGAGATCCTATAGTTGTTGAGACATTTAGGAGCGCGGAGTGCATAGTTGGCAACGACACATAGTCATATATCTAGTCTGATTGTTCATATAGTGAATGCACAAAATTACAAAAAAAATATGAAAAAAGAGAAAATCCAGAAAGAAGAATAAAGACAAGACTTCAGTTTCTTCTGCTAGTTCTCACTATACATCACTTGATTTGTATGGAGCTAGTCCCATTTTCACAAGAAGATTTATTTTAGCTACTAACACAAATTCTGATCCTCCAGGTGTACATATGGCTAAGGAGAATGTACAGATACCATTCCCTCAAGTACAGTGGTCAGGGAAGGGAGGAAAAATAAAAAATTTCAAAAAGAACCACCGGACGAATTTCATGAAAGAGATATTGGATAACACTGAGATCAAGCTTACTCTTTCGGAAGAAAAAAGAGAAGTCACTGTTTTGAGAAACAAGTGTTGACCATTGCTACATGTTGTGCCATTCAACATACATCTCCCAAGAAAAAGAAGAAAGATATATAAGTACCATTTGTCGAATGCGAGATTTAGATCATGAGTTCGAGCATACCTTGCTAGATAACGGTTCTGTTGTGAACATATTACCCTTCTATCTTCTTGAGACACTTCAGTTATTAGGCCCTCTTAAGAAAGCTAGGATGATTCTTCAGTTTCCAGACATATCAGTTAAGAGGTTGAAGGATATACTAAAGAACGTTGTCGTGACTGTACACGGTACAAAATTCACTGTAGAATTTGTTGCCTTGGAGTGATGCTTACCATAAGGAACAGATGGATTCACTTCGACAGTTAGTGGCCAGCTTTGTCGTTGAGCGATAATCTGATTCTACCACTCAGTTGACTTATCGTATGCATTTAGTCCATCTGATTCTACGAGAAATTCACTATAGATTTTGTTGTCTTGGATGTTGACTCCTCAGTATCGTCACATGATGACGCTATCATTCTTGGTCAACGTTTTCTCTGTGCAGCCAATGCATTATTGATTATGGAACCGATATGGTGACTTTTCCCTCTATCAACGAGAGTATCACCACAGAGCTGATCTTTGAGCCAAAAGAGAATCTTGCATCAGATGAGTGTGTTGCCATATCATCAGATACATAGGACTATGAGTTTATAGGTGAAATTACACATGAGTTGTTGACTTTGTCAGATATGGAGACCCAAAGAGGAAAACTTGGGAAGCACAACCTTCTGTGATCCACTTACTCGAGTTTAGAGATGTATTGATGAGTTTCGTGGGATATATGCCATTGAATCAAAATTGCTGATGGCACTTGATTGTGATCCTTTGGAGACCGAACTTGATTCATTAGTAGATCTTGTATTCGAGCCGGTCTGTTGCGAGAATGATGAGCCCCCTCTTTAGATATTCCTTGACGAGGGCTTTGCTGATCCTGCAATAGACAGCATTACAACAGAATTTGACCGCTTCCTTACATCTACTCTAGACACGACACCGATGTTTCTTTAGTGACGAAAGGTTGATGATTTAGACTCAGATGATGAGTCGAGAGCATATTCAGATTCATCGACTCACTATTCTAGTGCATATGGAGATTCAATCTTTTTTTATTTGGAGACTATGGTGCAGCTTACAGAGGTCAGTTCAGTACATCTCTTCGTCCATCTAGGTCGTCTCTCAACTATCGACGTAGATCAGGGATCCTCTGGTTCAGATATGGATATCGTTGAGGATGACCCTGATCTTGACATATGTCTTTTACATTCTATTATTCCTCGGTCGCACAAGAAGACCAATCTTAGACATTCTTGAGCTTGTACATTTCGTTCTGATTTGTTCATTCTTTTCACCTTGTACATACTTGTTTCTATTTTACTCACTCATTCTTCTGATGATTTACATTTCAGGTCTCGCTTAGGATTTTTGCTATACTTAGCATGTACTTTATCCTAAGTATAGGGGGTGTAGGCATTGTGTTGTTCATATTCGTTTTGTTTTATTATCCTTATTGTTGCTTATACTTATGGTGTACTTTACCCTAAGTATGGGGGGGAGGGGTAATATCGGTCATGTCATCTTTTGATCATTTTCATTTGTATATCATCTGTTCTCTCACTTGTCCCTCAACTGCTGATATTCTTCTCTACACTTAGGGATATTTTACCTTAAGTATAGTTGGCGAACAACCCAAGTCATTGATTGTGTACATTCTCTTTACCTCGATCATTATCGTTTTTGAGTCTCCTATACTTAGGATTAGTTGATCCTAAGTATAGAGGGGATGATTGGCATCTATTCGTTTGTTCTTTCTTTGAGTCATTACAGTATAGTATTCTTTCACCGGTCTATATTTAGTCCGAGTTATGTCTTCATTTGTCGTTTCTTGGCCACTATGAGGACATAGTTCACGCTAAGTATAGTGGTGTGTCGTATGTATACATATATATTCGATACATACTTTAGAAACCATAATTTGATTTTATTGTATTTTTAAATAATACAGCTCTAAAATTATGAGTTAATATTTTTCTTTTAAGTTGTGAAAAATCATAAGAAAAGAAAACTGTAAATATGAGTTATAAAAAGAGCTTTAAAAGTTGTAGATAAAATATGTATAAAACACTTGTACATAAAATTCCTAATTGTTTAAAACTTGTAAATAAAGTTCTTTTATAAATCTTGCATAGAACTTGTATAAAGTTGTATAAAATTAGGTTTAAAATTCATTGTAAAAATGTATATAATACATGCGAATACTTGTAATTGATTCAATTCACTAACTTTTTCAAAATACCAAAAAATTAAAAGTTTTAAAACTCACTAAAAATTACAAAACTCTTTCAAACTTATTTAACAAGTTTAAATCGAAAAATCCACTTCATCAAAAAATTGTTGCATTTATTAGCATTTTTAGAATAAGATTGATTCTTGACTGAATGGAGCTCAGTATGAGGGATGAAGCTTGATTTAGACCTTAATCCACTTAATTCTAAAGAGACTTTATTAGGAACTATAATTGAGACTCTTCAGGTCTTTGACTTTATTCTCTGGATTCCATAGGACCATGTTTGGAATTCAATTTAAACTTGCATAAGTAGGACACCTGGTGTCATCTGTATAACTCTTCAATAATGGACCAATTTTGGGCTCATGCACACCGCACTTAGCTCGATTTGCATGGGATCGCGAAGGACAGTTCATTTTAGTGGTGCATTTTCATCCTTGTCTAGTGATGCAGACGACTAAAGACAGGAGTTGTAGGGTTGAAATAAAGCTTTGGATGAGGAATGGTTTGCTAGCGTAAAATTTTCTAAGATCCCAAAACATGGACGGAAAAAAGATTCTATATCCGTTGTGGCACAAAAGATCAATGCAATGCAACAACAATTCATATCAAGAGAAACCAAATTCTCAAAGTACATTTATGACCACAATGATCCAAGCTTCAGAGAGCCTGCATGGTGGAGACTTGGCTAAACTAGCCAAGCTTCACAGGAGATGTGAGTACACTAGTCACACTCCAGTTCTTTTCTCATTCTTCTATCTTCTTCAAGGACTTAATTGGAGATGCCCATTATCATGCATGAAGGCGTATAAATAGCATTACCCTTCACCCATTCGTTGTGAATTAGCACGTACCTGAACTCAGAAGGAAATATCCCCCTCCTCGAGGACCGAGTAGTTGGATGAGGAACCAATGGGTGTGTATTATTAGAGTGGTCGGCTTTTTTCTATCTTAAGCAGGAAGAGCTAACAACTTTCACACACAGTACAAATTAACTTCAATGTTGAATAGCTAGCGTAATGGATATGTGGATCTGAGCTGGCTGTTGAGGTGAACTTGAATAGGGATTTGTGGAACTTGAGGACTATCGAGACTTAGATCCTAATATTAGTGAAGTCCCGACTTATCGTTAATCCAAAGGTCTATTCCAGGTTCTTGAATTCGGCTAAGTGAAGTTCGGTTTAAAGAAATAAATTTGTTCTAAGTTTTTTCATTTTCATTTTCCTTTTTCTTTTCTCCTTTTGTTTTTCATGTATTCTTAGAATAAGTGTTAAGGAACTAGCAAAGATAAAATATATGGGAATGATGAATTCATGATTCATCTCCTTTATTCTTTCATTTTGTCTAAAATTCTTAGTAAAATACATGTAATATCAATTAATTCTCATTAATTAGCATACTAATTTCAATTGCTAATATTATATGTTTAACACTTATTTAATCCAAAATAAAAGAATAAAGAGAAAAATAAAAATAAAAGAGAGAAGTATGGAAATATGTAAATATGTACATACTAATCCTAATCCCGATACTAAGTCAATATTGGCCTGATCGATAAGATAAATAAGTAGGGGGAGATAAGGATATTAATCTATAAAAATATCAGAAAATATAAATCACAAATGTATGTATACACATTATTCACCTTGTACATATAATCATATATTTTATTTATCATTCAGATAATCTTGAACCAAAAGAAAAATAATCTAATGTATAGATATCATGGTACAAAAACTAAATCAAGAATTCAAAGTTAAATATCTACTCCACATGAACTCAAAATTCATAAACTCATTTTCATTACATTTAGAATTAAATTATCTTTAAAATGAAAGCATTTTCATTAAGATCAGAGTTATTATGCAAAAGTCAGCTTTTTAGGTTATTATGGTACTTGCTTATTATTTTGTTCTTGGTATTTTCGATTATTTTTATTACATTCCTTATTTTTTATAATAATTATATATAATATAAATAAAAATTATTGAAGCTGAAATAATAAAAAATAAATGTATATACTTATTATACAGGTACAATGTACATATATTGTACATATTACTATTTATTTAATTAATAAAATGATATCATTGAAACAAAATAAAAATATATTTATAATCCTCATAAAATCTACTAAATTAATAAAATATAAAATAAATATCTTATATGTAAAATTAATTAATTAAAAAATTAATAAATTAATGTACATAGTAGTTTTTACATAGAAGTTATTAAATTTATATTATTTAACTAATTAAATTACTTTATTAATTTATTAAAATTCATAATAAAATTAGTTATTAAATTATTTACAACTTTTTTAGACTATTTATTTATTAATTCAAATTGTATTTTATATAATGTGTATATATATTGTCTTAATAATTTCTTGTTTTGTAGTGGCTTATGCCACGTGGCATCCTTCTATTGTCCACGACAAAACATTTAACCCTGTCCAACCCCTTCTCCCTCTTCTTCTTCTTCTTATGTTCCTCTTCTTCTTCCCTTCTTCATCTAACGCCTCCTCCTTCTCATTCTTCTTCCCTCACCTCCAACCACTTTCTGTTAACCTAACAAACTCCGAGCCACCGACCACCTCGCTGTCCTTCTCCGTTTGTCCGCCTCTCCTATAAAGCCAACCCAACCTCTGAGCTTCACCATCATCTGTCATTAGTTTCTCCATCCCCCGGAGCTTCGGAGCGAGATAGGCTATGACAGGGTCTAGCTCTTCGTCGAGCGAACGAGAGGGGAAGCAACGAGATCGCTGCCGCCTTGGTGAAGCCCTACTCGGTCACCGTATGCATTACCTCCATGGACCGCCGTGCATCGAGGCCACAACCAGGAGCTCCGTCGAGCTCCGCCCTAGGCGACTTCTTTTATACACCATCCTTTAGCTTCCAGTTCATTTTCCTTTTTGATTTGATCCAAGCCGACTTTGTTCACCTCATATTCGATAAGATCCCGCTTCCTCGTTGTTTTCATCCACAATCTATCCTCCTTCGATTACTCTCGAATCAGAGGTTTGCTCTTCTCCTTCCTCCACATTCATTGAGAGGAGAGTTTCATTCATCGTCCCTAATCGATAGTCAAGGCATTAGTTCCTCGAGTCTTGATTCTACATGCATGTGCTAGATTGGGAGTGTGGACAATCGTTGAGCATCTGATTAGCTAGAAGTCCACCACACATCATCTGAACACACGAGAACACCTGGAGTTTCCTCTTCGTTCTCGCCTCATTTGGAGCATTACCGATGATTGAGCATCATTGAGGATCGTCATTGCCTTGAACCAAATGATCTACTCTGAAATTTAAACTCGTGAAGCACCTAGAGAGCTAACATAATTCCCATCACACACGAGCACCTGTAGCAGTAGCTTCATCGAATAACATCTCAGATTTGAGCGATCACCGACGAAACGCCACCGAGCATCGAGGAACAATCGTTGCAACATCATCCGCGATACCTGATTTGAACCACCTGCACATAGGGATTTGAAGCATCTACATCAAACGCCATCATCTGGACACGAATGAATATCACATTGTCAACATCCTCAACGATCGACACATCATTGCTAATTGATCATTCGAGATTTAAGAGCACCATCGCCGATCGAAGAGCCTTCTGAATGCCTGGAATTGATCAGACCCTTTGCCATTTGCATCACTTTGAGCATCACATCAGAAGTAGCTATGAGATCGACCGAGCGAGTCACAAGAGCTTCGGCGCCTGGAGTGCTTCAACAACACTTGGGGAAGAACATCCCCTTCATTCCAGATAAAGCAGTTCGATCGGATGCCCTCGATCCAACACCGCCCACCGCTTAAGCTCTATTACCTCACATGAGCATCACGTGACGAGCGAGATATTTTTGGGTTAATTACTAGAAATTTCCAAACTTTCCTTTATTCACGAACATGTTCATCGAATTGCTAATCACGTGTATAATCACGTGCCGCTTGGTGAGTTTACACAAACATCCTCGTTTCTTTCGCATATCTCAAGCATGTACATATACTGTAGCTTACATGATTTGCTCGCGAGGTTCTGTGATTTTTGCATGCTTAGGCCCCATACTTTCCTTTATTTATGCACACCCTTTATTTTCTAGGGATATTTACACCCATAACCTTGAGTAATTTCGTAATTACACCAAGAACCCTCGATAATTCATAATTACACAAGTAACCTCGAATACTCACTCCGTCTTACACCCATAATCCTCCGTTAAGTTTGTCCAATAATTCATTCACTCATATGAGTTAATCTAACCATACCACATCTAAGGGTTGCCATTATTGTTTTTTTTATTATTTAATCAAGAGCACCCTCTTCTTTCTCCTCCCCCTCCCCCTCTCCCTCCTCTCCTCCTACAGTAGCAACAACATCAACTCCTTCTGTTCTCCGCCGGTTGCCCCTCCTCCGCCTCGTCCTCCTCCGCCTCGCCCTCCTCCGATGCCCCTTCTCCAGCCGCGTGCCCTTTGCCCCTCCTCCGCCTCGCCCTCCTCCGATGTCCCTTTTTCCAACCTCACCCTCACGTAGGAACCATCCTCCAGACCGCCACCTGCTCCGCCTTGCCCTCATAGGACACCCTCTTCTCCAACCCTCTACAGGGCTCCGCTTCCCCTTCTAAGCCCTTCCTCCAGCCCTCGACGCAGCTTTGTCGCCTCCTTTATTGTTCCTCCAGACCCTTTCTGTCATCCCCTCCATTGCTCCCTTGACGCGACTCCCCTGCCCCCTCCACCTCCTCCTCCATTGCCTCCTCGATGAGGCTTCGGTGCCTCCTCCTGCCCTCAACTAGCAATAATAAGAAAACCCATTGCAAAAGACTGCAATGTCGAGATTGAGCTGCTTTACCTTCAGTACTTTCCATGTCCACACCCCCTTCATCGTTTTCCTGCAGAAAAAGGGATGAAAGAGAGGCACACGACAAAAATATGGATCTACAACAACCTATAATTTGAACATCATTTCACTATAGGCGTAGGGTAGACGGAAGCATTGTAGAGACCGATATTATTATATGTTATGTACCTTTTCATAATTTCCTATTGTTATTTGGATTACTTTGTATTTTACCCTTGAGGTCTCTCCCTATATAAGAGAGCCTAGGGTTCCCTGGAATAATAAGTTACTCATTTTTCTCAACATGGTATCTGCATGCTCCTCAGTTCTCCATGAATCTATTGTCTATTAGTCAGATTACGAAGGATTTGCACTATCGTGCTATATTTGACCCCACTTCTCTTATTTTTCAGGACATACTAACGGGCAGGGTGATTGGCTGTGGCTCTGAGCAGAATGGTCTGTATCGGCTGGTCCGGAATTCTTATGCTGGCGTCTCTTCTCATTCCGCCAGACCTGTCTCTCCGTACATCTGGCATCTTCGCTTTGGTCATCCCCCGCTCCAGAAAATGCGACATGTTCTGCCTCAGATCCCTCCCCAGTCCTCCTTTCGTTGTGAAGCGTGTCAGTTGGGAAAGCATTTCCGGTCTAGCTTTCCTAGTCGTCAGAGTCGGAGCAGTAGCTCTCCGTTCGAGTTGTTTCACATTGACATTTGGGGTTCAAGTCGTGTGCCCGATCATCAGGGACACAGGTTCTATCTAGTTGTAGTGGATGATTTCAGTCGTGTATCTTGGGTCTTTCTTTTGAAGAATAAATCTGAAGCAGGAGATGTGATTAAAAATTTGATTAATGAAGTGCAGAATATTTTTTCTTCTACTGTCAAATATGTTCGTACAGATATTGCCCTCGAATTCTGCACACGGTCTCTCTCTCAGTTTCTGTCGTTGAAGGGCATCGTTCACCAACTACTTGTGCTTACACATCTCTGCAGAATGGTGTGGCAGAAAGAAAGCACCGTCACCTTCTTGACATCACTCGTACTCTCCTTATTCAGAGTTGTGCTCCTATCTCTTTCTGGGGGGATGTGGTTCTTACAGCTTGTTATCTGGTCAATCGTATGTCGTCATCAGTCCTTGGTGAGAAAATTCCTCTTTCTCTCATTTTTCCTGATAAGGAATTATTCTCAGTAACTCCTCGTGTCTTTGGTACTGTCGCATTTGTTCATCTTCTGACTCCTGGACTTGACAAACTCTCTCCTAGAGCTGTCAAGTGTGTCTTTGTCGGTTACTCTCGGACTCAGAAGGGCTACCGTTGTTATGACCCTATCAACAAGAAATACTTTGTCAGTGCTGATGTCACGTTCTTCGAGTCTGTTATGTATTTTTCCCCTGCAGGTGACCGAATGGTACCATTCACTACCAACGATGATGTCTATGTCCCTCCGCCTCCTAGTTGGAGATCACCTGAGTCCACTCCAGTTCCAGTTACCACACCGTCTTCACCAACATCTCAACCACCACCACCTCCACCACCACTGCCTCCACAACCTCCTATTCCACCTTTACCAAAATTCTATACGCGTCGGTCAGGTCCTGCTTAGGCTACACGTCAGCCATCCATCACGCCTAGGTATGTTCAGATGGTAGTACTACTGACGGGTCAGATATGGTACATGTGCAGGATTCTTCTTTGCAGGAGGAGATTTCCCCATCCAGTATAGTGGACGATGACCTTGATATTCCCGTTGCTATCGGGAAGCAAAAGCGGACGTGTGCATCTTATCCTCTTGCTTCTTAGGTAACCTTTCATCGCCTCATAGACGACTTTCAGAGGTTTGCTGTAGCTTTCTCCTCCGTGGACATCCCACAGACCTATCAGGAAGCTATGAAAATTGATTGCTAGCGAACGACTATGGAAGACGAGATGCATGCCTTGCAGTCTCGTGGCACTTGGAGCTTGGTTGTTGCTCCTCCTGATGCATCCATTGTTAGTTATAAATGGGTATTCACAGTGAAATACCATGCTGATGGCAGTCTAGACAGATACAAGGCACGACTGGTCGCGCGAGGTTTCACACAAACTATGGCGTGGACTATATGGATATATTTTCTCCGGTGGCCCGTCATTTTACTCTTCGCATTCTCTTATCAGTTGTTGTGGTACGTGACTGGACAATATCTCAATTTGATGTCAAGAATGCCTTCTTGTATGGAGATCTGCAGGAGGAAGTATACATGCAGCAGCCACCAGGGTTCACTGCTGAGGGGGAGAAGCATATGGTGTGTAGACTTCACACGACAATTTATGGTCTCAAACAGAGCCCAAGGGCGTGGTTCCAGAAGCTTTCCCATCTGATTGAGCGACAGGGATTCAAAAGATCGAATGTAGAGCACTCGTTGTTCATTCAGAAGTCTTCTGCAGGTACGGTTGTCATCATAGTCTACGTTGATGATATTCTAGTTACAAAAGATGATGTTCAGGGAATAGAAAGGGCAAAAGCATTTCTAGGACGTCAGTTCGTTACGAAGGATCTTGAAACCCTAAGATACTTTCTGGGGTTGGAATTTGCTAGGAATGCACAGGGCCTGGTGATGACCCAAAGGAAGTACATTACAGATTTTTTGACTGAGACAGTCATGGTTGGATGCAAACCATCGAGTATTTCCATGGATCCAAGCATGGAGCTGTATGATAATGACACTGCTGAAGTAGACAAGAGGAGATATAGAGAAATGGTGGGTAAGCTCCTTTATATTACCGTAACTCGACCCGATATTGCCTTTGCAGTAAGCTGGGTGAGTCAATTTGTGGAGCAGCCAAGACAAGTATATATGGATGCCATATACATGATACTGAGGTATCTAAAGTCTTCTCTAGGTTTAAGGTTACTATTTCGAAAAGGCACCGATTTATCTATTTCAGCATGTGCTGATGTCGATTATGCAGGATGTCCTAAGGATCGAAAGTCGACCTCAGGATTTGTCGTCTTTGTTGGGAGCTCTCTGGTTTCTTGGAAGAGCAAGAAACAAACTGTTGTGGCAAGGTCCAGTGCTGAATCTGAATATAGGGCCATGGCGCAAGCAAGCACTGAAATGATGTGGGTCCGATCTGTGCTAGAAGATTTACATGTAGATGTACCTTTACCTATGCAGCTTCAGTGCGACAATCAGGCAGCATTGTTTATCGCCAACAATCCATCATTCCATGAAAGAACAAAGCATATTGAAGTTGACCGCCACTACACTAGAGACTTGATCCAGAGAGGCTTGATATCTACAGCTCACGTGAGCTCGGAGATCAGACTGCTGACATACTCACCAAGTCGTTGCTCAGAGGACCCTTTCAGAGATGTTCTTCCAAGCTGAGCATGATAGACATCTATGCTCCACCTTGAGGGAGAGTGTAGAGACCGATATTATTATATGTTATGTACCTTTTCATAATTTCCTATTGTTCTCTGGACTACTTTGTATTTTACCCTTGAGGTCTCTCCCTATATAAGAGAGCCTAGGGTTCCCTGGAATAATAAGTTACTCATTTTTCTCAACATGCATGTTGGTCCATTGCAGATGTGTCCTTGCTGGTCATTCACGACAGTCGTATTACGTGGTGAAAATAGAAGTCCACCATCAGATGAAATGCAAGGACCACACATCGGCTGCAACCATCCAATCACAGTAGACGATCCATTGCGCGAGTAAGTAAAAGTGAGTTCTGAGATTATATGAATGTGTATAACAGGTCCAACCCTTGACGTCGCCCCCTCCAACCCTCGGTGCGGCTCTGTGTTCCCTTTGTTGCTCCCTCGACGCGACTTCGTCGCCCCCTCCAACCCTCAACGTGGCTCTGCTGCCCCCTCTGTTGTTCCCTCAACACGACGTGGCTGGATGTGAGAGCTTGACTAAGAGCTCATGTGGTGAAGTTTTAGAGAGTGACACCAATTGAAAATAACGTGAGCTTAACGGGTATAGTACTTAATATTTGAAGGATTCTTAACGATAAAAATGTATGGAGGTTAACACATGGTTCGCCATGTAAGAGTTAAACATTATTTGGTGTTCCTCGTGTAATTCATGATTATCGAGGGTAATTGGGGTAATTACGAAAATACTCAGGGTTATTGGTGTACATATCCCTTCCGTATATTACATAATAACCCCTGTATACAATATATTAAATAATTAATATAAAATTCAAATAAAATCAAATACAAAAGATAAAATCAAAACAAAAATTCTTAAAAATACTTTGTACCATAATCTATACAATATAAAAAGCATTTTGAAAAAAATATTTTATATTTTCCACAAAAAAAAATAAACTACAAAAAACACAACTTCTAAAATACATAAAAAATAAAAATACAACTCCAAAAATTCCATAAAAATTTTGCATTGTATATTCTACTATATTCTAACAGTAAACCAAAAAATAAAATAAATGATCAAATCTCTTAAAAATTCAAATATATATCAAAACTTATAAAAATAACAACTAATTCGTACAAAATCATGAAAAATGCGTACACTACCCTGTTTTAAAGGTATTTTCATATTCTAAAGTATACAAATAAAATCAAACAATTTTCTTACTATTTACCATTTTAAAAATCAAAACACTTCCCTGTTTTGTATAAAACATTGATTTTTCTCCTATATCCAATTCAAAGTCAATAAAAGTTCTAAAAATTATTTAAAAATCAATAAAAAGAGTAAATCAAATTATAAAACATAAAAATATTAAACGAAAAAACCTAAAAAAAATACAAAGTACATACCTATCTTTCTTTACACAGGTATATATAACAACTTTAAAAACATTACAAAGCAATTAAACAAGCTAAAAATCGTAAAATCAATTAAAAATCATTAAAATTCATTAAACTCTAATACCCTAGATCACTCTACTATATACCCTCATTCATCCAGTTTGCCTCCCTGACCTTGACACTCCTGTACTTCACCTTATACTCAAGTTTAGGAGTCTAGATAGAAAAAAACACAAATTTTCTGGTAATCTTATTCGGTCGACACATCAATATTGTCTATCTCTTTTAGACGACTAGACCAAACATATTCATCAGTAAGCCTTAAATTGCTATACTCATCCATCATCATAATGCTTGATGGTATAAAGCCATTTACAACTGACAACAACTGCATCGGTGGGAACATCATCTAGAGCTCACATGCCTGCAGAATGCTCAATGACTTCACTATTGCATTGTGGGTTTCCATGATACAATTCCATGGTACAATAGCCATGACTTCATTTGCAAGATCCAAGGTATAAGGGTGGACCATACCCATGACTTCATTACATAAATACATTTAGAATGCTCCACGACTTCATACGCAAGATCTAGGATACAAGTGCGAATCAGATCCACGACTTCACAAGTGCATCATCGCACTTCGAGACATATCTTTCCCTTCTCTAAAGGCTCTTCTTTTTTCAAGTTATGCTTTTTGTCACGTGCATCCACAACATTAAGAGTGCTCTGCACTAGAGATCATAGTTTGCCCCATATAACATGATGGTTGGAGCAAAATATAGGGTCTTTATTTCCCCATAGAAGGTTGGTGACTAACCACCGGAACCTATCAATCTATCATATCAGATGGCATTGTGGACCAAACAAGTGCCAGTTAAAGAATAGATATTTTATTTTCAGCACAACATGACAGGGGAGGTGCCGATGCTAAGGGTGTAAGAATACAATCCTGCCACGTGAAGACAACAATGGTGGCGGTGACATTGGCACATATGGTATTGGGGAGTTTGGGAATTTGATCGGTATGCTTTGGCTGGAGATCCTCGGTGCTTTTCAACTGATGTTTTATATGGAGAAGCTCAATGACATGTTCTTGGTTGGAGATATTTCTTCTTTCTACGGAGATTCTTCATGAATTTTACATGTGCTAGGAAGTGGATGGGTTTAGCAAAGTTGAGGACAACATGCCTTTATGAAGGAGGACATCGAGCATAGGCTGAAGCAACAGAAAATCTTTACTGAGGAGGAATATAGACATGAGGTGGAGTTGCTCTAGCGGTTTAGACAAACTTGGGTTAGGAGATGTCAACACAACATTCTTCCACTTGATGGTTAATGGGAGAAGGATTTTCATTCACTCGATTGAGGTCTTTAGGTGGCAGGTGCACGCGGATGAATAGGTGATGACAGTTGTCGAAGATTTAAGGAGAAGTAATGAGACACTTGATGGAGGTGGTTGAGACAGGCAACTCACAAGATCAACACTAATAAGGTGTATCTTATGGTACATGACTTCTCTATGAAAGATACATGGCAGGTAGGAGGTTATTGGTGAGTTGAACATGGACTAGATTCATGGGCCGGATGGGATTTCGGTTTTGTTGTTCAATGATTTATGAGAGATGGTGCGGAAAAATATCATGAAGGTGGTTTAGGAACTTTGACTTCGATAGGTTGACACATGTTTTGATATTTCTCATTCCCAAAAAGGTGGCACTGTGGGTGGAGGATTACCAGCCTTTTGTGCTCTTGAATGCGATTTAGTTAACCGTAGCTAAGCTGCTTGCAAACATGTTTACAAGAGTTGCAAACTCACTTGTTAAAAGTAGACTTCTCCAAGGTGCATGCCAGTGTCAATTGGAGATTCCTAGGAGCCGTCTCTAAGGGCCCGTTCGGTAGGAGAATAAGTAGGAATAAGGATGGGGAATAAGGGTCTATTCTCCGTTCGGCTGGAGGATAAGAATAAGGAGAATAAGGTGAAATAAAGGTAGGTAAGGTGGGATAAAGATAGGAATAAGAGTGAAATAAGATGAAATAATGGGGAATAGTCGTACCACGGGGAAGCGTGTCGGTGGCTTATTCCCCTTATTCCACTCCTCCTTATCCTCCAAACGAATGCTTTCTTCTAACTTGAAAATCTTGTTGAACCTTGCCATAATGCGAGCATGGGTCATGAGATTCGCTTGAAATGTTGGAAATCAGCGTTGCATTTTGGTGAACAGTGGCGTGTTGTTATGCATGTCATGAGCACCTACAGATGTGCACCTTCATGATGCAAGCTAGCATTTTGCTGGAGGTGTTAGTCTGATACTATTTTGGGAAAATCAATAGACTTGTATTATTATAAGGTACCTACCCCTTCTTAGGAGGAATGCAGGTTCAAAATAGCATATAAGTGATATGAGACTTAGATAAAGAAACATTAATACAATTATCTTGGCATTAATGCAACTATCTAACAACATCATTAATACCAACTTATAGCTATATTTAATTGCGGACTTCATGTGTATATTTCTTTTTACACTAGGGCTTACGCCTTGATTATCCTGAGGCTTACATCTCGCCTTAATGATGGTGAAAATTGCTTTGATCCACCTCACATATTTTTTTAAGGGATTTTTACCCGGCAGACCCTATAATCTTTTGCAATTACCTCTACGACCTTTGAAACATCATAATTCCTCTCTCGACCCCGTAAACTTGCTAACCCTTACTCTGCAGACCCTGTGGTTAACACCCGTTCATTTATCCGTTAAAAGTAACCGGATTCCGTTATGTTATTTTCTATTATACCCATTTTGTTTATGAAATTTACATTGAGTGCCATCCGAGAGGAGCAGATCCCGATCCCCTGTTCAAGCCCCTCCGCCCCCGTCCCTCCCTCCCCCCCCGTCGCCGCGAGGCCGCTCCCTGCTCCCCCTGCCGACTTGTCGATGGGTTCCTGTCGACACCACCCAAACCAAGTTTCTCGTCCACCCGCCGATGCTGCTTCCCGCCGATGGAGCCGCTGCTCCTTGCCCCTCCCCTCACCCCCCGTCCGCTGACCCCCATCCAAACCCAGCGATGGAACCCCCCTCCACCCGCCGATGCTGCTCCTTGCCCCTCCCCTCACCCCTTGTCCGCTGACCCCCCACCCAAACCCAGCGATGGAACCCCCTTCCACCCGCTGATGCTGCTCCCTGCCCCTCCCCTTACCCCCTGCCGCTGACCCCCACCCAAACCCAATTCCCGTCGATGGAGCCCCCCCTCCCCCCTCCATCCGCCGATGCTGCTCCCTGCCCCTCCCCTCACCCCCTGCCGCTGATGCCCCCCCCCCCCCCCCCCCAACTCCCGTCGATGGGTTCTCGTCAACACCACCCAAATCCAGTTTCCCGTCCACCCGTCGATGCTGCTTCCCGCCGATGGAGTCGCTGCTCCCTGCCCCTCCCCTCACCCCCCGTCCGTTGACCCCCCACCCAAACCCAGCGATGGAGCCCCCCTCCACCCGCCGATGCTGCTCCCTGTCCCTTTCCCACCCAAACCCAATTCCCGTCGATGGTTCCCGCCAATGTAGTCCCCCCCCTCCACCCGCCGATGCCGCTTCCCCCGTCGATGATGCTACCGTCGATGGATTCCCCCCCCCCCCCCAAACGTTGCTGATGGACTCCCCGCTTAGGGAGCTTCACCGAATTCCCGTCAATGGAGCACACCCAGTTCCCGTCGATGTAGCCCTCCCCCCAGGATTTTTTCCCTATTATTTTTTATTATTTTGGCTAAATTGGTTAGATTAACTCAAGACTAATCCAAGTAGTTGACTCAAATATAGTTAAAATTCACGGCAGGGTTTGTTGGGTAAGACGGAGCAAGTTTATGAGGTCGTGGGAGGAATTAGGATATTTCAAAGGTCGTAGAGGTAATTGGAAAAGATTATAGGGTCTGCCGGATAAAAATCCCTTTTTTTAAAGCTTGGGTAGGACCAATGTTGAACTCAACCATGGCCGGTCCCAAGCCCGAGTAAATTGAGGTTGCGCGTCACCAACATATGAGAGATAAATTCCTAAATATTATTCCTTTAAGAACACTACTTAGGGATTTGTCTCGAAATCGTTCGGATGGATTCCCCTCGAGATCGTTCAGATCTTCTAAATATGGATTTAAGCAAACATCTAGATTTCGTTGGGGTGTTCCTTATTTGCGACGCGTTACATCGCCCGAATGCAATGAGAGTTGGCAAGGGCCGCTACATCGTTACTCGAATGTAGTTTAAAATTTGCAAGGGCTCGCGTGATTGACGCATGCGGGTAAAGAAATTAGTCAAAAAGAGGTTGCAAAGAAAGTTGCGGATAGGTAGTTGGAATATTGGCACTTTGACTGGTAAATTGATGTAGATAGTTGACGCGATGGAGAGAAGGAAGATTCAGATATTATGTATACAAGAGACAAAATGGGTTGAAGAGAAAGCAAGTTAGATTGAGAAGACATGCTTTAAAGTTTGGTATTCATGTAGATAATGGCAGAAATGGTGTTGGAGTGGTTGTTCATAAGGATTTGAAGGATTGTGTGGTTGAGGTGCAAAGATCTGGGGATCATATTATAATGCTAAAAGTGGTGATTGAAGAAGAAATTTTGAATATCATCTCAGTTTATGGGCCGCAAATTGATTTAGATGATTGGATTAAACAAGCTTTTTGGGAGGATTTGGATAAGATTATGCAAGGAATCCCACAAAGAGAGATGATTTGCCTAAGTGGAGATCTTAATGGACATGTGGGAAGGATGTGTTCATGGAGGACATGGCTTCGAGGAGAGAAATAAAGATGGAAAAGTCTTTTTGGATTTTGTAACAACTTATGATCTTCATTGCAAATACTCTCTTCAAGAAGAGGGGGAAGCATTCGATTACTTATAAGAGTGGCTCGACTAGAACACACATAGACTACTTTGCGTATAGAAGAAGAGATTGTTTGTGTTGCAAAGACTGCAAAGTAATCTCAGGAGAGAGCCTGACCACCCAACATCGCTTGTTAGTCATGGATGTGCAAATAAGAGGGCTAGTAGAGAAAGTGAGGGTTTCCAAGATTACTAGAATTGCATGGTGGAATCTTTAATTGAAGCAATCAAGTTTCAGAGAGAAGGTTTTAGAAGACTTATCTTGGATTGTAACAGAAGTGCTAATGAGATGTGGGAGGTGGTAGCATCTTGTATCGAAGGGTAGCCAAAGAAATGCTAGGCGAGTCAAAAGGAGGTGCTCCATGCCAAAAGAAGGTTTGTGGTGGAGTGGAGGGATGCAAGAGAAGTTCAAAATTGAAAGAGCTTGCTTTAAAGCTATGTCTAAGGATAGAACATATGAAACCGGCACAAACTACAAATAGCTAAGGAAACAAAGAAGGTGGTAAGCGAAGCTAAGTCAAAAGCCTATGATGTTTTGTACAACAATCTCGATTCTAAGGAGGGTCAGAAGGATGTATTCATGCTGGCTAAAGCAAGAGAAAGAAAGATAAAAAATCTTTCTCAAGTGAGATGCACTAAGGATGAGGAAGGTTGCGTGCTTGTTACTCAGAAGGACATAGAAACTAGGTGGAAGCAATGCTTCCATAAGATTTTCATCGGGGAAGAAAATATAGAGATCACTTTGAGAAATCTAGCTACCAGTGAAAGTTACTTAAATCGTGCAAGCTACAGACGGATACAAAGGAATGAAGTAGAGAAGGCTTTGAATGTTATGAGACATGGGAAAGGTGTAGGACCTGATGACATTCTTGTAGAAGTTTGGAAAGTTTTAGGTGAGCGTGGTTTGCTTACAAATTTATTCAATGTTATTTGGCGAAGTAAGAAAATACCTGAAGAATGGAGGAGAAGCATCGTGGTGCCTCTTTATAAGAGCAAAGGAGATATTCAAAATTGTTCAAATTACAGAAGTATCAAGCTGATGAGTCACACTATGAAAATTTGGGAACATGTGATCGAAATAAGGTTAAGGTAAGTTTCCAGAGTAAAAGAAAATCAATTAGGATTCATTACAGGTTGCTTAACTATTGAAGCCATCCACTTGTTGAGGAGAACAATGGAGATTTACAGAGCTAAAAAGAACTTCCATATGATTTTTATTGATTTAGAGAAGGCTTATGATTCTATGCCACGTAAGTTGTTGTGGAGAGTTTTTGAAAAGAGAGAAGTACCTATCCTATACATTAACCTCATAAAAGATATGTATGATAGGGCTTCATCTTGTTCAAGGATACAATATGGGAAGACTGACTATTTTGACATCAACACTGGTCTGCATCAATGTTCAACTTTGAGTCCATTCTTTTTTACTTTGATTATGGACGAATTGACAAGTCACATTCAAGATGAGATACGTTGGTGTATGATATTCGTTGATGATATTGTGATGATTGATGAGATGAGAGATGGAGTAAATGAGAAGCTTGAGGTATGGAGACATGCTTTGGAGACTAAAGGATTTCATATAAGTAGGGCTAAGACTGGATATATGGAGTGTACTTTTGATGGAAACAACGATAAAGGAATCGATGTTAAGATTGGTGATGATAACATTCAGAAGAGAGATTCTTTTAGATACTTGGGATGTATTTTGCAACATGATGGAGAAATTGACGGAGATGTTACAAATAGAATAAATGCAGGTTGGCTAAACTGGGATCGCCATATCGCGATATATCGTCGATATATCGGTATCGACAGGTCACCGATATATCGCCGATATGGACGATATCGGGTATCGACAGGAGAAAATGCCTAATGGATACCGGGTTTCGGCGATATGCGTCGATATATCGCCGATATATCGGCGATATATCGGTATCGACATTGTATCGAAACGATATCGATATCGATATTTCCTTCCTTGGGCTAAAGTGGAGAGGAGCCTCTACTGTTCTCTGTGATAAGAAAATTCCTTTGAAAATCAAATGAATGTTTTACAAAGCAGCCGTGAGACATGCTATGCTATATGGATCTGAATATTGGCCTGCGAAACATAGACATGTGCAGAGAATGACAGTAGCAGAAATGAAAATGCTATGGTGGATGTGTGGACACACACGCAAAGATTGGATTCGGAAAAATGCCATCATAATGAAAATGGGTGTAGCTTCGATCGGGGATAAGATGTGAGAAAATCGCTTAAGGTGGTTTGGTTATTTGCAAAGGAGGCCAACTGATGCACCGGTGAGGAGATGAGTTTTGGAATGTTGAGCTGGTTAAAAGAGGGCATGGAAGGTCCAAGAAATCTTGGAATGAGACTATACAAAGGGATCTTTGTTTTTTGGATCTGAGCCCGAGAATGACCCAAGCTAGATCTGAATGGATGCAAAAAATCCATGTAGCCTGCTCTACTTAAAGTGGGAAAAGGCTTTGTTGTTGTTGCCTTCATTTAGTTCTATCTTGGGTCATTATCATATTTTTCGACATGAGCGGTTTTATTTTGAGAATGTAATTCACTTAGCCGGATCTCTTTGTATTTTTTTAAACATTCTTTTTAATATATTTTGGGAGAGACACCATCGCTAGTGTTTTCCCCTTTTCTAACTCAAATTATTTTCATGGTCTGGCTAGGACAAGAACTACCCAAAATTATAACTCTTTAAGGGGACACCTCATGAATCATCAAACATACCTTACAACATCGCTGATTTGCGCTTTCAAAAAAAATTCACAGATATGCGTCCCAATATGAAAAGGAAATGTGTAACCATTATTCATCTGCATCTGCTGTTAGTTTATATGCTATCTCACTTTGGCCCCTCGAACAAAATAGAATCTAGTATGTGCTTAGATTATTTGATTTTTTTCTATATTATCTTCACTCATGCAGTTTTGAATAGAATTCTGGATGACCACCAACCTCTACTGATTATCATTTGGCTTTTCAAAGAAAAATCTTCACTTTTCCCGCACGGATATCAATTATAAAGCTTATCAACCAGATCGGTCATGTTGCTTTTTTGGATGACCACCAACCTCTAGCTGTATGCAAAAATTACCATTCATCTGCGGAAGCCATTATGCTTGCACTGATAATTATCAAGCACATAGGTTGTGTTTTTAATGAAACCATGGTCATATCGTTGCAGGAACAGGACTACATATTCGTAAGGGAATTCGTACCTCTGCTTGCGAGTGTTCTAATTAAGGCATGGGAGGAGTCTGCGGACTCGAATGATACTGATGTTCTATTAGGTGGTATGGCCGCTTTGAACGATGAAATTTCATGGTTCAAGAAAGAAGCCTCCAAATGGGGTGTTTCTTTGGTTGCTGTCACTCCTCAAAAGGCAAATGAGGATTATTGCAGGTAATTTAACACAAATTTTATTAATTTCTATGGGTCTGTTTGATTGCTGGGTTGGGGTACACCGGTGTACTCCTTCAGACCCTCCCAACCCTCCTCACAGATTACTATTCACAGGGGTAATCCAACCCGATCCGACTCGACCCAACCCAGCAACCAAACAGGCCCTATGTGATGGATGTATCTCAGTTCTACTGCATTTTATACGTTAATGTTGCTCCAGTTCAGGTTCCTTCGAAGCTTGATGCAACCCGGAGTTGATTATACGACAGCAATTGTGGCGATTTGGGCCATCGAAGCTGTCTACCAGCAGAGTTTCTCTTTCTGCCTAGAAGAAGGTTCCAACACTTCTTGTGAGCTTATGGAGACCTGTCTTAGATGGGGCAACGCTGATTTTGGTCAGTACTGTTGTTCTCTGAGGAACATAGCCAACAGGCAGCTAAATGTGGCTTCTGCCAATGTTGCAGAACGAGCCAAGAACGCGTTCTTACGTGTCCTGGAACTAGAAGTCTACTTCTGGGAGATGAGCAACTCTAAACAGTAAAATGATTGGCTCCCAGTGTTATATAGGTATTTACCTGACCAACATTCTGAATCTGTTTTGAATGTGGAAGAAAATAACATCCCACACGCTCTCTTAAAATAAGCAAATTTGAAATGAATCGCTGAAAAGCCGAAACGCGGCAAGCTTTCTGGTTAAATCCACTGCAGTTATATAAAAGAGTGGCTTTTGTAGATACTATTTTCTGAAACATCACAAAAAATATTTTTCTTGGGCACACACCTATAAGGTGGTTGCTTTTTTTATACAAAAAGGTGTTTCTTCCATGGGGAGCCTTACCGTTTTTCACAATGCTGAAAATTGCGATTATAGTCTCACTTAAAAGTTGGAAATCATGCAGTTTCCATTGGGACCGCTATAATTGTCTCAGGTATGGCGGAATTAAAGCTTTAAAACCTATTCAGTTAGCTCAGAACCGCACCATATATATTATTTAAAACTTCCTTTAAAAAAATTATTATTTAAAACTGTCTTATATATATATAGAGAGAGAGATTAATGGGGCTGTCATCTTGGGGCAGCCAATATGGCTGATCCGCCTTTTCGGCATTTTTTATTTTTTTTGAAAAATATCACCATGTATATGCATCTCTATATCCCACATATATGTCATTCGAATTTCGTCAGAAACAGAAACTCCTATGCTATCCATCTAAAACATGTACGATTACAACAATTCTAACACCGTTAAAATTACTTGTTCTAGATGGAGGGCATATGCATTTGTTTCTGAAGAAATTGGAATGACATGTAGGAGGGATATATAGATGAATAAACATGGTGATATTTTTCAAAAAAATAAAAAAAAAACATCGAAAATATGGGCGGGACAACCCCATTAAATCCTATATATACATGTATGTATGTATATGAGGGCGGGGAGGCTGCTACATGTAGCAGCCAACGTGGCTGCTACATGTGGCATTTTCTCCATTTTTTTTATTTTTTTTTCAAAATTCAAGCATGTATATTCATATATATATATATATATATCCCTCCTATATGTCATCCGAATTTCATTAGAAACAGAGACTCTTATGCCCTCAATCTAGAACATGTCGATTACAACAAATTTCAGACCGTTAAAATTACCTAATCTAGATGGAGGGCATAAGAGTTTGTTTATGATGAAATTCAAATGGCATACAGGGGGATATATAGATGAATATACATGATTGAATTTTTAAAAAAATAAAAAATTTTTGGGGAAATGCCATATGTAGCAGTCTCCCTTTTTTTTCTCTATATATAAACTGTTAGAATCTTCAAAGATAAGCGGATGTGATAGCTTATATTTTAGAAGAACAAGTGTTCATAGTTTTCTTCATAGCACATATACATAAACCCAAATGGATGTCAACTACTTAAAAGATTCCAGTTCGTTAAATTCTGGTTCTTGTTTTAATTATTTTTATCTATGCTTCACGCGTACGGTGTTATTTATTTATTTATTGTCAGAAAGCTGTCACCATGAGGGTGGCATCTTTTGGTAGAAAATATCAAAAAAAAAGTGAATGTGATGCCATCCACCTTAAAGGATCTATATCTATAAAATATCAGAGTTGCAGTGGTCTTGTTAAAACCTGTCCCTTTCAGTTCTTTTCAATCTGTTCTGCATACCGAGAACTTAACTTTATATATTGTGGAATTAAGTACATGTATATTTTTGTTCCTCCCACATGCTTGTTCCCACAAACTAGAAATTATGATTAAGCTGTGATGCATTTTGATCCATGGATAATATGATGGTATGGGACTGGTATTTTTTTTAATGAAATAGGAAAGTCTGAACTTTAATCGAATTCTTGTATGGGAGTTCTTTGAGGTCAAATCCAAAAGATGATGTATGTTCACTTGCTGCGCCCGTTATATTTTGTGCAATTTAGAAAGAACAATCTTTCAAAGAGAGGAAGACAGCGATGGAATAGGGGGAGTCACACTCGTTTTTCTTTTAGTGATCTTTTTTCTCTGGTGGTTGCGAGAGGTGATCGACTACCGTTATATCTACTTGTTATTTTTTCACGTGCTTCCGTGGTGATGATCGATTGCACATATGAGAGGAGATGCTTCCACATTCGTATGGCGGTTCATATCGTCAACAACTAATATCCGAGATGAGACAATATTAGTAGGTTGTGTTCCTAACAGTTTTGTCCAAAAGATTCTTAAAAATGAACTACCTCATATACTTTGCAAGATGAAGACAATATCCGGAATACCATCTTCTCATCTCACGATGCAAAGGCTTCTGTCAAGATAAGCTATTTCAAGATAATTGGTCACATCATAATTATATCATACATTGTATTTATTGATGACCATATTCCTCAAAACAAACCGAACAAGAATGCATAATAAACTTACTTATCTTCCATCCCATCTTTTTCCTTGTCCTTCTATTCGTATGAAGGTATTGTATAAGGAGAGATAATTAATAAAGGAGGTTTATGCATAATACTTTATTTAGCTGGTTTGAGGGAAATGAATAAATACGGTAGACAAATAATGCGAACCAATTTATGCCGACTTAATTTATCAAATATCTTTCTGCTCGAGTCACGTCACTCTGATTGCAAATATCTTTGTGCGCATATCAATGTGAGGGCCAAATGCCTTTGTGGTTTGCTTCCACGCTAAAGCAAACTCGTACCCATCGTTAGTAAAAAATCTGGACCGGGATCGTCTATTGTGGGTCAAAATTCAGCAGTCTGCTGTGGCCATGGGAACTGTTTTATCGAGCGAATCACACGATTTCGTACTTTTTGTGAGCTGTATCGTGCAAAATCGTGTGAACCGCTCGGTAAAGATCGAGCGGTTCCCACGGTTAGAACATGCACAACACCACATCAAAAGATTCTCTCTGGTAAAAGATCAACAACTTGTGACTGACAGTGGAGCATTTCTATTGGCCAAGACTAGATATCAAGTGTGTGCTCCCTGTAGTATTTACAGCACCTTCTTATTCCCCATCCTTAGAAGCCAAAGCTGCGTTGCCCACTCTTAGTCCTGCCACCACCCCTGGCCATGGCAGCGAGCCTCTCCGTCGTTCAGATCTCAGCAACAGGTGCCGCCCCGAGGGCAGACGTCCTCAGGAGCCTGCCCGTCAGGTCCTCCTCGGTGAATTTCCCATGGAAGCCCAACTTCGGCACCGCCCTACTCGTGCACTTCCCATCCAGTTGCCTCCACCCCACGAGAGATATCCAAGAAGGTCACCGAGAGCATCAAGAAGGCCGAGGAGGTGTGTGCTGGCAGCGAACAGAGTGGCGAGTGCGTCGCGGCATGGGATGAGATGGAGGAGCTGAGCGCTGCTGCCAGCCATGCGTGTGACAAGCAGAAGGATAACTCGGACCCCTTGGAGAATTACAGCAAGGACAACCCCGAGACCGACGAGTGCCGCACGTACGATAACTAGCCAGGCAGGTTTTTAGTTTAGTCTAGTTCCCCTGTACTCTTGAATGGAATTGTATAAGTTGGAATATCGGTTATGGTGATCCTGATTGAAGGTGATGTAATCATACACATTTGAAACCTCGATTATACACAGATTACTGCTCCAATGTTTGTTCATAAAATTAGACGTGGGGAGAAGTGGGAAGGCAGCAAAAGAACATTGCTGACTTGGAACGAACTGCGCTGAGCACTGTGTGTGATGAAAGAAAGGTGGGAGGTCAGAGATGGCAAATCTGTGCTGCAGATTTTCTGCACTTTACCTGAAAGGCGTTGTCAGCAAGTGGGAAGTATGTGTTTCTTCCCAGTTGCATAATTTATCACATTTGTAATGTGTATTACCCATTTCTTAATGATGATTTATACTTGTTAAAAATGTGTAAAAACTGTTTTAATTTAGCAGAGCATTAGATGTGTGTCCAACACTTTGGATCTATCTCAGCTTAACCTTTGAGGGTGTGATCCTGGTTACTGGATGATGATTATCAAAAGAACACCTAATAATATGGATCAGCATCATCAGCAAGAAGATGATTCAACATCATACTAGCACGAAAAGATAATGAATTCATTTAGAAACTTCGCGAACGGTAATGACCCGTTCCGTACAGATAACGCGAGCACGCGTACAATACGATACATATTCAAGATCCATTGCGCGGTGTTTACAGATATATCACTGCATCAACTGATCATCATTAACAAATGTAATCAAAACTCGCAAGAATCAACCAACTAATCATAAAAACAAATGCATGGCTCCTGGAGAAAGTTACTGAAAGCACTCAAACAAGCAATCACCAGCAATAACCAGACTTCAGCAAGGGAAGACCTCCCATATGGGCGCCATTGTAGCCTGTGGGAACTGCCACTGCTTCGCCGCAAGCTCCTCCGACTCCTCGAGTACCCTCAGCATCGCGTTCGCGCCATTCAGCCTCTGTGTCAGCTCTGCGAGCTGGCACTGCAGCGTGAAATTCTCCATCACCACCCTGCGGTACTGCTCGGCCACCGCATTGATGTGTGCAGCATACTGGTTGTTCTCGTGGCGCAGCTTCAGGGTCAGGCCGATCAGTTCCTCGAGGTGCTGCTGCTTACGGAGGCGCGAACGCCGTGCGGATTCGCGGTTGGACTCCATCCTCTTGCGCTTCTTCTGGTCGATCGTGGCCTGACCAGGAGCCATGCGAGATCTAATGGGTTTGAGTAATGGGTTGGCGGGAGATTCGAACGTTAATGGTTGATGTCAGGGTGGTTTGTTGATCTGTGGTGGTTTTAGTTCATGAGAAGACGTAGAACCAGTATAGGAAGGCGTACGAGAAAGAGTGGAGTCGCAGCCTCTTGCGAAGGATTGCCGAGAAGTTCATAGATTCTCTGCAAATGGCTCGATTTGGTGGGTGTTTGAGACCATGGGGATATGGATCAAGGTAGGAGAAATATTGGATCTTGCGATGGTTTTATGGAGGGGATGGTGATTTGATCTCTGGAATGATGTGGAAAACAGCAAAAAAGATGGGATTTTGAGAGATGGATTTGGGATTGAACAAGGAGGAGAGGATGAATGGATGATTTTTGGATGTGGGTATTGTCGATTAATCAAGAAAATCAAGAAAAATTAGGAAGAACCCATAAGGAGAGGGAGAACTTATCTGTGGGCCGTTGAGCAGAGGTTGAATGCGGAGCCGAGGAAGGTGGCGAAGAGATCGAAGGATGGGGAGTTATATAGGGAAGAATGGGCTTAATTATTGGGATATTTACACTTGTGCTTCTCGGAGGTATTTCAATAACAAGTCTGATATTAACATTTTTATAATTACATTTATACCCCTAAATTTTCATAAAGTTACACTAATGCCCTTCTATGATTACATGTCTTCCCCTACCGTAGGGATGTCAGCGGGTCGGGTTTGAGGCGGGTATTACTATTTCTAAATCCATATCCACTTATAATATCACTATCCATATCTGTCCATTTATTAAACGGGTAATTTCTAGTGGGTACCCATATACCCGTTGAATACCCATGTATCCAATGGGTACCCATATCTTCGACATGGTAAATCTTAACTTGTTTATAAATGTATCAATATTTTTACAGATAGACGAAATAGAGTGAGATCGCGTAATATGGTGATTCATAAAATTGTGCCATATATAGAGAATATTAGATGTTTATATATGTTAAGTGTTTAACTCTTTTGTGTTGATAGTTTTTATTTATTAAAGATAAAAAAGTTAGTTGAATATGAATAAATGGATGGAAAGGAGAAAATTGAGTTGAATATTTATACATGTAGATCGATACATATTAGATACGAAATGGATTTGGGTCTAGTTTGATTAAAATGCAGTATACACATCTATCTTTATATTTTTTTATTCGGTTTTGGGCGACTTCGGGTACCCACAATGTAATCCCAAACCCATACTTATACTCACATGGGTAGTCAATTCAAAATCCAAACTCCAAAAATAAATGGGATGAATTTCGGACCCTTAAATAGGGCGGGTTCGGGTACCAATGAATAGACCCATATTGACATCCTTACCCTTACGTTACATTAATGGAAGGATACTGCTGTGAATATTATAAGAATATAGGCGGAGATATCATTAAAAAAGATATAGAGTTGTAAGTGTTAATTAGAAAAATTTCAAAATGCACGAATGAAAAATACCTTAATTATTTGAATTTAATAGCACGGATTGTTACTTTTTAGTTTTTTTCTCCGATAATTTAATCCAGGGTGGGGCTCACGGAATATTTTAGTCATGGAACTTTTTTAGATTATTTATTGTCTTTGCTGTGATATTTTGCTCGAAATATCTTGGAGGTCGTCTTGATATAATAAGTTGTTTTTTACGTTTTGGGAAAAATCCCAATCAATAAATAAACTGTTATTTCTTTTAAAAAACCGTTTACCTTAAAATTAGCACAACTCGTGCTTTTTTTAGAAATATCATTTGCATTGGATGCATAAAGAAGCTCATGAACTATTGAAATAATGACTTTGTAGATGGAAATTTGTTTAAGACATTGGGTTGCTTAATAGCTTATAATAAGATATTCGTATTAATGTGTATTTATTTTTTAACCAAATCTAAATTTCAAAGGCAACATTATCATGATACATTATGAAAAAATAGCAATAAAGTGATCTAAACTTGGTGGTTATAACACTTCGAGTTTAGATATCTGAATCATTATCGAGGAAAACTGACCATTACAATTTGTTGGGCTCAATGTTCAATCGAATTCATTGGCAATCACAAAAAAAATATTCAAGTCAAAGTTGTCAAGTAATAATCTTCCGTATTTATAACTCACTCTCATATACTGTGAGTTTTTGACACCAAACTATTTTTAGAAGTGCTGCAACCTCACCCATTATATCCCAATGTCTTCGTTGCAACGTGGCTCGTCATTTATTCTCGATAATAGTGATGGCTATGAGCTTTGAATAGCATTTTCCTCCCATCTCGTTATAAAATAGCTTTATCTTTCGGGTAGCTCTTTCCACTATTAATTTCGTTCGATATCATTTCTGAGATTTAAATAACTAAGATTCCTTACAAAATAGTCTCATTCCAACACTTATCGAGTCTTCCTTGCGTTCTCTTAGCTAGCTAAATATCCCAAATCTCCTGCGCTAATGGAAGTAATGTTTTAGGTAAGAGATCTCCCCGTGTATGTTGTCAAACCGTACTTGTGGTCACCTTCGCATGTCAATACTTATTGTTATATCCCGAGCTTGGATCCTTAAATGTTATCGAGGAAAACTTGTCGTGATAACTTTTGAGCTCGAGCTCAATTGGACTCGTTGATATCCATTTAAAATGTTTAAGCCAAACTTGTCAAATAATATACTATGTCGCTTATATAACACCGGCATACTTTGTGAGGCTGGTTATAGCACCTCCAAATATAGTTCCACATCAAAAACTCATTAAATGTGAGGTCAGTTATAAGTGGTGCAGGAACTTAAGCTTAAATATGCTGGACGATTGTCGCCAACAGGTATAATTGTTGGATCAATTTTCCTCGATAATATTCCGAATACGTTACATTCATTTATGTTAAACATATACTAACAAATAGTATTCATAACAAAATTATATGTTTTACTTTAAAATCAGCAACAATGTTAATATATCAATTTTCATATTATTGCCGAGGAATTATATATCAACGACCAACCGTTCGAGTCGCATAATCTTTCCTGTCATTTTCAAATCAGTGACATAAAATATAAAATTTTAACAAGAAAGACCATGACTAATTATTGCAACTGAGGGTAATATAATAACGAATATGGTATTTGTAGAAAAAGACTTAATTTTGCTAAAAAAAACATGGATTAATGGGCTGTCCCTCTAGGGTAGGGATTAGGGATGCAAACGGTCGGATACGTATACAGATATAAGAATTACCATATTCTTGTCCGTTTTCTGATACGAATACGGATGCGGATATGAATATTGACGGATATTAAAACTATCTTACCATATCCTTAAAAAACGGATACAGATATTGACCGTACACGAGTAATGTTAGAAATACTCTAGAGAATTGACTTAAATATATAAGGATTGGATGGAAAATACATGATATTAATTTAGTAAGTGTGTTTCTATCATAAAAATTATATAAATATGGTAAAAGGAGGTAGAGAATTATGTTATATATAGTTAAAAATAAATCTACGACTATATTTATATATGAAAACGGATATACGGATACGGATGCTTGCGGATATCAAAACGACATCCATATCCGTATCCATTTTAAAATGGATACAGATACGGATGCCAAAATCTGTATAAAATGGATACGGTGACGGATCGAATACGGATATATCTGTATCCATTTGCATCCCTAGTAGGGATGCAGGCGGTTATGGATATATCCGTATCCCTTTTATACATATCTTTACATCTGTATCCTTATCTATTTTAAAATGAATACGGATATGGATATCGTTTTGATATCCGCAAACATCTGTATCCGTATTCGTATATCTGTGTTTGTATATAAATATAGTTATAGATTTATTTTTAACCTTATATAACATAATTCTATACTTATTTTTATCATATTTGTATAGTTTTTTACGATACAAAAATATTTAGAAATTTATGTCATGTGTTTTCCATCCAATTCGTGTATATTTAAATCGATTTTATAGAATATTTCTAACATTACTCGTATGTGATCAATATCCGTTTTACATCCGTTTCCTTTTTAAGGATATGGTAATATAGTTTTAATATCTGTCAATATCCATATCTGCATCCGTATTCGTATTCAAAAACGGATAAAGATACTGTAATATCTATATTTGTATCTGTATCCGTCCGTTTGCATCCCTACTCTAGGGACAACCAATGGTGCTGCCTCTGCTTTATTTTCCAGCTATTTTTATTTTTTTAAAAAAAGTAATGTCATGTTTTTTTACCATTGTATCCCTTTAATATGTCATTTTAATTTCATCAGAAAAATAGACTCATATGCAATCCATCTAGAATAGATCGATTACAACAATTCTAAGACCGTTAAAATTACATGTTCCAGATAGAGGTCATACGAGTTTATGTTTCTGACGAAATTGAAATGCCATATTAGCGAAATATAGTAATGAAAGTACATGATGATATTTTTTTTTAAAAAATCCGTTCGAAAATAAGGCGGAGCCAGCCCCATTTTTTCCGAATAAATATTGTTACTTTTTTTTGTTCAACGATGCTTTTTCAATATAACGTCAAGAATCGAGTCGACGAATCTTTGATTTCAGAATTTCAAAACATACTAAATCGAAGGTAGATACCCTTATAGGCATTATAGTATACATATATGATAACATTATGGGTTTATCGTGTGCTCACGTTGTTATAAGCCAACCCGTCCCGAGTTGTTGCTGAGATTCCAAATAAACGAAAGAGTAAATTACATATAAAAGTTCTTGAAATTATACACACGATTTCACTGCAGTACTTGAATTTTACAAGGTAACAATGTCATACTCAATCTTTATGATTTGTCTTAATGTAATATTTAACTATTGAAATTTAATTGATCGTTTTGTCTTTCCAACCTTAAATCACAATAATTAAATAAAACATCAAGACAACCATTAAAGATCAAGTACCACATTATTAACTTTTAAAATTTAGGTACGACACTGAAATCGGATATATAGTTAAAGATCATGGAAAAGGGTTTGACGGGTCTGCCCGTAAGGCTGTCCCACCCCATTTTTTCCGCAATTTTTTTTATTTTTTAAATTTACCATGTATATTCATCTATATATCCCTCCAATATGTTATTCGAATTTCGTCAGAAACAGAGACTTCTATGCCTTTCATCTAGAACATGTGGATTAGAACAATCTTTAGACCGTTAAAATTACATGTTTTAGATGGAGGACATAAGAGACTCTATTTATGACGAAATTCGAATGACATATTAGAGAGACATATAGAAGAATATACATGATAAAATTTTTCAAAAAAATAAAAAAAATTACGGAAAAAATAAGTCTGGAAAACCATATTAGCTGCACGGAAGAGGCAGCTCCATTTTTTCCCTTTGTATAATCTACTCTAAACAAAAAACGTGCAACAATGTCCTCACTAATTTTTTAATCCATTTCTATGCTAAATTGAATGATATTTTAATTAATGGGGGCACAAAATATATAATATATCAAGACAGACAGAGAATCGGTGTAATATATGGGAAATGACGCGTTTGTATTTCCACTTCTTTTGTAAGCGATGACGCATTTGGCATCTTATTTGCTCCGATTATTTCAATTGGCAAATAAGAATAGCTACTATGGAACTTGTACCCATTTACTCAGACTTTCTTTTTGCTTTTATCATAGCTACCCTTCTTCATTGTGTTGGGAACACCGTCTGCCACTATCGTCACCTCTCAGATACCAGCATCATGGATACGGAAGTACATGCATATACGGCTATGGATGTGCAATCAATCACCATCACAGAAGCATATGAAGAAAAGAACAACCAAGTATACCGGTTGTCGGTCACCTCTCGTGACCATAGGAGAAGAAAAATCAATAAAAGAAGAGCGATTACAACTCTTTCCGTTCCCTCGCTCTCTTCCTCTCTTCTCTTGGTGTTGAGGCAATACCTCCACTCCCTTCTTTGTATATAACCCAAATACAACCCCGTAGTCATATTCCCAATAGAACTATAAATACAATACAACTCAATAATTATTAGGATTAGGAGTCCAATCCTATTAGGATTAGGAGTCCAATCCCGATTTGACTCAAATCTTAACACATTGTATACATCATTTATTCCGTACTAACTACTGTTAGGATTAGAGTCAAATTAGAATTAGGAATCCTAATAGGATTGGGCTCCTAATCTTAATAGTAGTTGAGTTGTATTCTATTTATAGTTCTAATGAAAATATGACTATGGGATTTGTAATTGAGCTATATAAAGAGGACGCGGGAGGCAATGCCTCAATACCATCATAAAAACAATGTAACCCTTAAATAGGAGAGAGAGATAAAGAGAAGAAAGAAATGAGAGAGCGAAAGAATGGTGAGAGTTTATACTCGTTCTAATTTGCAGTGATCCTTCTACTCCGGTGGTCGCGAGAGGTGATCGATTCACTGTTAATCCGATTATTCTTTCTTTTGCGTGCTTTCGTAGTGATAGTCGATTGGGCATACGCATCCATATCTGTATAAGGTGGGCAGTATCCTCATCAACTACATATTAATAAGTAACCATCATCATTTATTTTATTTTACTTTTTTTTTTGAAAAACATCGCTTTCATTCCATTAAAATACTAGCGGTGAACTCTACAAAATCGAAGTTTCAAGCCATGACAAAAAAGAAAGATCGTAGGAGAGCCGGCATTCAGTATAACTGGAAATTCCATTCTAGATGACAACCATGACAATAATGCTTCCATAAAACAAAAATAAGAAAACAAACTTTTTTTGGGATGAAAACATTTGGATACGTATATGAATATAGGTATAATCATATCCTTATTTATTTTAAAATACGAATATGATTCTGGATACGAATATAGATGAATGTGAAAAATATATTATCATATCATTAAAAATGAATACGAATGTAAAACAAATATGTTTCGGATATGAATAATGACATAAATATTTAATAAATTAACTAAAATATACAGATCTTGGATGGTTTACACAAAATAGATTTATCAGATATATTAATTTCATAACAATTATATCATCAATGGTGTGCAATCATAAAATATCATTATGCATAGTTATAAATAAATCTATTATTTTGCTTATGTATTAAAACAAATATACGAATAGGAATGCGAATATTAGCGAATGTCGAAGTGATATCCATATCCGCATTCATTTTGAAACGAATACAAATGTCAAATTATGTATAAAATAAATACGATAGCGAATCGGATATAAATATATTCACATTTTTTTCTTCCCTGGTCATTTTACTCCTTTCAACAGAAAGTGATGGTGACAGGTCGTGGGAGCGAGGTAATTATTTATTGAGAATTGAGTAAATATGCTAAATAAGAAACATCACATCCTTTACAATGATTGAGGGTGGATGGAAGATACATTGGAAAGTTCTCGCACAATGCTTCTTCCAAGTAAACTACCAAATTAACATATGCTCGCTTGACTTTGATATGCCAATAGAAAGTATAATTTGAACAAAAAGTTGGGATTTTAAAAATTTCATCCAAACTAATCTCACGGGCTACTGTATTAACAACCATATATTTATGTAGTGAACCTTGTAAATCAACGTGTCTCCGTGCTTTCTTGATTGATCTCATTTGTGCATGCTTCTTTGATTCGCAACAAACTGGTACATAACATCGGGTTATGTCTGGATCATCAAGCAAGATGACTTCGCACAATTTGAAGAACGAGAAGTTCACAAGGAAGAATGAACTCTATCTTTGGCAGATCAAGATGCACTTCCTTCTAAAGCAATAGGACATCTAGGTGCCACTAGATCATGAGCATGCAAAGGCACTCGACCCTCTGAGTTGACGGTGCAGGAAGAGAGCACACTCGACGATCATGTTGTATTTGATGGATGAGATTATTGCGAAGGTTGTCAATGAGGATTTCATGGTTGGTCTCTGGTTGAGACTTGAAAATGTGTACATGACAGAGTCTTTGACCAACAAGTTGCTTTGGAAGCAACGTATGTTCTCTCATGGCACACATGAAGGTACATCTCATAAAGAACATCTAGATCGCTTCAATATATTGTTGATGGATTTAAGAAACGTAGATGTTAAGATTGAAGATGAGGGTGATGAATTCATTTTATTGGTTTATCTTCCATTGTCGTATGGGAATTTTGTTTAATCATTTATTGTGGGAAGATAATCGATTACCCTACAGGAAGATCGTGATTCTGCATACGCGTAAAATTACCATATGGCTATCGGGAAGTAGGACTCTTACGACACATGTTTGGTTATGACTCATGAAAAGAGAGATGTCAGTTTTGGATATAAAAGAAAGGAAATTAGAAGTTCCACTCGAAGAATCACAATGCTAAGGACATCTGCCATTATTATAAGGAACTTGGACATTGGAAGAAGGACATCCCGAAGAAGAAAGGAAAAGCCACGATAGTTGATGTGGCTCAGGGAGGCGCATTGATGAATCCATGATTCATCTACTCAATATAGATGTTTTAGCAAAATCCTTTTAACAATTCACTAATTTAATCCCTTAAAATCAATTAGTTAACATTCACTAATTGTGCTAGAAATTAGGGTTAAATTTTATAAATAAATAATTTATATCTTTAACATTGATTGAACTTATTATTTTGTATACAAAAATCATTTATTTCAACCTAACTCTTCATCTATTATATTCTTTGACTAATTAAGTAACATAACATCAAGAAATAAAATCAATAAAAAGAGCAAAATTAAAAGGAATAAAAGATATCGATCATTGTATATTTTATCTTTGCTGATTTTATTTTACATTTTTCTAACCTACAAAAAATCCATAAAAATTAGATTATTTATGTAAATATTGTATATATATTAACTAATTAAAGTCAAATAAAAAATAACAAAATACAAAATACTATATTTTATTATCTATAGAGTGCCTACAAAAATATATTTTATACAATTGGTATCTTTTGATTTTGAGTTCTTCACGAAAGTTGTTAATATCTTTGAGACAAGCAACTTTCATGCTGATCGTTTTTTCTTTTGACTTCATTTACGATCTTTTTTTATTTGTATTTTATTTTTTAGTTATTTTTTTATCTTAATTTATTTTTTATTTTACCTCCTATTTTATTTTATTATTTTTATTATTTATTTTTAAAATTTATTAATTTTACGTTTTTTATTTTCTTTCCCTCTCTTTCTTTTCTTCCCTCTTTTCTTTTTTTCTTTCCTTCTTTATCTCATCCATTCTCTCTCTCTCTCCCCTTTCTTCGAGTCACCTGCTATGTACGTGAGCTTGCACCTCCTCTCTTTCTCTCCCATGGCACAAGCACAACACGTGTCACCTCCTTCCTCCACGCGCACGTATTGAGCAGGTGTCTCCTCTCCCCTCCCCCTTCCATTCCATCCTCAACGCTCGCTGATGAATCTACGTTTCATCATCTTTATTCTATCATTTTGGCCTTAAAAACCCTAGTAAATGCATGTAAATAGCGTTAATTCATACATTTTATCATCCATGCATTATTGTGTAAATAGTGTATAAAATACGATTTTAAAGCCAAAATTATGGAATAAAGAAAATAAAAGAAAAAGAATAAAATATTGTAAATATTTTATGACCCGCAACCCCGACATCAAGGCATCTCAATGACTAGGTCGACAAGGAATAAAGTAGGGGGAGATAAAGGCCAAGATACAATAAAAATACCTTTTTATTTAATTCATTCTTTATTCATTTTGGGACCTATTTTTTATTCAACTTTTATACCTCAAATAAAGAAACTTTGTCATGAAAGTTATAGATAATTAAATATAGAAAAATACAAAATTGATTTAATACAAAAATAATATACAGATAAAAAGTTATGATCTGAATAAGTTTCCATAATCCCAACTTCCCAGACCTGTATCTCTCAAATAAAAACTCGAAATGTATCAAACTCACCTTTAGTTGTATATAATTTTTAATAAGCTATTTCATGAAGGTGGATTTGCATTTGGCAGAGCTACGGTTTGAATGTTGAGTTTTGGAACCCTATTGTATACTTGTACATGATAAAATAATCATTTTGTGATTCATTATTTTTATAATTTTATATTTTTTATAATTTTGTAAATATTATTTATAATATATATGTATATTAAAAGTGGAATAAAAACATCAATAAAATTCAAAAATAAAACACCTGGATATAATACATAGGTATAATACCTATAAATATATATACATAAAATATACTTCTATTTTATTAAGTGTACAAAATACTTCAGAAAAATAAAATAAAAATATATTTAAGTGTATAAAAATACTTTATAAATTTATTAAATAGGAAACAAAATAAATAAAATTAAATACATGAAATAAAATAAAATAATAAATTATATAGTTGTATATACCTATATAAGCAGAAAAAGGTAACTTGTAATTTTTATCTCGAAAAAAATAAATAAAAATCACTATAAAATACTTTATAAAATAATAATTTTTTATTTAATAACCTAAAATTAATTAAATTACTTAATATTTTTAATTTAATTTACAAAACTTTTAAATAAATCTTGTATTTTTGCGGATGACGTGGCCCAATCAGGCCACGCCATCCGTTGACCGGGGTCAACTCCTTGACCCCAGGTCTGCGACCAATGGACATGCGGTTGCACCCATTTTCTTGTTTTTTCGCAGGCTGATCATTCACCGTTTCGCCTAAGTCCCTTCTAGACTTTTGCTCTCCGTGGATCGAGGATGCACGCTGGAGGATCTCCTTAGGCTGTGGATCATCGAGGTCCCTGTTTTCCCTCGTTCTTCACGCCCGTTTCGCCATCCATTTATAACCACCCCCATCACTTCCTTTCTCTGAGGGAACCGTATAGGACCCGTCTTGGCCACCTCTCGTCGAGCTCTAGATCGAGTGTGGTGACAGGGAGCTCTCCAGCTGCTCGGAGGCACGGTTAGGCGACCGTGGAGTGGTCTCGACCCCCCATCTCCGGCGTGCAGCCGTGAGGTCCATCTCGCCAATTTTTGGCTTGAGTTTGTGTTATTATTTGTTTTTCTTGTCCGTTCTCCTTTGACGTAGCGTTTGGATTCCTTTCCCTTTCTTGATTTCATCTGATAGCCCACCAATCGTCCACGCTACCCCTCGTCGGAGCTTGCTCCGGCGAGTTCCTTATCTGACATCTCTGTCGTATCTTGCCACCAGGAGAGTCGCGACAATTTGCCCGCGACCCCCCTTGACTTCTCTTGTAGGTCCACGCGCGACTCGAAGATTCCTGGGCGATTTTTTGGATTCGCTGGAAGCACCTGGGGCCGCTTTGCGGCGCCTCCGCTGCCGGTGCGCTATGGTGGACGCCGACCACTTTTGACACCGCAGGCGTGTAGAAGACACCTGCAGGAGTTATCTCAGGCATTTTGGAGCCTCAACGACTTCGGAGGCGGCCGATCAGGGGCGGGGAACGTTGCCTCCAACGACGTTCTTCCCTATTCTTACTGCACCCCTCCGAGCCGTCGATCTCGCCCAGTTCTTGGAGACGCATGACAGCTGTAGGATCGGATCTCTCCCCAGCCGTCCAGTCATCCATTCACATTCTAATCCAGGCCGTCAGGGAGAGAAGGGGTATCGTGCGTTCCGCGCGCGCCACATGGAATAGTAAGGGGCTCTACGCCGTTTGATCACGCCTAAGGTTGGGCATTTTGCAACGTCAGTCCTACCAATTTTTGTATTTAATCAACAGAAATATTCATCTGTCGTTCAATATTTCGTGTAATGTTTGCACATTGACCCCCCGGTTTTTGCCATATTCCATTTTAGTCCCTGCTAGGTCACGTGCTCTGCGTACGTGACGTGGCAATTTTGCAGGGCTACCTCGGAGCATTTTCATTTTTTATTTTTAGTCGAAAAAATTTTATTTATAGTAATATATTTCTGGTATTTTTGCATTAAATCTCCCAGGTTTTCTGATAATTGCTAGATCGTCCTTGCTAGGCGCACGTGCTAACGCACGCGAGTCTGAGACATTTGCAAAATTAACCTCACAGGTTTGGCTATTTATATTTAGTCCAGAATGTTTTTATTGACTTAAATTTTGTGGAAAAATTGCACTTGGACCCTTGAACTTTAGGATATTTACATATATACCCCTGATAGTAGTGTAGTTTCTCTTTGTTGTTTGCATTTATTTCATGCATCTATAAATCTCTAAAGAAATCCCAAAAATAGAATGAAGTTCCTATTTTGTTCATCTTTCACGTCATATTTTTGTCTTGTATTTTTGTTTCATTTTATTATTTATAAAAATTTAAAAACATGCATTTTCTTCATTGTTTGCATTAGAAAATACATAAAAATTATAAAACGTTTTTAAAAAATTCCAAAAAAAACATATTTTGTCGTGTTTTAACTTCAGACAAAAATCACTAAAAATATAAAAGAAAACTCCTAAAAAATATGAACCGCAAAAACCTTCATAAAAATCTTAAAAATTCCATAAAAGTCCTAAAAATATAATTTTTTATCTCTAAATTTTCTCTGTTTTATTACCTTTACTTTAAAATTAATTTGAGGAATTTTGGATTCTGCTTGATATTTTTCATCCTCATTTTAATTTCGGCCAGCAACTTTATTCACTGTTTTCTAGTATTTTTGACTTTAAAAATTCCAAAAAAAATAAGAAAAATTTAGAAAAATCATAAAAACATTATAAAGATATAAAAATCACAAAAACACTTTATTTCTTGTATTTTGAGTATTTTTCCCTATTGTTATCTCTCTCTTTTATCTCTAGTATATATATTCCTTATATATATATTATATCTTTATTAAAAGAAAAAGAAAATACAAAAATACAAAATATAAAAAGAAAATACAAAATCAATAAATTGAAAATCAAAATATAAAAATATAAAATCAAAAATTAAATAAAAATTATAAAGTTAAAAACCCACAAAAACATAGCATTTATAAACAAATCATCACATTCACATTTTGAGCTTGATTGCCCCGATCTACCTGTTTGCTCCCTGTGTTTAACCTCTACACATACTTGCACCTATATACATCTTTGTTGTAGAGTTATAATAAATTTTAACTCCGCACCGCTTTTCATTGTCTGATTTCTGTTGTGGGTTAATTGTTGTTTGAAGATCCGATTTCTTGCGGGTCGCCTTAGCGACATTGTGATCCCGCATTGTGTGGATTACTTTAGGCCTGTGAAAAATCATTTTCAACACCCGCTACTCCATGTCCTGTAACCGTCGCCAACGATCCTCCGCAATGCCTGCTACCTCCTCGCTGTTATGGCCCCTCCTCTCCCCACCGTTATGACAACCGCCTACAAAGCCCTCACAACTGACCATCATTGACTTCATCCGCCATTGAAAGGAGAGAGTTCTAGCTCACGGAACCTTCAAGGTGACAACACGAAGGGAAACCCAATTAAGCGATGGAGAGCCTCAACCCCTCCTACGAGATCCAAAGCTTTGAGGACCTCCGTAGCAGCACCTTTGTGCCGCCAAGCTCGCCATCTCCGCCGTGTGGCTTGAGTGATCTTCGGAGCGAGCTTGCCTCCTCCCAATCTCAATGAGAACCCTCAGGTAGCTTCGGTTCATTCCTCCTCCTCCTCCTCCTCCTCCTCTCTCTCCTTCTTTCTTGTTCTCCCCTTCTCCTACTCATCTTCTTCTTCTTCCTCCCTTCGATCTCCACCATCGATCATCAATGCCATTCATCTTTGACCTCTGCAGCTTCGTCCACTCAACCCCCTCTACTTAGCGTGAATTATCAATCGTCCTCACTACCACAGAGCGCCATGTCTCCTTCATCGCTTTTAGCTCTGCTGTGCGACCATAGGCAACCAGTGCACCTCCTTGCACTGCAGCTACACCTTCGGGCCTTGCTGCTCCCTCACCCCGTTCCATCACTTTTACTGCCGCTCAACAACACACATATGTCCGCCACCCATCGTTGCCACCACCTTCTCACCTTCGACCACCATCAACTGTGCCCAGCCACCACACATCGACCTGTTATCATCGCACTCGTCCTTCACTTTATGTTGCGTGTCGACGGAGTTGGAGACTACAACATCCCCTCTGCCTTGCTGTCGCTACCTCCGCCTCGACGGGTAGCCATCTCCATCGCCCCGCCTTCCAACCATCGTTGGATCAAGGGCAAGACCTGGATCCAATGACCTGAAGCCCGCCACATCTTCTCCCTTAGCCTCGGTGGCTCAAGGCTCCCAAGAATGCCACGTGTACGCTCGACACCTGAGCCACAACCTCGACACCTTGAACCTCATGCTCCACGCGTGATACATGTGATGGTGGGGGCAACTTGCATCCAAGCCCTCTTACTTACGACAAATCACAAAAGGACTCATCTGCCCAGGACACACGTGAGGAGCCTGTGCTCACCTGGGAAAATTGCCTAAAGCCTCCCGTGGCTTATACATATTGTAGATAAGTCTTCCAATGGCCCATTTGAGAAATTTTTATGCATTCTAGTCCCAGGAATTTGTTTATTACATATATTTCTCATCCGAACTATGATTTAGTGCATAATATGTCATTTTGGAGCTATTTCTGTGCTCTATCATTTTACATAACTGTGAACAAATCAGACTTGGATTTGTATTGAATATTGTTTGAGGAGTAATTTGTTCGATGCATGTTGATTATTGACATATTTGTGCACTTCTAAATTGAAGAAATTATTGATTTATTTTGTAGGGATTCTATTGTAGTTTTAATTCGATTCATAATCTTTTGATTATTATGGAACATTCTGTGAGGAACCAATCATTGGAGGGGACTCAATTGAGAAGAAATTTGATTTAATTAATTCTCTTTGATATTTGATCATACTCTTTGAGTATATAATTTCTGCATGAGATCATTTGAGGCAAAAATCAATTCAATTTGTATGGGGAATAATTTTTTGGGAATTTCGAGGAGACTTTTTTATCTCTTCATTTGTTGGATGATTCACCAACTGATTTTTTAGCCTGCAACATAGAATTAAATTGATAAAATTTTCTGGATTTAATCTCTCTTGATATGTGATAAATTTTTGGGACTGAGTGAGCATCTTTTTAAGAGATTAAGAATATATAACCCCAGATCCCGATGTTCATCTCTGTTTATTTTTGCTTGCATTTGCATCATCAAATTTTCTTTTATTTTCATTTTATTTTCTGACATGGATATTAACATTGTGGTTCATTAGATATTTAAATTAATTTAAAATCACACAATTTAAAATCACAGTTCCCTATGTTCAACCTTGGTAGAATTACCAAGTAAAAAATCTCCACAATATTAAAAGATTGTGGTTTTTGATGGATCATTTTTTGCCTTCCTATACTACAATATATCATTCTTAATTGAGGTAAAAATTAGATCATCACACATATTTCGAAGGTGATCTGGTTCTCACCATCACAGATCATAAGACAACAGATACCACATGGATTCTTGATTCATGATGTTCTTACCATATGACTCCTATAATGAAGATTGGTTCTACACCTATGAGAAGATAGTGAAGGATATGAGGAATCCTCAAGCGCATCACGGAAGCGTGATGGTCGCATCTAATGCGATCGGGGCGACTAGTCCCACTAGTCGCTAGATGCAGCGGAAAATAAAAATTTTTTAAATCAAGTGATGAAATCACATGATCACAAGACCATTTCTTGGATCGTTTCATCAAACCACAAAGTATTAGAAATACCTCTTGAAGCGTGGTTGCGATCACGAGATCTCTAAAGCAAGAGATCCTCTTGACTCAAGTCCGATCTACGAAGATGACACTTGCAAACGCGATGATGAGACGCGTTCCTTCCGCAATCCTCGATGAAGATCAAAGCATTGAATCTCCTAATTTCATCCAACGAAATCCGTCGATGGAGATCCACGAGCAATCGAAGCGACAACACAACGACGTGGAGACGATTGCTTGTTCCCTCAAAGCACAAGGTGGATGACCACCTTAGAGAGAGAAAGTTGTCGAGAATGAGAGAGAGAGAGTAGGCGTGTACTCTTAATGCTTCTTGATGTATATCTCTTTTGAATATGCTAGGGTTTCCCTCCTTTTATATTAGTTTGGAAGTCCATGGATCACAATCCATTGCATAAACAAAATCAATGGTTAGATTGATATGTGTATTAAATCAATGGCCATGATCATTGTTGTTAAAAATAACAACATATTAATTTATATTAAATCAAATATATGTTGCATTATCATCAACATAATTTGATTCAATAAATAAATCAATAATCACAAGATAATGATATGATAATTAAAAAGATAATTATCCACCTAAATCACATGGGGCGTCACCCATGACCAAGTCATGGGTGACGCCACCTCATGTAATTTGGTGGATTATCCTCTTTTTAATTTATATCATTATCTCTTATTTATCTTGCAACATAATCCACTAAATTAATTCCAAATAAATTAGTGTATATTTATCGCAAAATTATCCACTAAATTAATTGTAAAGCCTTGAACTTGGCATATCTCGGATCTATATAATAAGATCCAGCTCGTCAAGAGGAAACCAATGGAATTTGTTTCGTGTGAATCGAACTTTGTTTCGATTTGTTATGAATTTCGGAAGAAAGATAAGTAAGGAGGGTTAAGATGTCATTAACCCATAATGACTGTCATTAAGACTAATTAAACGTGATTAAAGAAACTAATGATGGATTAAAAATCGCCAATGATCATTAGCAAACACTAATCAATAGTTAAGAAAAGATAAGCGTAAACTGTGAAAGTTAAATCGTGATTAGTGAAAGTTAATCACGATTAGTGTTAATTAAGCATCATTAGCGAATCTAAAATCCTCTAGAATGTTCTAACTTAAGCCCCATGTTTGGGATAAGTTTTGACTAAAATCATGGGCCAAAATAATGGGCCACTAAACCATGGTTAAGGTCTAAACCATGATTTTCTAACCATGGTTAGTGGTTTTCGGGAGCCTATAAATAGACCCCCTACCCATTCATTCTATACGATTTCCACTACCACCACCACCCCAAGGGCTAGGGTCGAGAGGTCGGGAGGAGGAGTGGGAGGCGAGGAAGGCGCGCTAGCGAAGCGCTGCCGGGAGAACGAGGAGGAGAAAGGTATGATCCTCTCCTAGTTTTCTTCGTAAGCTAGGCTTTCAATTCATCATCTTGTTCTTCCAAGCTTTGTTTTTGATTCATCTTTCAGATTCATTTTCTTTTGTGGTTCGAGGAGAAATCAGTGTAACACCCTACTTAGGTGCGGGCGGCTATGCACGTCAGTGACCCTGTGATTTGTCACACGTTCACTCATCTAAGACGTGTGATGTCTACCGATTCTTCATCGCTTATGTTTCTATTCTTTCAATTATGCTTTTATAGTCATTTTGATGGAGAAATCTGTGTAATACCCTACTTAGGTGCGGACGGCTATGCATGTCAGTGAACCCTGTGATTCGTCACACATTCATTCACCTAAGATGCGTGGTGTCTACCGATTCTTCATCTCTTGTTGTTTGAGTATATTCTTTCAGTTTAGTTGTTATTTTCCTCTCGATTGATTTTATAGAGAAAACTCTTTTCGTTTCGTTTTTATTTTGAAATATGTCTTGATATAAGGGGAAAACTCTGCCGAAATATTCCGAAAAATATGTCCCGATATAAGGGGAAACTCTGCCGAAATTTTCTTATAAATGTCACCTCGTATAAGGGGAAGCTCTGCTGACATTTCAGAGAAAATATGTTCTTGGCGTTCTTCGTGTACTTCATGTTCTTCGCGTTCTTTGTGTTCTTCGTTCGTTCTTTACGTTCTTGACATGTTCCTAGCATTTTTGATATGAAAATGAAATTCGATCTTTTCAGGAGACTTAAAACATCTTTTTCTGAATACGAAACACAATAAAGCCTTGCATACGCGAGAGAGAGCTCGTTTAGGTAACGAATTCCTTCCTTTTGCTGTTGGATTTTCATACGAAAGTATTGAAATTATTGATTTTGTGTTCTTTGCTACGAAGAACCCTAATTTTGGCTATTTTTGAAAAAGTATGAAGAATTGCTTTGTGATTCCCACTAAAATAAGGTTTAAGCATCAAATTGATGCGTTGGCTCTAAAATTTAGGGTTTGGGAGTTAAAATAGACATAAATACGAGCATATATGGTTATGAATAATATATATGTGAGTCTATACTAAGTGTTGTTGATTATGCAAATCGAAGACTTAACGAAAGAATTACATCATGGGAATTGATGTGGTTTGAGTTAGATCCTGAAAAGGAACGTGTGTCACGTTGAGGATGACTGGGAGTAGAATTACAGGTCGGGCATGCAACCTATAGGTTTGTCGGAAAATCCGTATCGGTGTTTCCCGACCTAGATGGTACACGGTTGCCCTGTTATGATAAGTGCGCACGAAATGAATTATTTGCAACGCATGGTACCGGAAGCCAATATCTTCGAGTTGAACGACGGAAGATATAGTCATGCTATGTGGAGGCACGAGTGGTTCAATAGCGGTTGGGTCACGATAATATGTATTTAAAGCCGCTAGGTTATATGATTAAATATTAGCTTGAGGTTTTAAGCAATCGAGTCCTCGAGGATGGTGTGCTAATTTGTTTTTCCAGGCTGAGGGTTGAGACCCTGTTTAATAAAAGAAAATGAATCATCTGAACTTTATTTTGTGAATGGAAAAGTGTTGAAATACTTTCTTCTGAGTATTTTTATTTGCAGTCTGTTTCTGAATGTTAGTTGTGATTGCTGAATAAATTATTGCTGAGTAATCGGACCCGATTATGGGAGGAACCGACGGCCTGGAATTGGGGTCGTGACATTAATTCTCAATTAATTAGTGAATATTTCAATCATGCCATTGAAAGTATGTGAATCATATTCACAACCCAAACTAAATTGTAAATTACATTTCCAATTAATTGCTTAATGTGAATCCAATTCACATTAACAATTAACAAATGCTATTAACAAAGGTGCTCTCCCTCTAATATATTATAAATCATATTTGTAATATATACACAGATATTATGGATAGAACTATCCACAATATGCATTTCCTTGATAATTAAATCCCATTTAATTATCTTAGATAATCGTTCTCATAATATGAATCCCATTCATATTATTCTTGATAATTAAATCTCATTTAATTATCAACATCTTGTTGCTTGGCTACATAATTCATCAAATGAATTATTCTTGAACTCCCTCAAGAATAATGTGCTTTCTCCGCAGATACTTGGAGATAAGGACAGGGCGATTGTATTGTTCCACGTATAGTGACTTCGATGTCCAGATCTCATCTCAAATCCAGATCTTATGTACTTCCCATAGATGCTTGATTAAATCAAGACCGCAAATTTAATCTTCTCATTTCATCTGAATCTCATTCAGACCAGTGTCCAACACTTGGACCAAGATCAGATTGCTTCTCTACTGAGAGGAGTCACTAAAATCCAGATCTGTTTCATCACTCCCTCGGAATGGAAGCGTCATGGTTATACAATCGTTTATGATCACATCACCCTCAGGTATTCCAAATACCTGTACATCCTGCATACTGGAAGACCTATGATCAACCTGAAGATTAAGATCAATTTTACACTGCCTTCTTCAGGATTTGATCACCAAGTTTCTCAATCTTGGTCATTGGGAATCGATATCGATTATATGCTTTCCCAAAGCATATATCATACCTTCAAATTCTTGTCATGCTTCCAAAGCACGACGACCATGCATGGAATTTGATCGGTCCCAATACCTCATGAGTGAGCTCATGTCTTTCGGTTCGTAAGTGAACATGTATGATCCCTTGGAGAGATCGTATTACTTATATGTCTTACATGCACACCAGCGCGCTGGTGTATAGACCTTGGTTAGGTCATCAACCTATTGGTCTGCCAAATGTACACACTCATACATATAGTAACACATATGTCTCCGGTCAGAGGATGTATGCCTATGTTGTGACAACATTCAACATAGGACTTAGGTAATCTCGATCTCGTTAAGTCAACCCTTTGACCTAACTAATCTGACACCTCCGAATCACTATTCCCATGCAGAGGACCCGCATCAAGAGGTCGGCCAGATATCAGCCTATGTGAGAAAGGATTGCCATCTCCTACTCAGGCTGGAGATCATCTCTTAATAATCATTTGACTGTGCTTGATGAGTACTCTATCTAACTCTTTAGATATTCATCCAAACACCGGCCTCTATGATTCATTTAATGAATCAACAGCTATATGATCATCAAGATAGTCATGGTACATAATCCTAATTGTACAGAGGGACCTTATAGTGCATTCATGCATTTAATTTCAGAAAGGGAGTGAAACATCAACAACTTTTATTGATAAACATATATATATATATATTACAATAACAATTATTGTAAGAATGGTTCGCCCGGAGCTCACATGTCCAAGAGATAGATGACAGAAAGGTCGTCATGGAGAATGATGCAGCATACAAGATTGTAGGGATCGACTCTATTAAGATCAATATGCATGATGGAATTGTGGGGACAATGATAAAAGTATGCCATGTTCCTAACATGAGGAAGAACCTGATATCCCTTGGAGTTTTGGACTCTGAAGATATAGGTACAACAATGAAGGTGGAGTCATGCAGGTTGTCAAAGACATGGTAGTTGCCATCAAGGATAGTAAGTAGAAGACCCTATACGTCATGCAGTGGTCTACCGTAATATTGTAGTGACATCTCAAGTCGTGAGATTAGAGTCAGAATTGTGGCATATGCGGCTGAGACACGAGTCAAATGAGGGTCTCATCGGAGATCTCAAGGGATCCAAGCTGGAGTTCTATGATCATTGCATATTCGAAAACAACACAAGAAGATTTCAATAAATCTATCCACTAGATGAAGAAGATGCTCAAATACATCCATGTTGATCGTTTGGGCCCTTCACGGGTCCTATTTTTGGGATGTGCCATGTATTTTATATTAATTATAGATACTCTAAAATGGTGTGGGTGTACATGATGAAGCACAAGAGTGAGGTATTTCGAACCTTCAGATAGTGCAAGATCTTGGTGGCGAACTAGCATTTTAAAGAGGTGAAGCATCTTCGTATAGATGATGGGCTAGAGTTTTGTTCATCAGATTTCAACAATATCTGCAAGGCAAAAGGTGTTGAGAGACATCTCACCATCAGTAATATGGCACAACTAAACAATATTGCAGAACAAATGAACAAGATGATTCTGGAGAGAACAAGGTGCATGCTCTCTAATGCTGGACTTGGTAGAGAATTCTGGGATGAAGCTGTGAATACAACTTGTTACTTGGTGAGTCGGAGTCCCACGTCCGCCATTGATTGCAAAACACCCATGGAGGTATGGTCTGGTAATCACACTAATTATCATGTTTATGAGTCTTTAGTTGGCTTCATATTATCATGTTAGTGAAGGAAAGTTTGAACTAAGGACAAATAAAGGCATATTTACATGCTATGGTGCATGAGTAAAGTGGTACATAATCTGCTCCCTTTTTGAGCATAAAATTATTATTAGAAGGAATTTTGATTTTAATGATAATTCAACGCTTCACTCGAGTAGTGGGTCTGTTGATGCAGGGACATGTGATGTTGTTTATGAACAAGTGGAGTTTGAACATACACTAAGTTGTGATCATACAGTTGATCAGACCACTCTTGAGCAGCTATTACTGAATGACCTGAAGCTGAGTAAATAAAGGAGATGCAATCAAGTGTTACTACTTATCGACCCTGTAAAGAGATACATCTGCTGCAGAGGTACAAATTTGAAGACATGGTTTTACTTTCATTACAGGTTGTAGAGCAGACAACGTCTCCATAGCCCTCTACTTACATGGAGGGTATAATAAGGGCATAATATGAGCAACAGATTGTTGCTATGGGTGAGGAGATAGAGTCTCTTCACAAGAATCAGATATGAGAGCTTATCAAGTTACCAAGGGGGAGGAAGATTGTTGGATGCAAATGGGTCTTCAAGGAAAAAAGGGAAACTCAAGCAGTGAAGGCAACAAATACAAGGCGCTCTTAGTTACGAAGGACTACAATTAGAAGGAAGGTATGGATTACACTGAGATATTCTCTGCTATTGTAAGACATGCATCCATCACGGTGCTGCTACCTCTTGTAACACAGTGAGACTTGGAGCTAGAGCAGACAGATGTGACAACAACTTTCTTGCATGGTGGACTCAACGAAGACATTCTCACAAGACAAATAGAGGGATTCACATTTCAGGGCAAGGAAGATCATGTGTACAAATTGAAGATGTCTTTGCGTGGGCTTAAGCAGTCTCCCATACAGTGGTACAAGAAGTTCGACTGCTTCATGATTAATCATGGGTTCAACAGGAGCTCATAAACTGTTGTGTTTATCGCAATAAGGTGGAGGATGGATTCTTAATTTATATGTTATTGTACGCCAATGACATGCTGATTGTAAGAGTACCATAGATGATCTGAAGAAGATCTTTAGTTCAAAGTTTGACTTGAAGGGTTTTGGTGCTATGAAGAAGATTTTAGGGATGGAAACATTTAGAGAATGTGTATAAGGGAAGATTTTCTTATCTCAGAAGGCCTACGTTGAAAAAGTTCTAATGAGATTTGAGATGTCTAAAATCAAGCCTCTATGTACTCTATCCACTGCAAACATTCATTTCTCAGTTTCTTTCACACCTCAGTCAGACATAGATAAGGAACACATATAATGCTATGTTATGCACAAGACCATATATCGCTCATGATGTGAGCGTTGTTAGCATATTCATGGACAACCTAGTGAAGGAGCATTGACAAGCGGTCAAGAGGGTTTTCCTCTATATGAGAGGAACATCATACATTAGCCTCATTGACATAAGTGATTTGGAGTGTTTGGTTGCTGGATATTTAGATTCAAACGAACCTACAGATGTCAATGGGAGGAAATCAAAAACATGCTACATCTTCACTTTGGGGAACTCAGTCATCAGTTGGAAGGCTACCTTACAACCATTATTTACTTTGTTAATCATAGAGGCAGAGTACAGGGCTTTGATAGAGGTTGCTAAGGAAGGCATCTGGCTAAAGGACTTAGTTGCAGATCTCGGTCTACTACGGAACCGTGTTATAATACAATGTGATAGTCTTAGTGCGATATGCTTAGCCATGGATAAGGTGCATCATGAGAGGACCAAACACATAGATGTTGTATATCACTTTATTCGTTCTGAGAAGAGAATCGAAGTGAAGAAGGTCGGTACATCAGATAATCATGTCCGTATGTTCACAAAGGCAATTCCTAGGAGTAAGTTCAAAACACTATTTAGACTTGCTCAATGTTGACAGTTAGTAGTAGCCCCAAGGAGGGGTTGGCAACGACACGATGAAGTTTGTCAAAGCTTCTCAGGAGATTCGATTCAAGGTGAATATTATTGATATGTCTTGATAACTAACCATCTTACCTAGGTCGAAAAACCCTGTATGCACCCCCTCCTTCCATACGATACCCCAACAAGATGGGGGACTCGTTGCGTTTGTGCGGGAGTAGTATATCAACTCTCTAGGTTTAGGGTTCTCTGTATCCTCATCACTTATCTTCTTTCTCAAATCAGGAGTTAACAAGGAAATGTTTTACAACATTTTTAATCCTCCTCCTTCCCTCATCTTGTTGGCAATGTGGCGGTGCGTTCATCCTCCACCCAGAGCCCACCTCGAGCTTGCAGCTCCTTTGTTCCCTCCACTTCGAGTGCACCCCTCCTCCCCAGACCTTATTGCTCCTCACAGCTAATGGCCTAATGCGCCCCATCCCTCAACCCCTTCCTTGGGCCTCGTGATGAGGTCAAGTTGCCTCTTCTTGAAGCTCCTGGAGATCATCATTTGCACAGGCAACTACATGAACATATGGAGAAGGTCAAGTGTGTACTCATAGATTGAGGGCTTTGGGTGGTGAGGAGGGGGATGGGAGTTGGGCGGTGGAGGATGTGGGGAGGAGGTGGGGATATGAAAAAGAAAAGGGAATAAGAGGAGGAATCTAGAATTAAGAAGAATGAAAACTAGACGTACACCCTTCTCTTTTGTTTCCAATCATGTTTATGCTCATAAGTTAACATCTGTTTGAGCTTGTAGTGAACGATAGCTAACATAAGGGTCATATCTATCAATGATCCGAGAAGGTAGGAACCTTCAACTATCCTTCTTCGCCTTCTTCCTTCAATACCCACAGCTTACACAGCAGCTGGAATTGCCAGAACGAAGATTACGCTTTGCAGGAAAAAGCGAAAGGTGCAAGAGAAAAATAATGGCAGAAAGTCCACAAGCGACCAACAATGGAATTAACCAGTGATGGAAAAGTTGACCTTTTTTCCAGTGAGAAGGATTAGACTTCAAAGGCTCCAGATCTTATTCACGTAGACATCTGCTTGCAGTGGATGGTAAAACTCAGCACGAGAGAAGCAAAGTTGACCATTTGACTGGGAAAAAAAATAAATGCAAGTATAATATGTCGTGCTTTAACACATGGATAATCATGAGGTTTGTGAAGATGCATCTGAATCCAACTTGTACTATGGAAAAAGTTCGAGCTGCAGGGATTATCTCAAATAATAATCCCTGCTGCACGAACTGCACCTTTTCAGATGAATAAGGTCTTTTGTAATATGTCCAGTGATTACTATGTCTAGTGAAACTCTAGTGCATAAGGTCTTTCGTGTAACAAATTAAAAGTGTACGATATAGCACTTCGTAAAAATCCTTAATAAGAGCTTATACGAGAATTTTAGAGTTTGACTCTTTCCAATAACAAGTTAAAAGAGTGTGCTCTGCCAATGAACGAGGAACTCGAAAACTATTGTGTGTGGTTATTAGATGCTTAAGTAGCCTGGGCGTGCCCAATTGAAGCCCGATCGATTCGTTTTGGGCCAGGCTTTGGCTTGGATTGGATTTTGATAGATTTTTCTAGCCTCGAACAAGTCCAAAGCCTACTATGTGAAATGGGCTTGTATGCCTGAGGCAATACTCATTCCTACTTTCGAACATTCTCTCCCCATGGTTTACACTAGGGGCGCATATGGATTGAATAAGATCTGTAATTCAATCCAATCCGTTGTCGTTGGAGTAGATCGGTTTGGATTTATAAGCCTAATGGATTGGATTGAAATTTTACAAATCCGTTCATCGACGGATTAGATTCGAATAAGTGTCAAAATCTGATCCAATCCAATCCGTTAATCTATTAATAAATAAATATATATAATAATGCATTTGTTGCAATTATAGTATATTATACATTTAACTTTATTTGAAATATATTTGTAAATACACGAGCTACTCTCTTTATAATCTAAACTCATTCCAGCTCGAGTTTTACCCTACCTAACTTGTTGGAAACTCCATTATATACCCCACTTCACAGGTTGGTTTTACAATAAAGTTATATCTACCTGCAGTGTCCTTCATGCCCTTCCAATTTTCAAAATGAAACACCCTTCTTAAAAAAACTTAAACCTAAACCTCCTTTGGACCCTTCCAAATGAAGCACCCACCCTACCACACGCCTCTCCACTCTCGACCACACATTTCTCCGTTGCATGGTGTCCTCGTCCCTTACTACGCACACGTGTAGCCAAATCTCCCTCACGCACGTGCAGCCAGGCCTCGTCTCCAGTCGATTGATGTCCTTGTCCTCAGCCACACTGTCCATGTCCCCGGCCATGTGCATGCGTAGCTAGACCTCCCTCATGTCCCTCATGCATGTGCAGTTAGATCTCGTCCTCGACTTTTCTAGACCTCCCTCATGCACACGCGGCCAGGCACTTCAGGTATCTCCCTCCTGCACCATGCAATCGTGCACAATCCTCGTCCTAGACCTCCCTCGCACAACCCTCCTACCCACACCGCCTAGATTAGCAAGATAATTATAGTTCCTATTTGATATACGCAATGCATATATTCGTTTGTTCCCCAAAAGTCAGCTAACATTTTCTTTATATTTACCCATACCTCAATTTTACAATCACGATTCAAATATCAAAGTCCAGTGTGCTGCCAAACAGAAAAGGATGAATGACTCGTCACTGCTCACACCAAAATTTGTTACTTCAAATAAGTGTTTCAAATTTCGTTTTCGACACTCCATCAAAATCGAAATCTCGATGTGGGCCCTTCCTCCACAAATCTAGACCCATTTTGATCAAAATTAGCGAAATTCTGTCAAAATTTTGAATTTGTTTCGTTTTTTCGCGATCTCGAAATGAAATTGAAATCGAGATTTAAACGTTGCTTCAAACCTTTGATACAACACTAAACAACTACAAAAAATCGTAAACTTTGCATTTGAATTATCACTTCAAAACTTTTCCGTCGTCGTCCTCAACGTGCAAGCCATCACACACAGCTGTGCCTCTCCAACTCCGCGTCCTTCTTAATACACAGATCCTCAACCCTTCCAGCTGTTCTTAGTTTAGTCTTAGAAGAGATGCCATCTAAGTCTGAGAATCAACACTTTCCCTTCGCAGCACAAATGCCTTCGACTTTATGTTGGAAATTGCCACCAAATATCTACCAGCAGTAGTATGGAAAGAACAAAGCGCATCAGCTCCACCAATATATAACATACGATGCCTCCATCTGCATCTCTACTCTCCAACAGCAACCAAACCACAATGGCTCTCACATCCACCGCCTGGCTGAGGAAATTTCTCAGGAAAAGCCATTACAACTGGAAGTTCAGATTCTACCCGTCCTCCTCCACCCCCGCGAAGAACGACTCGGCGGTAGCTGACGGCGAAGCTGCAGCGCTGCACCGCCGGGAGAACTCTGCGCGGCGTTTCTCCATCCGTGACAACGTGATATTTCCGGTGGTCTCGGTCATCGAGGCGATCGTCCTCGCGTCGACGATTTGCTTCTACTTCATGTGCTTTGGATGCCATGTCTGAGAATTGTACAGGTTCTTATGAATAACGAGGACTACGATTGATTTCGTGATTTACGTTTAATAGTTATAAGGTGTTGTGTCGTTGTTTATTTTTCATATGAAAGCTAAGCTGCTCAACTGACCGATCATGTGAATGAACTTCTGGATTAATGGAGTATGACAATATGACAATTTCTTCCTTTCCTAGAGGGACTAGCTTAGGTTTCTTATGGATGGATAGAGGTAGATCTGCCGCCGAGAGTCGACTACCTGACCGTTAAGTAGGGGAGGCTTCCGATTCTCAAGGATGAAGGCGATTCCGATCACTCACTGCACTAAAATTGGCTTATGGCAACAGGAGAAGGATCATCTGTTGTAGCAAGGGCTGCAGCAGACTATGCTGCAGGGTTTGGGAGCCGCTCGATCTTGATCGCGCGGTTCCCACGAATTCACACTTTAGGTGGGCCTGGATCATGTGAATTCGTGGGAATCACTCGATCATGATCGAACGGCTCCTGACTCTGCAACAGAGTCTGCTGCTGCCCTTGCTACAGCAGACGATCCAAATCCATGCAAACAAGTAATTTGTTTAGGCTATGTTCATCGGGAGAATAAGCGCTGGAATAAAGAGTCGATATCTCGTTTGGTGTGGTTCTCAAGAGTACGATTATTCACATCCACATCTCGTTATTTCACCATTCTTCATATCTTTATTCCACATTATTCTCCTTATTCTATCTTTCCAGCCGAACATAGAATATACTTTTATTTTTCTTATTCTCCATCATTATTTCTGCTTATTTTCGAACCGAATGTCCCCTTAAAATAATTTTTTACCTGTTATTGTATCTCCCTATGCATAATTTTTAACAACAAATATGATTTATTTCAAAATTATTTTTGATTGTCGTATTTCGTTACGAAACAGAGTAGTATAATAATTCCTACATGTTATTTTAAATTCAAATTCATTTTATTTTACATATCGACATTTCAAGTTCTTTTGCTTAATATATTTTTGTCGAAGTATGTACCGGCTTTGCAAGATATAAAATCCGATTAGTATAATAACGGTTTTGAGAACAACAACATTGACAAACAAATTATCTTATATTGTTCGTTGTTAGATATGTAATCCGTTGTGAATTTTTTTATACAAGAAAGTAGTGACAAATGTCATATTCATTGCTACATGTATCATTGGTGAGTCGATATAATAAATGTTTATATGTTGCTATTTTTCAAAATTGTAACTAATAGTCGCTAAATTATGAACTAAAAAACTTGCGACAATTAGCTATAACTTGAAAAATAGCAATGGATAAGTATTGGTATATGCACCACCACTGATGATATATTAAGTGATATATCATTCTCATTGTTAATTTCAAGTATAAAAAAATAATTTTGTAACGAATAATATCGTCGTTATATATTTAACAACGAACGATATAGTGATAGATTTTTTAGAAAAAAACATCAATATAGACTCATTTTTGTAGTGAATTTATGTTGACATGTAAATTGAGTTAAAACTTGTTTAAAATAAGTGGGTTTTACAATTGCCTTCTTAGTTTTCACGGTTATTGTTAATTCCCCTCCGTGACATATACTATAAGAAAGAGCACAAGTGTAATTTTGCATCCTTTTCTTCTTCTTTGTCTTCTTCCTTAAGACCTGCCTCCTCTCACCTTCGCTTTTGCCTCCTCTGCCTGCAACCCCCAACACTACACGCCATGTACGACACCTCGTTCGCTCCCCACCTTGCATGTCCCCCACATCCTATGTGTCCCCTCCGCCCCTTCGCCCTCCTTCGCCCTAGAAGGGTAGGTGGGATGGGATGATCTCATCAACTTAATCTCTCGAGGGTCTTGCTTAATCAAACCTTGGTTTGAGTAAATCACCCTCAGCTTTCCATAGACCATCATTTGGCATAGAGGCACTAGTGTTAATGGTACAAAAAGTCAGGGGAACTTGTATTAGAGCAAAAAAATGGAGCACTAAGTGTAGTTGTGAAAACTCAAAGGGAGACGCATGTAAAAATCCCTTAAAAAAGTTAAGGTCACTAATGAAAAAAAGGCTTAAGGCAACAAATAATTTGATATTCGTTGACGTAGCTTGTAAATTAGATACATAATAATGAATATAATTTGTTACTTGATTGTATAATTTGTAACGAATACCTAGCGACGAATTATATGACAATAGTTATTTAGTAACTTTTTATTCTGATCATTGTTACATTTAACAATGATTAGTCAAATTTTAACAAACATAACAACACACAAATCCTTGTTATATAAACTTTTAACAATGAATATGACATTCTCTTATATATATAAGAACAATGTTAATTTTGCAATGAATGGTATTTGTTGTAATATATTTAACATCAAAACTTATGGCAATGGATACTCAAATAATGATTATGTGAGAAAATTAAATCATCAATCAAACGTGGTCTTCCCCGAGACCCTGAATTGAATCTGCGCCTACACAAAAGCTATCCTCTACTAGATTCGTTGTTGGTCCCCCTCAAGAGACTCTCTTCGACTAGAGCTTTAGGAATACTTAATATGAATATTCAATCCACCCCTCGCTTGTGGTCCTAGTCGATGAGGAAGAAAGAAGGGAAAGCTCAAGCAAGGATCAAGGCTTACTAGTTGAATGAGAGTGGGGGATGACCCTACGCATAGGTAGTATCACCGACCAAATTTCAATTTGTAGAAAAAATATTACACTTTATGGACGACTTGACTAGTCACATTCATGATGAGTTACCTTGGTGTATGTTATTTGTTGATGATATTGTGCTAATTGACTAAACTAGAGATGGAGTAAATGAGAAGCTTGAGGTCTGGAGACATGAGTTGGAGATTAAAGGATTTCGTATAAGTAGGGCTAAGACGGAATATATGGAGTGCATCTTTGATGGAAGCAATGGTGAAGGAATCGAGGTGAAGATTGGTGACGATAACATTCAGAAGAGAGATTACTTTAGATATCTCAGACCTATTCTGCAACATGATGGAGAAATTGATGGAGATGTTACTAATAGAATAAATGCAGGCTGGCTAAAGTGGAGAGGAGCCTCTGGTGTTCTCCGTGATAAGAAAATTCCTTTAAAGATTAAAGGAAAGTTTTACAAAGCAGCCGTGAGACCTGCTATGCTTTATGGATCTGAATGTTGGCCTGAGAACCACAAACATGTGCAGAGAATGAATGTCGCAGAAATGAAAATGCTAAGGTGGATGTGTGGACACACACGTAAAGATCGGATTCGTAATGGTGCAATCAGAAACAAAGTTGGTGTAGCTCCGATCGAGGATAAGATGCGAGAAAACTGCTTAAGATGGTTTGGACATTTGCAAAGAAGATCAGCTGATGCACCAGTTAGGAGGTGCGAGTGTTAGGATGTTGAGCCGGCTAAGAGAGGGCGAGGACGACCCAAGAAGTGTTGGAAAGAGACCATACGAAGGAATCTTAGTTTTGTGGATATAAGCCTGGGATTGGCCCAAGATAGATCTAAATGGAGACGAAGAATCCATGTAACCGACCCTACTTAATTGTGGGAAAAGACTTTGTTGTTGTTGTTGTATATTACACTTTATTGAGCTTTCTTATGAACATATGTTTCTCTGTTGTGACCCCAATGTCACTAACTTGAACAAGACTAAATTGATACGTCCAACATCTCCCATTTGACCAAAATAGTCAAGGCATCTACACTCTCAACATACTAGGAAGTGTAGAATATACTTAGAAATGTATTCCAGAAGGATTGATATCACGAATGCCCCATACCAAACTTATGTATTCTTGAGTCTTATTAAACCATCATGTTTGATGTTTATGTATGTCATCATAGTCTTAGAGAATCAATCGACGTATCTCATCAACCAAGAAGGGACGGGAATCGAGCTCACCTTGTATAAAGAGATAGATGAGACAGTTACCATTGTCCTCTTAGTAAAGGTTGTGGGACGACTTCAGATGCTTCAAACGAGACGGGTGTTCTCATCCCCTTTGTACATGCTAGAAGGGAAGGTCGCTCTGTACCTCTTGTTTTCACCTCCTTGAGAGAACCTTCCAGATGGGCCGAGTGCACTGGACTAATGAATCATTTTCCATAGATATAATAATCTTCCATCCACGCGGATTGTATACTATGTTAAATTTGATATATTCTAACTAAATGCTAGGAATATGTTGACCTATATATGGAGAACTAAACTTGAAAAGACGTTATATGAAATGTCAATCAATCACAAAAACAGCAAAATAAAAATGACCACAATTATGACAAGCATTTTTAACAAGAAAATCAAATCGGGTAAAAGCTTGTATTAATCACAATCATATCTCACACGAACAAGTTTAGCTTGAACGCGAAAAACTAAACGGCAATAGAAATCCACTTCATAAACCACTAGAGTAGAACTTCTCTTCCAATCGTAAGATGGGATCCTACAATCCGATTATTCTCGCAAAGTACATCAAGTTTGAAATTCCTATAACCTCAAATAAAACATATAAATGAATACAGGTTAAACTAAAGGGATCTTTCATTGTCATGATCAAGCTTGTAAGAATGAATTGCTTGAATATGACAAGCTAGGAGGCGAAGTACACTCAAAATGTCGCTCTTCACCATTCTTTAAGGATTAGAATGAAGTCTAGTTAGAGGATGTATTTCAAATACTTCGATGATGAGTAGAGTAGTTTAGGTCCTACTTATAGGAAGGGGTGCTAATGAGATTGAATCATTCGAATTCGATGAGGATTCTTTCGATAAAAATTCAAAAAAAGGGTCAATTTGGAATGAAATGAATTGAATATGAATTTAATTTGTGCAATTTCTAGATGAAATGAATCTGAATTAACCAGAACTTGTTCGATAAAAAGTCGATTCACATTATACATATATGAACATATTTATTACATACTCTCACACACTATGATAAAGTTATTTTTTAGTAACAAATCAAAGCAACATTTTAATTAGGATATTTATCACTTGTGCCTCTATGAGATATTGCAATATCAGTTATACCCCTCCCTTTTTGGAACATCGCTTGTGCCGTTGACTTCTTTCACAATTATCTCTTGTGCCCCTTAGATTAATTATCGTTCATCTACATCTCAAACGGACGTTAAACTTGGGACACAAAGGTAATTAAATTGACTAACTTGGGTAGATATTTCATTCTTCCTTCTCCTCAATCCCCTCCTCCTCCAACCCTGTCCCCTCCAGCCCCTCATCCTCTTCCGACCACCTCCTCCTCCCCAACACCGCCCCCTCCAGTCCCTCCTCTAACCACCTCCCCCCCAACCCCTCCTCCACACCCCCTCCCCAACCCTACCCCCTCCAACCTTCGTGGTTCATGATTATAACCCCCTTTCTTGGGGATTCGAATACACCACGATGGTGGAGATGAAGTTCGAGCGTGCTCTGTTGTGCGTGGATGGTGGTGGGGAACGTTGAGGGGCACGATGATTTGCAGAGACGACAGAGGGAGGTGCGTGGATGGTGGTGGGGAACGTTGAGGGGCACGGTGATTTGTAGAGTCCTGAAGTCCCGTTGCTGCTCTCTGTTGTGTGGTCGACAGGAAGGGATCTCTCCTTCTTCAGAATGGAGCTACACGACCATGCTCGAGGATGGAAGGATGGGATTCGAAGTTGAGACGTTGGACTCGAGCCAACGATGGGTAAAGCTGGTTGTGAACCAGTGCTTCGTCGTCTTCCTTTTCAAGTGCACTAATGTTTGATGCTCCTTCTCACACTTGGCTTCCAACAAAGTGTATTATTAGTGTTCAATCGAACTTTAGATATGGGAGAACTCAGCTCAAAGGCGATGATGGTGCTGACGAACGACGAGATAAACAAAGGAAGACCTATTGTATGTTTCCAAGAGCTATTCTGGATTCAATTTCCAGCTCGCACCCGTCCCTCTCTACTGCTCAGATCTCAAATCTTAAGAGTTGTGATGTTTCAGATGTCGACAATGCTTCGCTCAATAGTGGTTTTGATTAGGGAATCACTCGATCTGATGTGATACTGCAGAGGTTGCTGATCTGATGCGATACTGAAGGAGGAGGTCGAGGGCGAATGTATTGGGTGGAGGAGAAGGTTCAAGTAGATGGGTTGGGGAAGGAGGATTGGACAATTTTGACCATCTCAACCGCATTGTGGTTTGAAAATACCATGGTTAAATTAACTCATTGATGGCTCAAGTAACGAAAGGACACAAATGATAGAACGATAAGAAGTCAAGCACACAAGTGATATTCCAAAAAAATGAAGGGGCGTAACTAATATTGCAATATCTCAGAGAGGCATAAGTGATAAAAATCCTTTTAATTAAGATGTTAGAAATGATTATATATGCTACACATTGTAAATAATAACTACTTTAAATGTGGTATTTGTAACATTTGACAATAATTGTAACCATTGATTGGGATATTTGCTATAGTAGACAAAGGCATCAATTAGTTGTCACATACGCAACACTTTATAACAATATTAAGAACAATATTAAGAATGCATATGCTTGTAAACTTAATAATAAATGTTACAAATGAGAAAAAAAGGCACAAATGCTATTGCACAAAAAAAGCAGACGCGTATGTCTACTTACAGAAACTCAAAGAGACACGAGTGTAAAAATCCCTAAAATCAACCAAGAATAAATAGGCAAACCTTTACTCATCAAAAGATTGGACGCGTGACACCAAGCAAAAATCGTGATACAAATCCGAGATTTAATAGCGAAGTTTTAAAGGAACGGTAAAGTTCTACATTCTGCGTATATTCTTAATAAATACCACAAAATCACTACCTCCAATTACATTCTTATAAATACCACAGAACCGCTACCTCCAAAAAAACATTAAAATGTTTCCAAACCCCTGGTCTGGAAGTCGCCTGAGATCCCACGTCCTGACCATATGCCACTGCGGAGATGTTGGGAAGATAAAGCAAACAAACTGGAGCAAACCCTATCGATTGGGGACAAGTCACACAATTGGCACCTGGGAATGGTGATGAATTCTTCACACTAATCTCTCCATTTGTAACCGCAACTCGGATTGCAGCAGACGAAGAACAGGGTCATGCCTTCCTCTCCCCGGACAGTAGCCTACAAGATAATAGAAACACCATATCAACAAGTGTGTTCTTATCGTTACTGGCAAAAAAAGTTTCCAGTATACAGTCTTGTGAGGTCGGCGAGGAGAGCTACATCTATAGCAGCATATATTCATGTCCTACCAGCATCTTTTTCAAGATAATATAGACTTCAAGCAGGCCTTTAGAACACAGCCATAAATCCGTTGGTTAGTTCCTTTAAAAAGAATATTCCAAAAGCCAGATGATAAATACTCGAGATGCAGTCACCAAGAATCCATTAATAATTTAACAAGTTACATAATCAATCAGCCTTGATGCCACACACCCACGACAATTACAATGTATTCACACCACGGGTAACGTTTGCATAACCTCTCCCTATAGAAGGCAACATCTATGGAACCATGATCCACAACTCTTCTAGAAATAACTGCAATATTGAACATCTTTTGTATGTCTCTCCCTCATCAACCCTCCCTGCTCTGAACAAATCTCATCTTCATGTAGCGATTCAATCAGATATGTATACTATCTATATCCAATCAGCTATCATATTCGCTTTGCAAAAGTTCTGGCACCAGTATATGCATCCATCTTAAAATGGGTAGGGGTACAGATCACTATTATATCCGCAAATATCCAACTGCATATTTGTATATGATCCATTAATAATCACGAATTCATAATTCATTCTTTAGGATCAATTGTCAACTAACATGTAGTTCAATTTCAGATACTAAATAACTTTATGTTCAGTATAATTTTTAAGGAACTCTTATAAAACTCACAAACGTAAATATCAAACATCATCTTCAAATAAGTTAAACTCATCAACGAACAGCTGTCAAACAAAACTTTAACAATCAAATATCTAAAACAAACTTGAACTTGGATGTAAATTCATAAACAAACTTGAACTCCGAGCTTTCCAAACGAAACATCACTCAACCTTGGATCTGTTTGATATAGTTGGGTTTGATAGACAGACATAGCAAAAAAGTTGCAGAGTAGCAAACCAAAGAGTAAAAAAAGAAGGGAGAAATTCTTACCTGAAAAAATACAGCTTCTGGGTGATTGCAAAGGGCACACCTAACAGCCTTGGTGCGAGGGAGTGTTGGATCTGCCGCTACATCTTGTAAGACTTGTGTTTGCTCCGCAACAGAATGATGTACTTCATTTCTGTAGACACAGTTATCATCAGCGACCTCCTGCATGCATACAAGATTAAAGCTTTCTGCTGAAGAGCTTCCAACTACACAACCATCATGGATACATTGGCACGTCGCATTAAGCCTAACAACATATCGACCAAATAATACACCTGGATACTAAGACAAAAACTTATCAGCTCAAATACAATATTAGAAATGCTCATGCTTGCCAAAAAAAATACATCAGCAGTGCACCACAGGAAATGACAAACAGTGAACAACTCAGCAACTGCTCAGAATATTCAAAACTGAAATTACTAAAGTGATAAGAGAGAACAGATTTCTAGAGATCTCAACGGATTGCATCAACATATACCATATAAAACTAACAGTGCATTTTCATTCATGCAACCTGCTCCAAAATGTAAAAGCAGAAAACCAACATAACGGGCAAGGGGGACACTCAAACTTGTGTAGTAGTCCCTATAAGATCTTGACCCATCACATTCACTGACCTTCCCAAGTTTCTTGATTAGCATTCATGTACTTTTTAACAGATACAAAAAGAAACTGAATTTTTACGTTTGGGTCACAATGTCAAATCCCTAACCACGTTTTACAAGTGAGAATAGAAATGACAAAGATGTCAATATCTATGTCCAAATGAAGAGAGACTAGAAGGAACACTAGAAATCAAAGCTTTTTTTAAGCTAGATCACAAGTGGTGCACACATATATTGCGACATGGCAAGGAACCCAGTTCGACATTGCCATGTGTAACAACAACGTAGTTACTAATACAACAATGCAAGCATATCTGACATGAAAACTGGTTGGCATGCCACCTAATTAAGTGATGATATATTGATGATTGGATACCAACTTCACAAGCATTTCTAATAATAAATGACTTGAATTTGTGCAGAGAACCTTGAATCCCAAGCCACTTTAATGCAAAGGAATGTCAAAAATAATAATGCTAATTGAGAAAGGACTCGGAAACACTTGGCATGAATGCACCAAAGAAGATCACAAATCATTCCCAAAAAACTCAATTTCCCAAAAAAAATGGAAGAAACAAACTAGATCATCATAGAATAATATCTAACCTGGAATTCAAAAAAAAAAAGAATTACACCTAACCATAGGTGACACATCTTTATATCCATTTTCCGTTCAACAACTCCACAAAGAACCTTAACATGACTCAAGTTCCATTGATGAGGTTTCTGGCATCTCTCCAAACTATAATTCTAATTTGTCCATGCTTCTTTAGCCTTCTCACAGTCTAGAGAAAAGATGATTAGTTGTCTCAACATTCTCATCACAAAAGGTTGGATCTGTTATCACTGCCAAAGAAGCGTCTACACCAACTATCCTTCTTTAGAGTTCTTTCTCGTCCCAACAACCACAAAAATATCTTGATCTACGTTGGGACCTTCAACTCCCAAATGAACCTGCAATCCCGGATTAAGATCTCCTGCAACTGTCTCGGTTGTACAGCTAAAGCTTTGTATGGACGGAGCATAGTCAAATCGCCGTCTCTCCAAATCCAATAATCATGGTTGTCCTGAGGACCATCCAAAGCACCGTAACATCCAGGAGTTGCATAAACTCCTGAAATCATTTATCGGAAAAATCCAATTGGAATATGTGCATCAGTTTTATGAAAGGTGGGCCGAGTGACCACATGAGCGTGAACGGGTACACTACCGAACCGCATACTTGGCCTCCTATTGGAAAGACCCCCCAGCCCCCTCCTTCAGCTTCAGTTGTTGATGACCTTCACGCTTCAGTTTCATCTGTTGCTGCCCTTCAAGCTCCAAATGCCCTTCAGGCTTCAAATTATGCTGCTGTTTTAAACAGTAAATCTTAAATTTAATTATTTTTTTACCTTCAATAGATTATTCTATTTAGCAGTACGCTCTCTACAATTTATTTCATTTGGTTCAATATATTTTAGGTTTAGAATCTGTGACATTTTTTTCGTGAAGAAATCTATCTATTAGTTGCCTGCTCTCTGCCAATAATTTTCTCATCCGTTCTAATATTCTGCAACAATATTTTGTGTTAAATCTCCTAGCCAAGATAACCCAATTATTTATTCGGTTGGAATGTGTTGATCTACAAGTCCAACTTTATTTAGTTGATTCCGGTATATTTTTCATTTTAACTGTTAATATATCAAAATTTTGTTCCTAAATTTTAAAATTGGTTCTGAAATTAGTTCATTGTTATTTTGGAATTAGTTTATTATTGTTTATAATTCATAAATTTTATGTCTTATGTTTTTCAAGTTAATAGTGAATATGCCATCTAATTTCACCTCTCAAATTTTTGTTATGATCAACACTTTATCTAAATGTATGCTTCTTTGAAAATGCTTTGATTGATACCACATCATACTAAAAGGCCTATGCTTAAAAAGGCCTATGCTTAAAAAGGCCTATGCTTTATACTGCACCTATGTTATCTTTTTGCAACATAAATATGTAGAATTTACTATTATATTTTGAATTATTTTAAATTAAATAAATACAAACCGTATAATCCAAACTTCTGCATACCTGCTTACTTGCTTTAGACTGTGTAACCGAACGAATACCACAAACCGACTTGCTGAAACTTGATGGGCATCCACGTCCCATCCACATCGAAAACTGATGCAGTCCAACCAGTGGCTAGTGCAAGAAACCGTGAAAATCAGTTTGTCAAAGTCCCTTCATTTGTCCAATCATCTGTCTAAAAAGCACATGAGCAACTATTTGCAACATAAATCTTGCCCTCACCCAGATCATGGCAACAACTTAAATTATAAAGATCAATTCGTAATGTCTACGCGGGGATACTAAGGTGACCCACCTCCTTCGGGAGTATAACAGTACCCCAATCGAATAAATTAACACCTAAAGGAATCATGATACGATTTTCCCCATAACAATCTTCTCATAATATTTTCGAAGGCAATGATGTATCCTAGTCAGCAACAGTCTCGAGGACATGAAAAAACAAGGACAACCTTCACAAGTACAAGACATCCACCACATAAAAGAATCGAGGCTTTCCATCATGTGAGCTTCCGCACCAACTTCTCAATAATAGGTAACCGGTCCAACAAAAGAAGACGGCCATTGCTTAAAGTAGCCCTAAATAACGGACTGATAAAGATCCACATGCAAATGTAAGTTCCCTACCACCAAGGTTGCAAAAGTCGGTATTCAATAGGCTGGGTCACTGACTAAGGATTAATCGGTAGCCGGGTGATTAATCGGATTTAGTCAGGCCTTAATCAGCTTTGAATTTTTAAATAAATAAATCATTTTTAAACATATATTCTTATATATTTACACGGGTAAAATGGGGCTGCCCCCAGGAGGAGAGCTAACTTAGCTCCCCCCGCCCCATTTCGGTCGGTTTTTTTATTTTTTTTTTGAAAATTTCTTCCGTGGATTTTCATCAATATATCCCTCTATCATGTCATTAAAATTTCGTGCGAAACAAAGACTCCTACAGCCTCCATCCAAGCGGGGTCGTTTTTAGCGATTCTATTACCGTTAAAAAATAACTGTCTGGATGGAGGCCGTAGGAGTATCTGTTTCACACGAAATTTTAATGACATGATATAGGGATATAGTGATGAAATTCCACGGAAGAAATTTTCAAAAAAAAACCGGGCGAAATGGGGCAGGGGAGCCAAGTTAGCTCCTCCTAGGGGGCAGCCCCATTTGACCCTATTTACACACATTTGTATATTTTTATACTATTATAATGAAATAAAAGATGTAATTGAATTTAAATAAAAAATTAAGCGTATTAGAATAAGTTTGCTTTTAAAAAAGCAAAGAAGCAAAAAATATGCTATCTTCAAGCAAAAATTGGTCAACTAGTGGGCCCAATCGGAATTAGTCAGTACTCAGTTGGCCACCCCACTGACTAGACTACTCGAACCTACTAGTCGGGCCAGTCGGGCGACTTTTACAACATTGACTACCACAATCATCCGCATTGATATTAGAGAAACTTAAGGGCATCACATCTGACTTGTCACTATTGCACTTTAAACTATATAGTTCACTGAAAGATGTCCAGAATGACAGCCATATTCCTAGACTTTGCAATGTTTCCTTCAATGGAAAAATGGTGCCATCAGTGTATTGCTAGATGGGGATGAAAATATCGCCCAAAGAATAATCGACAGAGATGCCGTGTCGATCAGCTCAATCTACCATGTGTGTAAGAACATCAGTAGCTAGAACAAATAACATAGGTGCCCGCAAGCATCCCTGACGGAACCCATGTTGAGGATGGAAAAAGCCAGCTTATGGACGACCATTCACAAGCATCGAATAAGACGTCATAGTGACACGTCTTTTCATCCATGAAATCCAAATGTTAGGGAATCCACAACTTGTCATGGATGACCTTAGCATTTCCAATTGACGCAGTCATAAGTCTTATAAAAGTCAACTTTCCAAAGAAGACCCCTGCCCTCTCCACTCAGCCACAATTTCAATAGCCATTGCGATGCTATCTCCAATATGTCTTCCATGGATGAACGTTGATTGTACCAAAGAAATAATAGAACCCAAAAACATCACCAAGCATGTTAGCCAATATCTTGGCCACTATGAGATAAATGGTGTTCGAAAGAGAAATAGAATGCAGATCACTTACACGTTCAGAGGCATCCTTCTTTGGTAAGAAGAATATGAGGGCTTTATTGAGTCTATCAAAGCTCGCATTGCTATGTGAAAACTCATATATCACTGCTATAATGTCATCCCCAACAATATCCCAAGACTCGAAATGAAAGAAAACTAGGAAACCATTGGGTCTCAGAGCTCCATCCACATTTGAATTCATCACTGCAGTTCTAACCTCGCCACAACTGAAAGATCTCATTAAATAGTCACGTTGAGAATTAGGGAATGTAGGTTCCCCAAAGCCCGTTCATATCCAACATATGTTTTCCTCATTACGTGAAATGCTACGAAAATATTTCGCCAACACTCTGCCCAAGTGTGATATCCCTCCATGCGAGAAACATCAACTACAACAACAAGCACCAAGTTTCTTCTTCTCATACAACTGGTCACTATATGATGATATTTGTGTTGGCATCTCCCTCCTCCACCCATTTCTACTTGGATCTCTACCTCTATTTCATCACTTGCTTATTGTCCTCCTCCAAAATTATCTTGTCCACCTTAGTTCTTTCATCTAGCTCCCCTAGGATAAGTCCACATCATCCTTGATCTTGTCTAACCTCCACATTTTAGATTCAACACTGCAATGACGACCCTTTTCTCAAGTCCCGCAAATCTTCTTCTAAGCACAAAGTTTTTTTTCAAGAAAAAAAGACCACCATATATGTGGGTGCCTAAAAAGTTCACCATTTAATCACCAAAAATTGTACATGTCTATACATGTAAAAAAATAAAAGTTATAAGCTCCAACTCTTTGCTAGTGCCTAAGCATGTGCCACAACATTTTCACAATAAAATGATCTTTGTCAAACTACCGCTTCATTTTTGGCTAACCAAAGAGCCCAAATCATTGCCATGCAACTTGATCTCTTGTTCTATGTACCATGTCAGTCCACGCTTACAGACTCCCAAAATCCCGAATAAGCACAAAGTCAATTGTGTAATGTAACCAACTTTTGTACTAAGCAAGAAGCAACCAAGCTCGTGCAATCCATAAACGTCCATTGATCTACTACCATATCTCTGAAGTCATCCTCTAGTAGTGAGATCTCTCGAACCTAAAGAGGAGTGGGCTATGTTCTGCTCCATTGAGTCCTAAGTCAGAGGCATGTGATCTGATCTAGAACATGGACGAGATGAAGCATTAGACAAATGGAAGACCTCCATCAGTTCCTCATTAACCAAGAAGTTGTCTAATCTAGACATGGATCCCGAATTTCTCCATATAAATCTAACATTAGATGCATTAAAGACCTCTAGTTAGAGATCTCCCATGAAATCTGCAAAGGCCTCAGAACCAAGATCTTGAACCCCACGAAGACGAGGCCAATATAAATAAGGGCAATATTAAAGTCCCCTACAACAATCTAAGCCTCAATTGGGAACCTTTCTCTAATCTTCCGGAGTTCACTCCACAACAAGGACCTCGGCGATGAGCCCATCGGACCATAAACACACGATACAATCAATTGTGTGTTCGTGTGTGTTCGTGCCCGTTAACAAAACAATTGTCTAATCAAATCTCCCTACAAAATTGGATACCACTAAGAAAATGTCACCCTTCCAGGTGATGAGAGCCCCCCAACACTACCTGGTGCATCAGCCACATGAAATTCCAAAAGTGATGGTACCCAACAGAACTACACAACAAGTCACTCCAACAATGTAACTTAGTTTCTTGCAACAAGACGATACGATATCCCTATGTCACTCCTTCAGAACGGCACTTACATATCCCCATACCACTCCCTTAGAAGGGCACCTACAAATCTTCTTTTCTCTAGGTCACTATGTCACTCAGACCTTGATATTATAGGGAATTAGCTTCATTAAGGAATCTTGTTAAGCCATGTGGCTGGAACCACTTCTGCAATCCGGACCACACTTCTTTTGAAGTACTTAGTGCATTGCCTAATGAAGATGCCCTACCTCTAAAATTATAAGATAGGTGGAACTGGATGATGGATTCCCACCCAAAGAGGGATTCTTGGCATATACCTTCCCATCTACTTGTATATTTTTACGCCTACGCTTGTATCGTAATTATTTTTTACAGTCTATGAACCATCTCCACACTAGCTGAGGATTTCGTCGGGACCATGGGGAAACCTGTCTCGTTCAGGAGATTTTTGTCAATGAATAGAGGGTTAGCAGCATCCATGTGAACTCCAATAACCTTGGGGTCATCTTCTAGTGGAGGAAAATGGGATTCACCTAAAGAAATCGAGCAAACTCAGGCGAGTTCAATTGTTGCATTGGCATCGGGTGTCGTTGTGGCTTCCACAGTAGAGGCTTAGTAGTAGAGTTTCTGGCACAACTGCTTTCTCCAAAGTTAAAGGGATAACGAGTCATGTTGGGCCCAACAACATTTCATATCAGGTAGATCTGCTACAACCTCCACAGATGATGTTGTCATAGAGAGTATCCAAATATTGGGCAACAACGATTCATATCAAGTCAGACCCCAACTAGGGATCGATAACCCTAGACCACGATGATCACACACTGATTCAAGCACACTCGTAATCATAGGCTCCTCATGTAGATTCGAGAAAGGTGCATCCCCCAACTTCCTCGAATGTCAATCATCAATCAACGTATCAATCATGCCAGTTGATCCAGCTAACGGTTCCACAAATCTCATGATTTCTCTGAATCCTCTAGTGCATCTTCAACAACGAGCACCATCGAGAGTAGTAGGTTTGTAGCATGGTGCAGTGGGTTCACATCACACAACAAAGCTGAAGGATGCAAAAGCTAGAAGATCCCAAACTTGAAGCAAGCATGACCCACTTTCAAGGAACACACCTCCGAAGAGGGAAGCCCATGGATGGCCACGATCATAATCTTGACATCAGTCCCAGGTAATCTCACGTCCAATATTATCTCCTTCACCAATCCCATATTTCTTAGCACCTCCTACAAAGATTGTAAAGTTCTGGATAGGAGAGGGATCCAAAAAAAACATGAACCGACTTCTTCCTTGCAATCAACTCTCCATCAGCAAAGCATATCCTTCTACAACGAACATGGTCATCCTCAATGGTGTTAGCCAGTAAATTCACAATCTCTGCTTTTGGTAGACCACAAGCACACACAACCGCCCCCCTCCCCTCTCTAGCACAACACATCACCTAAAAACAAATTCCCTAATTTTCTTCTGACCTCCAAGTCAGCAGAAAGGACATTCGATACTCCATCTTGGGTGATACCAACGAGTATTGTCAGTTGACTTCGACAACACTGAGTACCAATTAGTATATTTGCAGCTTTTCTTTTGAGATCTGTAAAATTGACGAGTTTGTCAACATGGGAATGTAGATCATATGCATAAAGATTTTCATCTAACCAAAAAAAGTCAGACAAAGGCCGACCCCTAACTCTTTCCATTCACTTGATTTTTTCTGAGAAGCCAAAGAGTGACTACCAGAGACTAGTAGTCATCAGCCCTCCTAATTGTGTATTACAAGTTACATATTTAGATATAATTTTAAGTGAGCACATCAATTATTAATCATATATAGAGAATTCATTTACACGAGACAGGACTGTGACATTCTAATATAGCTTTGTCCTACACGGGTCCAATCATACAAAGTGGTGGTAAGATGCTCTTCTCTCAATCAGATGCACAAACATTGCCTGAAAAATCCCTGAGAATGCAGCCCTAAATTCCTCTGGAAGCGAACAACAACAACAACAACAACTCACCCGCGCTACGTCCGACTGTCTACATTCAAATCCAAAGCATCATTTCCACGTATCAAGAACAGGTGTAAATGCACCAACAGTTATCAGAGACACTAGGATCCATATGAACGGCAGGTAGGTGGAGGAGGTCGGACCTGATGGTCGCAGTTGCGGCATGCGTAGAGGAGCAGCTTCTGCTCCCGGTCTTCCTTCGGGTACAGTATGTTGTTGCTGTCCACACAGTGGAACAAAATGAGGACACTGTATGAACCCTAAACTAAAAGAACGTTTCCGTCTGCGTTGGTATGATAGCAGAGATAGTGATGAACGCACCATTCACGGCAGAACTTCATGGTACTCATGGCTGCCCGCCGGTCTCTTGTACTCCTCCTCGCGCCGCTTTCTGCTGCCCTCCGATGTCGTCGGGGGTTTGATGAGGTTCTCTGCGGGGGGAAGGGAGGAGGCAGAGAGGGAAAGAGAGGAGTCCGGAATCCAAACGGGGCCTTTGTTTTTTTATTAACTGTGGGTAAACAAACAATGCGCCCTCGGCATTTTCCCAATAATACTTTATGCCTCTATTCTTTTGGATATATTACAGTTGTGCCTCAAACAAAACTAGAGTCGCACTTACCCCTCCCTAGTTAGGTATCTTCTCTTCCCTGCCGAGGCGGGCAGTAAATTCAAAGCACAAGCGTAAGTATCGCAAAAAAACATAGGAATAAATGTAATTAGATTTTCTCCTCTTTTTTTACTTCTTCGTTAATCACCCTACTCCCCACAATGGTTCATCAAGATCCAGCACTTCGTCTCCCTTATTGACTATCATGAAAAGGACTACAAAATCATTCTCGTGTACAATTACGCATCTAACGATCCTCTCGAGGACCTTCACGGATCAAATCAACCACTTTCCATCTGCTTATAAAGAAACATAGACTAGAAATTGATGAATCTATGATTCATCATATTAATTAGGGATAATTACACCCATAACCCTGAGTAATTTCGCAATAACATTCATAACCCTGCATAATCGTGAATTACATGAGAAACCCCGAGTAATGCTTAACTCTTACATGACATAACCCTGAGTTATATTCCATTTAAGATACCGTTTGACGGTTTCTGTTGGCAAAGACAAAACTACCCTTAAAGGTCATTTTTATTTGTAATAGCATGCCATCATTCTCTCCATCCCCCTCCCCCCGCACGTCGAGCTGCTCGACACCCCGTCGCCGCCGAGCTGCTCCGCCCCATGCTCGTCCTCGAAGCAACACCCTCCGCACGCACAGAAGCTGCACCGCCCCTTCTCCTCGAAGCCCCCGAGCCACCTCGTCCCCTGCTCGAAACCCACCCCACCACCTCCAACGACCCCCACCCCGGGCTACCTCCTCCCTTGCCTGAAACCCACCCTGCAACCTCTTCCCCTTCTCCCCGTGCTGAGCTGCTCCGTTCACTGCTCAAGGTTCCACACCCAACCTCCTCCCCTGGTCGAACATCCCCCCTCCCCCGCGCCTACTCGGGACCCTGCCGCCGCCGAGCTGTGCCGCCCCGTGCTCGTCTCGAAGCAACACCCCCTGCATGCCTGCTCGAGACCCCACCGCCGCTGAGTTGTGTTGCCCCGTGCTCGTCCTCGAAGCAACAACCTCCCTCGCGCGTCGAAGCTGCACCGCCCCTGCTCCTCGAAGCCCCCCACCCCATGCCACCTCCTCCCCTACCAAAACCCACCCCCACCCCTCGGGCTACCTCCTTCCCTGCCTGAAACCCACCCCACCACCTCCTCCCCTGCTCAAACCCCCTCCCCGTGCCGAGCTGCTCCGTCACTGGTCGAGGCTCCCACCGCCACCTCCTCCCCTGCTCGAACAACAACCCTCCCCCCCCACCCCCCGGCTCCCCTGCTCATCGAAGCCCGCATCGAGCTTCTTTTCCTCCCCTGCTAGAATCGTCACTCTTCCCCTCCTGCTCCCCCAAGCAGCAGCACCGACCCCCCTTGCTCGAAGAACTCCTCCAGTCCTCTTGTTTGTATCTCCTCTGTCTAGCGCTCGTATTCGCACGTCCCTGCAGGTTGAGGTGTACGCCATGGACATTGGGGGAGATGGTTGGTCGGCCGTGGGGGACGGGGAGGAGGTCGGAATGGGGAGGTTGAGGTGGACGGCGTGTGAGATGGAAGGGAGATGATATTTTTGTTTATTTTCTAATCATTGGATTGGGGATGAGTTAGATTAACTCATTTATATGGTTGAGTTAACATATTAAATTAACGGAAGGTTATGAGTGTGAGACGGAGTGACTATACAGGGGTTCTCATGTAATTCGCGGTTATGCAGGGTTATGAATGTTATTGCAAAATTACTAAGGGTTATGGGTGTAATTATCCCTATTAATTGTCATTCATTTTCCTCCTTATTTAAACTATTCAATAAAATCTATGCATAATTAACTAAAATTAACTTCTGACTCCATATAAATAAATAACCCTAGCTCGTGTATATATTTCTATATATTTTATTTCCCTTTTAATTTTGATTTCTATTTAAAAATACTAAAAAAATAGATAATGTTGCATATATTTGTTTTGGATTTAAAAAGAAATTTAACATACAAAACTACTAGAAATCAAGTGTTTTATTCCTTGAAAATGCTTCCAAAAATATTTCTTCCTTTATTTGACTTATTTTATATTTTTGATCAAAATGAAACTTCTAGATCTCATCAAGATCTACAACATTCATGTTTTGAGTTTTTTTATTTTTGCTTGTAAATATCTGTTTCGTATTTTTTATTTTTTATTTCTCTTTTTTTCGTTGGGCCACGTGGTGCTCTTTGGAGCTGACACGCAGCCTGCCTCCCCTTGCGCCACACGTCATCCCCTCGATTGCTCATTTCCCCTGCTTGGCTTTATCACAACCATACACTCGTGTCGCGTTCCTCGCCACTTGATCTGATTTGGTGATCAGATTAGGTCTGCTTCCTCGTGCCCTTCTCCAAATGTTGGATGTTCAGATCCAACGGTCATCAACCATTTTCCTCCTATTATTCGCCTCTTGATGAATATGTGATTATTACTCTAAAAGTTGAAAATTGAGCTTTATTCCCGAATAATTAGCTATAATTCATCAGTTATATTGTATAATTAGTATTCTTGTATGTGTAAATAATATCTGCATTTTAGCATTCATATTTGCATTAAATAAGGTGCCAGATCCACGTGTAAATATTCACCTATATATTAGTCAAAATCACTTATTTGTATATATTTTATACTAACTTCAAATCCAATACAACTAACTCCATAGTGTATACATTACTAACACTAATAAAGGAAAAATATCAGAAAAATACTAAGTTGTAAAATTGTCCAATAAAACCCAAATCCAAGTTTGAAACTATGAACCTTAAAATGCACATATCTCTCTCACATAGTGTCTGATTTAGGTCTACTCATTTTTAAGGTAATATACATTCAAAGACCTTCAAAACAAAGACTAATTTCATGAAAATCGAAGATCGTATGTGAAACTTGGGTTTTGGGACCCTGTTGTATATTGTACATATTGACCTTTTTACCCTTGTATTTTATCCTTTGATTTCCTTATTTATTAAAAATAAAAAATAGATTAAATTGTAAATATTCCTTTCATATTTTCTCTATTTTTATTTAGACTTTTTCTCTTATTAAAAAATGATAAAAAATTGCAAAAGATAAAATCTGATATTTTATGCCTAAAAGATACTACCTAAAAATATTTTTGTACAGATGACTTCCTATGATTTTTGGTCCTTCACAGAAGTTGTAGATCTCATTGAGACGAGCAACTTTTATGTTGATCACTTTTTTATTTAATTCCTTTTTTATTTCTTTTTTGTTTTTCTTTACATTTAATTTTTGAATTTTTTGGGAGCGACACGTGCCCGCTCTTAGAGGCGCCACGTGTTACCTCATTTTTTTATTATTTTTAAAATTTATTATTATTATTTATATTATTATTTATTTATTTATTATTTTTAGTAGCCTACTTATATTACTTTATTATTTATTTATTTTATTTCCCTTTTACTTTTTCTTCCTCTACTTGTTCCCCACTCCAAGCCATCAACTCCCCACTCCTCCACTTTTCCATCTCTTTTCCAACTTCCTCCTCATCTTTTTATTCACATCTCCTCCATTATTTTTCTTCATCCACCGATTCGAGAGAAGAGATTGAGACCCTTTAACCTACATGTGACAGTTGAAGGAGACAAGTTGAGCGACGACAACCTTTCAGGTGAGATCCATGGTTCCACGTTGTCGTGTCAAAAGCTTCTAATCAGGCTTGCTCAGCTTCGCGGCGCATCCGCCACACCGCTCGAGGCGATGATCGGAGTTGAGTTCTACCTCCTCTGATATCTGGCGAACTGCAGGTAACTTCTCTATCTCATATTCTCATTCTATTTTATCTAACAAATTCTTTTCTCTATTATTTTATCACCATATCATCATAAATCACATAACATCGCCAACACCACCTTTTTCCTTCTATTTTTACATTTTATTTGTTGTTTACAAAAAAATATTACAAAAAAATAAAAAAAGAGAATTGCATTCCAGGTTCACCGCCCGTGCTCCTGGCCATAGCAGGTCATCAACGCCCTCCGACCTCCATGCGTGGATGCTTAGCGCCCCTGCCATGCCTTCCCTTCCAGCCAAGCCACCGCGATCCGCGGCACAGTCCTCCAAGCCGTCACACGCCTGCATCCACGCGTGGCCAGCCCCCACGTGGCGCGCCCCGTCCCAGCCGCCTTACGCAGCCTCTTCACCGTGCCTCTTCGCAAGCCGCGACCGTCAGCTGCTTCGCCGCGCCTTCGCGCGGCTGCTGCCCCAGGATGTCACCACCAACTTGAGGCGCCAGCGCATCACTGCTTGATCGTCTACACCTGCACCAACGCTGCTCACACCATCGCCACCTGCCCAGGTTCCACCTCCAGCTGTGTGTCACCACCTCCAGCACTCGTGCTCCTCCGTGCCACGCACCGTCGGCGCCTTCGGCCACCTGTTGTGCCCTAGCGCGTGAGGAGAAAGGTGGGCTCCTTTCTTGGAACCCACGTCTGAAAAGGTATATTTTAGTATTTATTATTATTATTTTGTTAATATTGCATAGTCGCCCCCATCATCTTTTTACAATTTCAAAAGTTCCCTTAGGCATACTTTATTTCGTTGCATATTCTGTTTTGTATTATAAAAACACCCCTGCATTTGTGCATTAATTTGGACAACTACTTTGCATCAATTTTCAAAAAATAGCATTTTGTAGAGCATTTAAATTTTTATCTTTTGGTAATTTATTTACATTTTTATTAGCATGAGATAATTTATTAAAAATCAGAGTTTGAAATTCATTAATATTCTACCCATTTATGCTCTGAAATTCATACATTGCCATTTCTTGCTCTAAAAATTGTGAAAAAAATTAGAGATGATGCTACTAAGTGCTCTTTAATTACTGCCCAAATTTCATCAAAATGGATGTATCTTTTGCCTAAAATAAATTGTTGAGTGATTTTTGTAATTGATTTTTAATTAAACCCACGAATACCATTTTTATGAATTTTCAAGTCTCCTGAATTTCGCAATACAATATCTATTTAAGATAATTTTACTTATGGATAATTGGATTTCGTCAATTTAGTAGAAATTAAATACTCACTGTCATTTTGTTTTCCTTAAAAAATTCATAAAATAATCATAAATAACTAGAAAATTTCAAAAAAAATAGTGTAGCTTCATTTCATCATATTTCACTTCCAAGAAAATTTCATAATTTTTTCATATCATTTGCATGAAAAATTGCATAAAAACCCCCAAAAAAGTTTGCATTTTTCATTATTGCATTTTTAACATCGAAAATTCCAAAAAAAACATTTTGCATTCATCGTTGGATTAGATTTTCAGGAAAATTATAACTTGGATAATTTTGATTAATTTCACATTAAAATTAATTTAACTAATTTGTTGATTTCTTAATAATCTAGTTCATCCTTATTTGTGCATTTGCCTTTTTTATCGAATAAAAAAAATTAGAAAATCCTACTTAGAAAACCGTGATCTAATTCACCTAACTTGATCTGAGGTTATTCATTTTCCTCCTTAACTCTACCTTGGGGCTTGCCCAAGTTAAAAAACATCAAATCGCGTATTAGTTAATTCATCGATTTATCGATCCGTGCGATTATATTTTTTGATCAATTCGAATTTACCTAACTGCAACAAAATTATTAATTCAACATAATTAAAAGAATAAAATTCGGATCAATCAAATGACACTATTGCTGGGGAGGCAAACAACTTAGGATCACTTTAGAAAATTAGATTTACGTTTTCCATTCACTCGGGTAGTCTGACCCCAAGCCACTTGTAATTATCCTTTTTTCTCTCTTAATTATTTCTCTGATCATTTTTGTATCTATTTTTTGTATCTCTCTCTAACATAATTTTCATTTTTTGTGCAAGGGCCCGGTGGACTTGAAGCAGCTTTCTTAAAGTCGACGCATCTCGAAGAGCATCGGAGGCCGACGATTCGTACATCGAGTCGGCTGTTGAGATGCCAAAGAGATCTTTGAAGAGAGATTTTAACTGATAATAATTGCATATTTACAGCGGTTCCTATTTGGGTTCTTGCATGTATAATTGAATAATAAAAGGAGAATCTCTGTGTTGTGTGGTTTCTTGACATAGGATAGAATTTGCACTTGCAGCTCTGAGAGCTTCCTAGGACTATTTGTGCTCGTAATATTTAGGACCACACTTTACCATTAAAAGACACACTTAGACCTCATAACTTAGCCAAATTCAAGTTTGTTATTCACTCCCTAATAGAACTGCCTGTCTAGGAGCGGCTTTTCATCGATTGCATTCACTTAGTGTAAAATTTCAATTCAGTATTGCATCTCGCATTGTAGAGAGCTGGAGGCATTGTAAGTCTTCTTACTCAAGTATTCATCATCGTTTTCTTGATCGCATCAGCTTTTTCTGATTCTCTCTCTCTCTCTCTCTCTTGAATTTTCTAACCTAGGATAGTTGGACGGTAGACGTAATTGCTTTGTGGATTAATTACAGTGATAACTAATCTCTAAAATCAGGACTACTAATTGAATTGGATTCAAAAAATTTGATTAAAATTAACCCTTGTTTGCAGGAGAGTAACCCCGACATTGATTTCAGGCTGAGTAAGCGTACAGAGTGTGTGTGTACATCCTAAGATAGAACCAAAATCCCGCCTTCCATATCACGTACCCCGATCCTAGCAAATATCACAGGCTAAATTCTTATAGGTTCAACTGACCAGCGCAAGTAGCCTACACCTATTTCGATAGGTAGATTGGGGTGAAGCAGCGGTGCACCGTGACAAGTTGCTAGTAACCCTTCAGGTTGAAGTTATAAGCCTTGTCAGCCTCTGCCTACTTTGATAGGTAGATAGGGACAGGTCCTTGAACTTCTTAGATGGTGATAGGAGCGAAGAAAGGAAGGATGTTGATATCTTAGGCGACAGGTTAAACAGGGGAGATGCATCCGGCTTTGAGCCGACTTCCCTTTAGGCCACTTAATCCTTTGCTATTTGCTTGAAAAATCACACTTAAAATCAACCAGATTAATAGGATCCGACTTTGGGTCCTTGATGAAGCCACATTTCATCATCTTTATTCTATCATTTTGGCATCAAAAACCCTAGCAAATGCGTGTAAATACCCTTAATTCCCGTATCTTAGCACCCATGCATGTGTATGTAAATAGTGTATAAAATACTGTAATTAAAGCCAAAATTATAGAATAAATCAAAGAAAAGAAAAAAATAAAATATTGTAAATATTTTATGACACGAAACTCCGAGACCTAGGCATCTCGATGGCTAAGTCGACAAGGAATAAAGTAGGGGGAGATAAGGGCCAAAATACAATAAAAATTCCTTTTGTTTAATTCATTCTTTAATTATTTTGGGACCTATTTTTAGTCCCACCTTTTATACTTCAAATAAAGAAACTTTATACATAAAAGTTGTATATAATTAAATAAAGAAAAATAAAAATTGATTTCACTCAAAAATAATGCACAGATAAAAAGTTATGATATGAATAAGATTCCGAAATCCCAACTTCCCAGACCCGTATCTCTCAAATAAAAACTCAAAATTTATCAAACTCACCTTTAACTGTATATAATTTTCAATAATCTATTTAATGAAGGTGGTTTCATATTTTTCGGAGTTACGGTTTGAAAGTTGAGTTTTGGACCCTTATTGTATACTTGTACCGATTAAAATATTCGTTATTTTTATTTTTATTTATTATTTTTTCATTTTGTAAATATTATATATGTACATATTAAGAATGGAATAAAATGAAAAATTAAACATTAAAAATAAAATTTTTGTATAAAATACATAGATAAATTTCCAATGTATTGTGTTAGAACCACGTTTTTGGTCGTTTTCGCCGATTTTTGGAGGACGCATCGTGCATCTTTTCATGATGAAGTCTTCTTGACATTTTCTCCTCTTATATACATTATACACGCCCAGTATATAGTTTTAGCATTGGATCATGTATTAGCCCTATTTTCTTCGATCTTTGGAGCATGCTCATAATGTTGTCTGACCCCCCTCTGCTGTGCGTCAGAACATTATTTTTTGCCCATATTCTCGAATTTTTATAGGATGATTCTTTCATCAAATAGCTAGGCTTCCTTCTTCACTTTTGCTCCCCATACAACCAACATACACGCCCAAGTATAATATCGATGGTTGAGTTGTCGATTCACTAGATACATACCGATCTTCTAGCCATCTCATCAACTTTCTAACCAGCCACTGCCACTCCTGTCAGAGCCTCGTTTTTATCCGTTTTCGCGGATTTTTCAAGGCCGACCCTTTCACCCAATGTCTAATCTTCCTTCATGACTTTTTCTCCTTGATGTAGCCTCATACACGTCCAGAGGTTGCTTCAAGGATTGGATCAACGATTCGCTAGATATCTATCGTTCTTTGGAGCTGCCCACCTCACATGTACAAAACCACCTCCATTCTTCCGTCTCATTTTGGGGAACCACTTTTAGCCTAAGTTTAGACATCCAAGTTGCAGCCATGGCTCTCCTGTGACAGAGGATAGATCCCAGCTCCTTGTTGAGGTACGACGGTGGCTTGAGGCGCGTTCCACCATCATCTCCGGCCACCTTGGCCGTGAGGTCCATCTCGCCCTTCTTGGCTTCTTGGCTTGAGGTTTCGTATTTTCGTTCATTTTTTTTGCTTGTCTTCTTGTTCTTTATTCACTTGTAGATCATAGAGTTATTCTAGCATTTTGTTTATTTGCTTTTTAGTCACCTAATCACCCATTTCACCCCTCGTCGGAGCAAGCTCCGGCGAGCTTCCATTCCACTTATCCTCACGGTACACCCCGCTTCATCCTCCTTGACGCGGCTCACATCTCACCGCCGCCATCCTCCGCTATTCTACGTATCCTCGTACACAACCCCCGCCATCTTCGACCACATACGGTGGTCGGAGCACATCCTTCTTCCCTCACAAAATCGAAGGAAAACCCATTCATATCCCATTTTTTTGTGTACCTAACATCTTGGCCAAGTTTTGTACTCGAGCCCTTCTTCTAATTGCAGGTACATCGGAGCATCTTCACGCACATCCCCTTATTGTCCAAGAGCAGTTTGACGCCACCTGGATTAATGGGACATTTTGCAATCACGTCCTCACGTGTTTGGCATATTTCGGAAAGTTTTTGAGTACATTTTTGAACTGCAGTTTCGTATTAACTTTTTCATCTGTACCCCTGCACTCAAATGCTCATAACTCGTTCATCTGAACTCCGTTTCATGTGAGATTTTTTTTATTAGAAAGCTACTTTAAGGTTCTACACTATATACAAATTTCAGAATTTTCGGATGTACGAAGTATTTATGACGCATTTATGAAGTCGATTGGGCTTGTTTTGTTGATAACACTTGAAATACGCAATATCACTCGCTCATTTTTGGATATGTTGTAGTAATTAGCAGGACCAAATTTGGGTTCAAATTTCAACAAAAAATATTGCGATTTGTGTCCGGTAGAATTTCTATAATATTTTTAGTGATTGATTTATTTCTGGAGCATCTTTCATCTATTTGAAAATCTAAAAATATGTCCATGTGCCCCTGACTTTGTTCTATAATCAGAGATTTTTGTTGTATTTTTATCTTTTTGTTTGAGTAGTCAAACAAATCAGAAACATCATTTCTATTTTCCTGCAGTCTTTTATTTTTAATATATTCATTACCTTTAGAAAAAATCGACAAAAAATTATATTTTGTTTGTTTTTGTAAGTTTTAACTTCATACCAAAAATCATTAAAAATTTCAAAAGAAAAACCCTAAAAATTAGAAAACACCTAAAAATTTTATAAAAATCTAAAAAATCAAATAAAAATCCTAAAAATATAAACTCAGGTTCTGTAGTTTCTTTATTTAATTAACTTTATTTTAAAATTAATTTAGGAAGATTTAGTTACTGTTTACTATTTTTCATTCCCATTTTAAATTCGGCCAGAACCTTTGCTCACTGTTTTCTTATATTTCAATATTTAAAAATATCAAAAACATTTAGAAAAATCCTCAAAAATCACAAAAACATCTTAAAAATATAAAAAAGATCAAAAATATCTTATTCCCTGATTTTTGAGCATTTTTACCTATATATATATATATATCTCCTCTCTCTTGTATACATATATTCTTTATATAGCTATATACTCTATTGTTAAAAAAAAGAAAATATAAAAATATAAAATATGAGAAAGAAAATATAAAAATATAAAATCAAAAATCAAATAAAAAATAAAAATTAAAAAACCACAAAATATTTGCATAGTGTAGACATTGATCACAATCACATCACATTTTGCACTTAGCTTGATCTATCCTGCCTTGCTCCCTGTGTTCGAACACTCTACATACTTACACATATACATCTTGTTTGTAGAGTTAAAAATAAATTTGACTCCACATTTATTTGCCATTGCTTGATTTATTGATTGTGGGTTCATTATTGATTAAATCCGGATTTTGAGTGGTCAACACTTCGACTGTGTTCCCGCCTTGTGTGGAATACAAGATCGCTTAATTTTTGGGTTTATCAGTCCTTCATCGTGTTGAGTGTGAACTCGAGGTTTGCTCTTGCGTTAGTCTTTGTGTCTGTCAGTGTATGTGCTATCCTGTGTAATTGCACATTTTCTACCTTAATCTGCTTACATCATCCTTTCCTCCTCAAGATGTCGGGATATTGGTCCCCATACCCCGAGACCTCTGGTCATTCATCCTCGACATAGACTGTTCATCTTCACCTTCTCCTTCTTTCATGTATCCTCCTCCATCCAAGGGAGACCCTTACTCATGGTTGGTACCACCTCGACCCGATTATGAAGTTAGAACTTGGACAGACTTCTCCATTTCTTCACATTTCTCACCTATTCCATATTTTAACACTCCGAATCCACTTCCATCTTGGGCTGACTGTCCTTATTCTCGGAAGGTTGCTAGAATCAATGAACCATATGAAGAGCAAGCCACTGCTGAGACAGTTGACTGGTAGAATTAGTTGGTTGATAGAACAAATCGAATGTAGAGGTATGCACCTAATGATCTTCCTGACTTGATTGATCCTAGTAATCAAGCCTGCATTGACCAGCCTTCATATCACACATTCAGAGAGCCTATACATTCACAGGATTGGACTCATGACGTCAATATAGGAACCCCCTCTTTATTGACTCCACTATATGAGGCTTCAACTAATGTCTGCCATTCAGATGATCCATACTCGACCCAACATTACATACTAGAGTCTAGGTATGTTAAGTATGAGACCCCAATATCTCAACAATATCCTCCAATTGAGCAGAACTCTCCAATGATTCGTCATGAGAATTTTATGGAGGATGACATCTCTGGACTTATTGAGAAAAATGAATCATTTGGTAACAAATTGAGAGATGTCATGGAAATATTGCACTCAATTTCTGCCAGCCTGGGTATGAAAGTGGAAAAGGAAGTAAGTAGATGTGATGTTGAAAACCGAGCGAGCATTAGGGAACCCACACATTTTGTACAACTGGAGTCTATTCTACCTTCCTCTTCTATTAACCACTTACCCTCCAATCCAGAGTCTGGCCATTCGTCCATCAAAAATACCAAAAATTTTTGAAAATCTCAAAAAGACCATAAAAATAGAAAATGAAAATGATCTGAAAAAATTGGATCCTGCCCTAAGGGAAGCACTCGATGAGGAATTGATTTTTAAACATCTCTTAATAAAGGGCATAGATCACTTCCCCGACCTCATGAGATTTGTAAGGAGTAAATTGATTCCCAAGAGGTCAGGTAATAAGAGGACAAGGACGGAAAGACACATAATGTCTATGGACACCTCTTTGGTGATGAGGAGAAAGACCAAGAGCCACAGAGTGAAGCGGGTGCCCCGAGTTGAGTGTGAAATCAAAGACACCATTTTTACCCATGTAAGAATTGATGATGACTGATGAAGCCACGTTTCATCATCTTTATTCTATCATTTTGGTCTTAAAAACCCTAGTAAATGCGTGTAAATAGAGCTAATTTAGGCATTTTATCATCCATGCATTGTCTTGTATATATTGTATAAAATGCGGTTTTTAAAAGCCAAAATTATAGAATAAAGAAAAGAAAAGAAAAAGAATAAAATATTGTAAATATTTTATGACCCAAAACCCCGAGACCTAGGCATCTTGATGAATAGGTCGACAAAGAATAAAGTAGGGAGAGATAAGGGCCAAAGTACAGATAAAATACCTATACCTTGTATTCGTTCTTTATTCATTTTGGGACCTATTTTTGGTTTCACTTTTTATACATCAAATAAAGAAATTTTGTACATGAAAGTTGTAGATAATTTTATAAAGAAAAATACAAAATTGATTTCACTGAAAAATAATGTACAGTTAAAAAGTTATGGTCTGAATAAAAATCCAGAATTCCAACTTCCCAGACCCGTATCTCACAAATGAAAACTCCAAATGCGGCAAACTCACCTTTAATTGTATATAGAAGAAAATAAGCTATTTAATGGCAGTGGTTTCGCATTTGGCGGAGCTACGGTTTGAAAATTGAGTTTTGGACCCACCTTGTATAGCTATACTAATTAAAATATTCAATTTATTATTTATTATTTTTATAAGTTTATATTTTTATAATATTGTAAATATTACTAATAATAAGTATGTATATTAAAATCAGAATTAAAATGCAAAAGAAACACAAAATAAAATACTTGTATATAGAATACATAGATACAATACTTATATACATACCTATATAACATACTCTTCTAATTTATTAAATATAAAAAATAAATCAGAAAAATAAAATAAAAATATATTTGTGTACATAAGAGTATTTTATATTTTTATAAATTAATAAACAAAAATAAATAAATTAAAAATACAAAAATAAAAATAAAATACTCAAATATATAGATAATATACCTATATAGGGGTATAAAAGCAACTTGTAAAAATATACTTCATAAAATAAATTAAAAATCATAATAAAATACTACATAAAATAACGAATATTTTATTTTATAACCATAAATTAATAATGCCATTTACTATTTTAAAAGTAATTAATAAAACATTTTTCTGGGCTTTTTCCTGGTTGGTCCACGTGGACCAACCAGGTGGCCTGGGATGTTGACCAGCCGGTCAACTCCCTGGCCCTAGCCTGCCACCTTGTCAGACGCCCGTGACCCACTTTTCCTCGATTTTTTTCGCCATGATGCGTTGCTCGAGGAAGAATTGACCCTTCATGAATGTTGTACCTGGTACAACTGTCATCCACGCCCATGCATCATTTCGGGGATTCGACCAAAGATACGTCCGTGACCTCACCTCGAAGGAAGCTCCATCAACGTTTGTACAAAAACCCCCTCTCCTCCATTTTCAAACTTTGAACCCGATTTGACCTTGGCTTTGGCTCCCTTAGGCGTGCTCCGGATTGATCTTGGTGACAGGAAGGTCTCCAGCTAGCTAGAGAGGGTCAGGCAAAGGCGAAGCGGCGTTCCACCCATCTCCGGCCAAGCTTGGTCGTGAGGTCAAACCTTGGGCTCCCCAGCCCTTGAGGTCCTGTTTTATGCTTTTTCTTGTTGCTGTTAGTTTTAGGATTAGTGTTTAGCTTTTAGTTGGTTCATCTACCCATTAAAGCATCCCGATTCCGCCATCAAACACCTCGCCGGATCTAGCTCCGGCGAGCTACTCTCCCATCGCATTCCACCTCCTTCTGCGCATTCCCCATCGCACTTACAACTGGCCGGGACGTGCTCTCGAGCCTATTCCATATCGCAGGTACCAAGAGCCGAAGCTTAGCCATCTGGAGGGTGTCTCGGGCTCGTCGGAGGAGGAGAACGCCGCAGCCGGCGCACCTGGGCAGTCCCCATAGCGTGCTGTACAGAACTAAAACAAAGGGGAGGGATGCACGCTACAGTTGCCGTCCATCTTCCCCCTCCCCTTTGATCTATACCGTCCACGTCACAAGGGATATCAACCGTCAGATCAGCCCCATCAACGCGCATCCAAGCATGACAAGTGGATAAGTGGTGAAATTTACATTCAGACCCTCGCAATTTTGGATTATTACAGGAAATTTTCGTACTTTTTGAATTGCAGTTCGTACTACTATTGCATCTGCGCCCCTGTATTGTAACGGACATAACTCATTCATCTGAACTCGTTTTTTTGTGAGATTTTTTTGTTAGAAAGCTATTTGAACGTTCTACATCATATCCAAATTTCAAAATTTTCTGGTGTACGAACTATTTATGGCGAATTTATGAATTCAGAGTACTGATTGGGCTTGTTTTGTTGATAACGCTTTAAATACTCAATATCACTTGCTCATTTGGATATGTTGTAGGAATTGGTAGGGCCGAATTTGTCTTCAAATTTCAACAAAAGATATTGTGATTTGTGTCCTGTATAATTTCTACAATATTTTGAGTCATTGATTTATTTCTGGAGCATCATTTATCCATTTGAAAATCTAAAAATATGTCCGTATGCCTCTGAGCTTGTTCAACAACTAGGGATTTTTGTTGTAATTTTATCCTGTTGTTTGTTTTATCAAACAAATCCAAAACATCATTTCTACCTTCCTGCAACCTTTTATTTTTAATATATTCATTCTATTTTGAAAAATTCCCAAAAAATATATTTTGTGTCTTTTAGTCCCTCCTAGCTCTAGACCAAAAATCATTAAAAAATACAAAACCAAACTCCTAAAAATTGCAAAAACCCAAAAACATTTATAAATATCCTAAAAATTCTACAAAAATCCTAAAAATACAAATTATGTCTCTAAATTTTCTTTGTTTCATTATCTTTAAGTGAAAATTAAATTGGAGAATTTTTGCTACTGATTTCTATTTTATTTCTCCATTTTAGTTTCAGCCTTGCATTTTCTCCACTGTTTTCAGTATTTTTGACTTTAAAAATACCAAAAAAATTAGAAACAAATCTAGAAAAGTCAAAAAAAAACATTATAAAATTATAAAAACCACAAAAACATTTGATTTTCTGATTTTTGAGCATTTTCACTATTTTTATAAAATACCTTCTTCCCTCTTCTCTTATATCATATATACATTCCAATATTGAAAAAGAAAAAAATATAAAATATAAAAAGAATATATAAAATTAGTAAAGTAAAAATCAAAATACAAAAAAAAATATATAATCAAAAATTAAATAAAAAAGTATAAAAATTAAAAACCCACAAAAAATGGCATAGTAGACACTTGATCACATACACACACATTTTGAGCATTTTGCCCCGATCTAGCCTTTCTGCTCCCTGTGTTCGACCTCTACACATACTTGCACTATACACATCTTTGTTGTAGAGTTATAATAAATTTTAACTCCACACACTTTCACTTCTTTACTTGATTGTCGTGGGTTAATTGTTGATTAATTGAGGTTTCGTGAGCGGTCGCTCAGCGACATTGTGGTCCCGCCTTATGCGGACTATTTTGACCCTCGCCAAATCCCAGTTATCAAATGGCGCCGTTGCCGGGGAGCAACAACGCGTAGTTTGGGTTTTTGCTTGTGTTTGTGATTATTTGCCTATTTTTGCCTTATTCATTTGCTCATTCATTTGATAAAATTGCTTGACTTGTCTAATCACTCTTCCTTGTTGGACTTTGTGCGAGGAACCGCGGATCGAGGGAGGCACTCCACCTTAGGCGCCTGCACACCCACGTGAAGGCGGTGGGAGACTTCTGACCTAGCATCAAAGGAGGCAGGAAGGACTTGAGAAGACAATCACCTTTTTTGAGCTTTTTTGTGCATTTATTTATTTTGTAATTTGAAGTGAGAGAGACCTTCTATTATTGTAATAATACAGGTACTCCCGAACACTTGGACATTCGACCTAATTTCCAAGTGCTTGTACACTTGGCTCACCGCATTTTTATCGGTTTTCATCGCATTTTTTTACTTTGTTTTCCGATTTTCGATTTTATTTCTTTTGTGTGATTGAGCCCCTAGTTTTAGGATTGCTTGCGATAGACTAAGGCCAAACACCTAATATATTTGCATGTACCTATAGACTCGTTTGGACTTAGTCAAATTTAAACAGTCTGTTTATTTATCTCTTAACCCGTGTGCCGTGAGCGAGCCCCATCAAGCGCTACTCCTGAACTCGAGTGTGTCGAGAAGAGGAGGGGTAAGCCAAGACCGGACTCTTAGGTTAAAGATAAGTGGCCGATTTGTGGTGCTTCACGTTAATAGCAATTTCTGAAACTTAGGGCGATTTCATCGGCTTGCATTTGCATATAGATAGGTTTCAATTCTGCTGAGCATCCTTGCATGTAGAGTGCTGGTGGCAAGGTGAGCATTTATGCTTTGGCATTCATCATCGTTTTGCCGCTTGCATTGCTTTTCCGCTCCTCTACCTCTGATTTTGATCACCTAGGTGCTAAGTAAAATTGATTCCTCGATAGATTCGTGCATTTCTTACTAAAAATCCAAAAAAAGTGATAACAATAAAATTGGGACTGTTAATATTACTTGACCCTAAAAACCACAAAAAAAAGAAAAACTTGTATTGGGGCGAGTAATTCCCTCATTATCTTCGCTTTTACTTGCTCGCGCACACACTGAGGATTAGTGCCCAAATCCCATTGAGCCCCTAAGTGTTTGTGCAACTTTTGGACTTCTCACCTAACTCTAAAACAGACAAGATAAAAAGACCGCTCTTGTGGTCTCTACCGAGTTGAGTAGGTGAATTGAGGGTTTGATTGTTTCATATTTGTTTGTGATTGTTTTGTGTGTGTCCTAGATCGCTTCTGCGCACTTGCGCCTTTCTTCCCACTTCTCTTGACTTGACCATCGTGCTCTCCCGATCATTGTCTTTTGTTTTCGAGATGGACCCCTGGAGCGTATTTTATCCGGACTCTGCGGATCCCTCGTTCACTTCAGCCGGTCCACCTCCTTTTTTCCAGGAGGACTTTGCTCCTGATTTTTGTACATATCCGCCTCAGCCGCAGTATCAGAACTCGGATTTCTACCCACATCCACTTCCACCTGTATATTATCCTCCTCCACCTGCACATTCACCCGAGGCCGAGCTGTTGGAGTCACTTTTCATGGAATCCACCCTTGAGCACTTGACCCAGATGATGGATCATATGAGACAGAGGATTGACCGCCTCCCTAGCAAAAATAAGAGCGACCATGATATTCCACCATTTGATGATATGGGTTCAATTGAGGATTTCCGTGAGAGCTTGCAATCGCCAAAAATACAAAAAAATGAGAAAATTTTAAAAATACAAAAAGAGATTGGGAGACCTTTGATCACGTCAGACTGTGAGGAGAGCATCCACCTGCCAGACCCTTTGACCACACGATCTCTCACATCCTGTCCCACCTTTGACCCCAAGGATGCCGCTGTACAGACTGCTCTTGTCATGCCTCGTGTATATGCTGATTCGACTTCCTCCCTTGTATGGAGGAAGTCCAAAAATTCAAAAAATATTGACTGAACCCGAAGTGGTGGCCACCATTCATGAGATCATTCGTGCCCCACTTCAGCAGGCCATGACCGATTTATCTGCTCCTCTTCCCAAGAAGAGAAAGCGGAGGAGAAGATCTGAGCGTCATATCTTGACCATGGCCACTGCCCACGCCATCACACACCGTCCCATTCCCAAGAAGAGGAACACTGCCACACCTTTCATTAGCTGCACCATCTCTGACCACACATATGATCACACTCTCCTAGATGGCGGTGCTTCGATTAGCATCATACCCTTCTCGCTGGTACAGTCTCTTCACTTAGGACCTCTCAAGAAAACCAGGATGATCGTACAGTTTGCTGATGGATCAATTAAGAGGCCGAAGGGTATCCTTGAAAACGCCGTCATCTCGATTCAGGGCACGAGCTACCATGTTGACTTTGTTGTTTTGCCCATGGAGACCTCCACAGGGGAACACTCTCCAATCATCCTGGGACGACCATTCCTCGCCTCTGCGAGGGTCGTTATTGATTACGGATCAGGAGAGATTCGTTTCCGTCCTGCTGACGAGAGAGAACCATTGATCACCGCACCCACAACTAACCAGAGACCTGTACCTGATGCGACCACAGCTGTCTTGGCTGACCCCGAGGACTATGATCTATGTGAGGATATCAGAGAGACCTTCTTCATGACCGATGATGAGACCCGAGAATTCCTCTCCAAGGAGGAGGGCTCGGAAAGTATAGACCTTGGTGTTGTTGCTTCCTGTGATTGGCGATGTGTTGATGACATCCGCGAGATTTACACGATCGATACCATTGAGTGGAGGGCAGATTTAGAGACTATATAGGACGGACCTGCTCTGACTACTTCCACTGATGAGTCCGCTCCCGTCCATGTAGATGCTGATGAGACTAAGGCTGAATTTGATTTAGTTGCTTTTCTTCAGAAATTCGGGCCTTTTGATGAGAAAGATGATCCGGTTGAGATTATAGAGGACGAACAAAGTTCAACTACTTCCACCGATGAGTTCGTTCCTTGTGGTTTTGACACGGATGACACCTCGCAGGACGACTCCGAGTACACTGCTTCTGATGACGATGAGTTCGCCCCATTCCACTTTGATATCAGCGATACTCCTAAGGCCGGACCTAGCCGTACTTCTTCCACTCACACGTCTGTGCCTTCCCACCCTAGGGCCTCTGAGGATCTTCACTCTGTCGACCCTGATCGGCTTCCGTCTACTGTGGACCCCGATGTCGACCTGCATCACACCAGATCTATTCCTCAACGGTTCCGCAAGAAGGTTCGCTTTCAACCTTCTTGACCATCTGTATATCCATCTCTGTTGTATATTCACTTTTGTGTAACTCTGTTCTCTCTACCGTGCTCGCCCACCCATTCTCGTGTTTGCCTTACTTAGGACGTACTTTGTCCTAAGTATAGGGGGTGGACGAGCCGAGTGTTCTTCCATCGTTCCGTGTCATCACTCCTGTCGTTGCCTATACTTAGGGCTTCTTTTACCCAACGTATAGGGGGAGTGGTGTGTACATCCTCTGATCTCATTTCCATTCTCATCTCTTTTCTTCTTTTCTTCTTTTCCTTTTCTATCTTCTTCATCTATCAAAAAGGTGCCGCCCTTGTAGACAGTTTTCCATACTTAGGACGTACTTTGTCCTAAGTATAGGGGGTGTGCACCCCGAGTGGTTCTATTCATTTCGATCCTCTCCATTGTCTCCTCTCCTTGTCTATACTTAGGGATATCTTACCCTAAGTATAGGGGGAGACAATCTGAGTACGATCTGTTCATTCCCACCCTTGACCCTCCCTGCTTTGTGTACAGTCTGCTATACTTAGGATTATTTGATCCTAAGTATAGGGGGGACGGTCAACTTCTCATTCTTTTGTTCATCTCTTATTCATTTATTCTTTAGATTTTTCTATACTCAGTACGAATTATGTCTTCTCTTTTCTCTCTGATCTATGAGGACATAGCTCAAGCTAAGTATGGGGGGGCGTATATACTGCGTATATACTTTAGTCATAACTCGTACTTCCGTATTTTCCTAATAAATATGGCTAATAATTCATTAAAATTCATTACAAATTCTTTAATAAAAAGATATTTTGTTCCTCAAATTCTTTTTGTATTTACTGATTAATAAATCAGGTGAAAATGTTTTTTGCAAAATGTTTGAAAAATAGTTTGAAAATCTTTGTGAACATCTATTGAAAACTATTTTGAAAATATTTTGTTACATGTTTTCAACCTTTGTAAAAATGTGTGATTTGTAAAATTTATTTTCTTTGTGTGAAATAAAATGTTTGAAAAATGATTTGCAAATGGTTTGAACAATGGTTGCAAAATATTTTGAAAAATCTATCTATACTGTTTTGAAAGCCTTTGCAAAAATAATTTTCAAATATGTGTACATGTTTGTAAAATGTTTGTAAAAATTATTTTGAACTATAGTTTTCAAAAATTGTTTGAAAAACCTTGTGTCAAATAAGTTTGAGGAATACCTACATCACACCAAAATCCACTATATGTACTTATAAAATTGATCACTTACCCTTGTAAAATCTTAAAATCCACTTCTTATATATATAAGAAGCACTCCCGTATACATATTTTTCACCTAGTTTTCAGCCAAAAATCTTTTGTTTTCAAAAATCCCAAAAACATTTGCAAAATTTAAAATTAAAAAAACATTTGAAAAATCTTTTTGAAAAATACAAAAAAATGCATGCATCATCTTTTCAAAAATCCATAAAAATTTCAAAATCTTTGAAAATTGCATCACAAAAATATTTTCTACATTGCATAGCATTCGTATTTTTCGGATTGAGTTTGATAGTTGAACAAGTCTAAGTAAAATCCGGAGATTGGAGCTTGACTGGACCTTAAAATCTACCTAATAACAGGAACCTTATAGGAACTGGGTTTGAGGTAATTCGGGTCTAGTTGACTTAATTCTTTGAGGATCACGGGACTTAGTTCAATGGATTCTTGACTGCCTAAGTAGAGTATTTCGGAGCACACGCACGACTCTTGTCGATAATGACCTAACTTGGACACCTGCACCTTTCACAGAGCTCTCCACGGATGAGGTGGAGAGGAGGCAGTTTCCTTTGGCTTGGGGTAGCATATGAGGGTAGTACTTCTAGGCGGAACCTCTCTTCTTCTTCTAGTGAAGGAAGTGCACCTCAACTTGGTCTAGTGGTGATGAAGGCTAAAGACAGAAGCCGTGGGTTGCAATAAAGCTTCAAAAGAGGGATAGTCTACTGGCTCAAGAGGAAAATTTCTTGTATATATGCTGCACCATGTAGATATATTGTACAGATGCACTTGAAAAAAAAGGAAAGAAAAAAAAAGAAAGAAAAAAAATGCAAAAAGAACTCCCAAAAAAGTGGTGGGTCGGATTTTAAATTTAATAACCCCACCAGAGTGTATATAGTCCAATAAAACAAAAGCTTATGGTATCCATGTTACATCTCATGAAGCTTGCAGCGGGAGACTTAGCTACACTGGTTGAGCTCCCAAAAGTCTATACCTCTTATCCCCCCTCTTCTTGAGCCGGTTGCACTTGAACTTAGAAGGAAATACCCCGCTTCTCGAGGAAAGAGTTGCTAGACCGAGGCATTAGAGTTACCAGGTTGGGGGAGGTTGTTTCTTTGTCACTTCTGAGGTGGGGAGCTACATATCACTTACACTGTACGAGTCAGACTCATAGTCGTAAGAGTTTGCGTATGAGTTGAAGTATTTCTGACCTGGCTAATGAGGAGACTTGGACAGAGTTTTGGGATTCTCAAGGACTGTTGGATTTCAAACTTGGTTCTCATTAAGGTTCCGACCACACTAAAATTCCAAAGGTCCGACTTAAGCTCCAAACTTTGATTTTGCGAAGACAAGTTCGGTAATTAAACTTAATCTAATTTTCTTCTTTTTCTTTTCTTTCTTTTTCTTTTTGCACTTATTGCATAAGTGTTTGCTAGGGACTAGCAAAGGAAAAGTATAGGGGGATGATGAAGCCACGTTTCATCATCTTTATTCTATCATTTTGGCCTTAAAAACCCTAGTAAATGCGTGTAAATAGAGCTAATTTAGGAATTTTATCATCCATGCATTGTCTTGTATATATTGTATAAAATACGGTTTTTAAAAGCCAAAATTATAGAATAAAGAAAAGAAAAGAAAAAGAATAAAATATTGTAAATATTTTATGACCCGAAACCCCGAGACCTAGGCATCTTGATGAATAGGTCGACAAGGAATAAAGTAGGGGGAGATAAGGGCCAAAGTACAGATAAAATACCTATACCTTGTATTCATTCTTTATTCATTTTGGGACCTATTTTTGGTTTCACTTTTTATACATCAAATAAAGAAATTTTGTACATGAAAGTTGTAGATAATTTTATAAAGAAAAATACAAAATTGATCTCACTGAAAAATAATGTACAGTTAAAAAGTTATGGTCTGAATAAAAATCCAGAATTCCAACTTCCCAGACCTGTATCTCACAAATGAAAACTCCAAATGCGGCAAACTCACCTTTAATTGTATATAGAAGAAAATAAGCTATTTAATGGCAGTGGTTTCGCATTTAGCGGAGTTACGGTTTTGAAAGTTGAGTTTTGGACCCACCTTGTATAGCTATACTAATTAAAATATTCAATTTATTATTTATTATTTTTATAAGTTTATATTTTTATAATATTGTAAATATTACTAATAATAAGTATGTATATTAAAATCAGAATTAAAATGCAAAAGAAACACAAAATAAAATACTTGTATATAGAATACATAGATACAATACTTATATGCATACCTATATAACATACTCTTCTAATTTATTAAATATACAAAATAAATCAGAAAATAAAATAAAAATATATTTATGTACATAAAAGTATTTTATATTTTTATAAATTAATAAACAAAAATAAATAAATTAAAAATACAAAAATAAAAATAAAATACTCAAATATAGAGATAATATACCTATATAGGGGTATAAAAGCAACTTGTAAAAATATACTTTATAAAATAAATTAAAAATCATAATAAAATACTACATAAAATAACGAATATTTTTTATTTTATAACCATAAATTAATAATACCATTTACTATTTTAAAAGTAATTAATAAAACATTTTTTTGGGCTTTTTCCTGGTTGGTCCACGTGGACCAACCAGGTGGCCTGGGATGTTGACCAGCCGGTCAACTCCCTGGCCCTAGCCTGCTCCCTTGTCAGAAGCCCGTGACCCACTTTTCCTCGATTTTTTTCGCCATGATGCGTTGCTCGAGGAAGAATTGACCCTTCATGAAAGTTGTACCTGGCACAACTGTCATCCACGCCCATGCATCATTTCGAGGATTCGACCAAAGATACGCCCGTGACCTCACCTCGAAGGAAGCTCCATCAACGTTTGTACAAAAACCCCCTCTCCTCCATTTTCAAACTTTGAACCCGATTTGACCTTGGCTTTGGCTCCCTTAGGCGTGCTCCGGATTGATCTTGGTGACAGGAAGGTCTCCAGCTAGCTAGAGAGGGTCAGGCAAAGGCGAAGCGGCGTTCCACCCATCTCCGGCCAAGCTTGGCCGTGAGGTCAAACCTTGGGCTCCCCAGCCCTTAAGGTCCTGTTTTATGCTTTTTCTTGTTGCTGTTAGTTTTAGGATTAGTGTTTAGCTTTTAGTTGGTTCATCTACCCATCAAAGCATCCCGATTCCGCCATCAAACACCTCGCCGGATCTAGCTCCGGCGAGCTACTCTCCCATCGCATTCCACCTCCTTCCGTGCATTCCCCATCGCACTTACAACTGGCCGGGACGTGCTCTCGAGCCTATTCCATCTCGCAGGTACCAAGAGCCGAAGCTTAGCCATCTGGAGGGTGTCTCGGGCTCGTCGGAGGAGGAGAACGCCGCAGCCGGCGCACCTGGGCAGTCCCCATAGCGTGCTGTACAGAACTGAAACAAAGGGGAGGGATGCACGCTACAGTTGCCGTCCATCTTCCCCCTCCCCTTTGATCTATACCGTCCACATCACAAGGGATATCAACCGTCAGATCGGCCCCATCAACGCGCATCCAAGCATGACAAGTGGATAAGTGGTGAAATTTACATTCAGACCCTCGCAATTTTGGATTATTACAGGAAATTTTCGTACTTTTTGAATTGCAGTTCGTACTACTATTGCATCTGCGCCCCTGTATTGTAACGGACATAACTCATTCATCTGAACTCGTTTTTTTATGAGATTTTTTTGTTAGAAAGCTATTTGAACGTTCTATATCATATCCAAATTTCAAAATTTTCTGGTGTACGAACTATTTATGTCGAATTTATGAATTTAGAGTACTGATTGGGCTTGTTTTGTTGATAATGCTTTAAATACTCAATATCACTTGCTCATTTTGGATATGTTGTAGGAATTGGTAGGGCCGAATTTGTGTTCAAATTTCAACAAAAGATATTGTGATTTGTGTCCTGTATAATTTCTACAATATTTTGAGTCATTGATTTATTTCTGGAGCATCATTTATCCATTTGAAAATCTAAAAATATGTCCGTGTGCCTCTGAGCTTGTTCTACAACTAGGGATTTTTGTTTATTTTTATCCTGTTGTTTGTTTTATCAAAAAAATCCAAAACATCATTTCTACCTTCCTGCAGTCTTTTATTTTTAATATATTCATTCTATTTTGAAAAATTCCCAAAAAAATATATTTTGTGTCTTTTAGTCCCTCCTAGCTCTAGACCAAAAATCATTAAAAAAATACAAAACCAAACTCCTAAAAATTGCAAAACCCCAAAAACATTTATAAAAATCCTAAAAATTCTACAAAAATCCTAAAAATACAAATTCTGTCTCTAAATTTTCTTTGTTTCATTATCTTTAAGTGAAAATTAAAATGGAGAATTTTTGCTACTGATTTCTATTTTATTTATCCATTTTAGTTTCAGCCTTGCATTTTCTCCACTGTTTTCAGTATTTTTGACTTTAAAAATACCAAAAAAATTAGAAAAAATCTAGAAAAGTCATAAAAACATTATAAAATTATAAAAACCACAAAAACATTTGATTTTCTGATTTTTGAGCATTTTTCACTATTTTTGTAAATACCTTCTTCCCTTTTCTCTTATATCATATATACATTCCGATATTGAAAAAGAAAAAAAATATAAAATATAAAAAGAAAATATAAAATCAGTAAAGTAAAAATCAAAATACAAAAAAATATAAAATCAAAAATTAAATAAAAAAAGTATAAAAATTAAAAACCCACAAAAAATGGCATAGTAGACACTTGATCACATACACACACATTTTGAGCATTTTGCCCCGATCTAGCCTTTCTGCTCCCTGTGTTCGACCTCTACACATACTTACACTATACACATCTTTGTTGTAGAGTTATAATAAATTTTAACTCCACACACTTTCACTTCTTTACTTGATTGTTGTGGGTTAATTGTTGATTAATTGAGGTTTCGTGAGCGGTCGCTCAGCGACATTGTGGTCCCGCCTTGTGCGGACTATTTTGACCCTCGCCAAATCCCGGTTATCAGACACGTGGATTCTTTGAGCCCTCTGCATGAGTTTGTTGCATATAGCTACTTGACAGCCTTGATCTCCAAAGTCAGGAAGCTCTTTAGCAGTTTCTTTTTCGGATGCAGTGCAGTCCCTTTTTCCCATGCATTTCTTAGGGCTTTCGGGTGCAGATGTGTAACATAGAGATTAATATCCTTGGTATTCCTATGAGGTCTTCTTTCTACCCTCTACTGCAGCTCTGCCCCTCTGCAACCTGCCTTTATCCTACTAGCTTTCCTTGTTTTTTGGAATATTACTGCCAGCCCTTAAATATATACAAAGAAAATTCGATGATCAGACAAAAAGTGAGAAGCATTCTGGGGCTAATATATTGAGATACAATTACAAGACTTTATATTATTCAATAAGCAAGTCAATATCAATGATTTATGTAGATTATTCTGATTCTATCTGAGTCCTTCTCTAAGGATTCTAGACAGACTTGATAGTCATAACTATCAACACATCAACTTATTGCAGTATTGGCATTTATCCAACTATTTGGATGTTATATGGAAGTCACAGATGTACAACCAACTCTTTGACTATACTTCTCACTTGGGTCCAACCCATGCTTCCACTGCGCTCCCTTTATCTATAAACAACCATTGCTTAAGACTAAGGATCTCTTACGTTAAATTCAAAAGAATTCAATGTAAGAGCATTTCAACATTTATACATGCTTCATTAAATTCATACAATATGAATATTATGAAACTTCATGAATGACTAGAGTATAGACAGTAGAACGATGACACTCATCGTATCTACATCCATCTAAACTCTTGAAACATTGGTTCAGGTAGGTATTCAAACATTTTGAATACATCATCTTTAATAGAGCCACCATTCTGCATGATGCAGTGAACCATCTCATTCATGATAAATGTCAAGAGCACATATGTATGTCAGGATATCTTCATTGATTCTATAAGGATTATTTGAAAATTGCGATCATCATCGACATGTCACTTCCAAAGCACATCCGATGAGAGATCAAGATTATAGAGACATACAAATCCTACGGTTGTAGTCCTATTATCTATTTAATTGTCATTCCTCATTATTATGAGGCGACTTGCATATTGCAACCACATACATTATATGTCCAACTGCAAGTACAATATCTGGATCATGAGTCCAATCCATGATATTTTACTGGTTATTATTGAGTATAACATTGAGTGAGTTTAATGAAGGATTATCTGAAATAAGAAATTTGCATAAGTGTATATATTTATATATATATACATATTTTACTTTGATTTAGGAATTTTTATATCAAAGTTGTCTTACCTTGTCAACACTGAAAGTTCATTCCCTTAATCACTTTCAATGTAAGAGATATACTTACCATTATATCTCAAGCAAGATTTTGAATCTCCTTCCTTATCTTTGTTGCAACCCAATAATATGAGAACCTACAACTCGGATAAAAAGGAGCGGGAACACATTCCACCTTGCAAGTCCAACTTGCATCTCCCAATTCGGTCTTTAACACCCGGGCCCACCACCCCTAAGGCGATGTTGACCCGTCATTAATTGAACCAATCGTCAATAGGAATACAACTCGCTATGCGCAATCCAATATCACCCCAATAATATGAGGACTCGATATTGGGGTCACTACGCATACATCCTTACTCTTTCGAGAAGCAAAGAGACGATCCAGATGCGCTTGCATACATGAGTTGTCACTTCGGACAGGCATCTCCCACATGCAATCCCTGGCGATGGAACTCTTCGCCTTGACGGGAGACCATGGATGTCACTTACGTGATCCTCCACCTCATATTCAAATTTTAAATAATTATCATGAATCATATTCATATAATTAATTCTTCCAAGGGAAATAACAACTCTATTCATAATAGAGTGTCTCAATTGGACATAATCAATTTAATCATATTAAATTAATTATCAATCCAATTCAATCAACAAACTTGATTAATTTACTTGAATATATGGTAAAATCTCAAAGTACGTATTAATTCAAATTTTAATAATTAGAAAATACACCTTGATTTTCTCCGACATTATCGAGTCCCTACCCGTTGTCATGGCCAGTACCGACGAGAGTGAGACGGACCACATACGTTGCAACCCGCAACCCCAATGCTCTCCGACTAGACACCATATCCACCTCAGGAAAGGATAATGCCAAATATATCAATTTGTACTTGAGATGATCATCGGTTCTTCAATCGAAATTATACCATATAGTAATAAAACATTTTTGATTATAAGGAAATTTGCTACACAAATTCCCAATCCTATTCAAGCAAGGAGTTTGATGATTGTGTTTCCAATTATGATCTAGATCAAATCTAATCAATTTATTGGATGAGGCCAAGTCAATTAAGGAAATAATCATCTTCCAATATTTCTCAAATATTTTCCAGAATTATTTCATGAAATTAACAATTAATTTCACTAATTGACAATCACATGATTCTTGATTAGGACTGTAATTTCAGCAGTGACCCCTACTCACTAAAATTAACATATCTCAATCAATTTAAATCCAAATTAGACAAACTCAATTTCAAAGATTGCTAACTTGATTTAGGACAGAACCCAAGTGATATTTTACATATTTCGAGGCAGGTCAAAATAGTAATTAACTCATTAATCATGTTAAGATTCGCAGTTCCCGCAACAGTGAATACATGTTCATTAAAACAACCATATCTTCAGCAAACGGAATCCAAATTACGTAAACTCAGATCCTATGGTTTTCTGATTTAACGGGGAACAAAATCCAAGTGATTACTTCAGGAGCATCAGGTTTTGTGATTTCTTTCTTACAAATGTAAACTAATTTTTTCTCTTAGAATCGTGAATTTATAAAATTATATGCTGTAAATTGTACATGAAGGGAGTACACGGAATATGTTGGGGAGGGGACGCAACCACCGCCGATGTTTGGTAGTTGAGGTTTTAGTTATTTGTTTACGTATAGTAAACTCTCATTCATATATCGATTTTTAGACATATAAACACAGTTCCTCATAAAATATAGCAGGACTCGGTGAGCAGCCATTTTCCCAGGGTCAGACAATGGAGGAGTCGATATTTGGCACCTCAGGAATGACGTCTGCAGGATATGGCAGGCAAGGGTACTCATCAGGTCATCAAGGACTCGCATCTCAATATGACCAAACCGGATTTGGAGCTTCAGGCAATAAAATGACTAAATAAAATAACTAATTTTTATCTTATGTAGTATTTTCTAAAAGATGAATATATCATTCTTGCAGGATATGGAGAAGCTTTCAGTCAATCACAATTTGCAGGATCATCATTTGCTGGTCCTTCAAGTCAGGGATACAGCGGGCAGGAAGTTCCACCAATTCAACCAGGATTCGTATCTACAGGTAAAATTGTAGTTAATTTATTACATTGCATTCTCCTCTTACTTATTATTTAATTTATGCGACATATAATGTAATTAACATCTTTCAGGTATGAGCTATATCGAGTATGGCTTTAGAGGATCTCAAATCGGTGAAGCCGGATTTAGAGGTTCATGTATAAATATAATATGGAATATACGAACTCATTTCAATACGTTATGTTTAAATTTTGTGATACTTACAACAATGAAAATGTCTCAACCTTGTAGGACCATCGCTTGTTGGACTTTCGAATCAATTTGACTCTGGACCCTCTCAACTCATACCGTCTACTCAATATAGTTCAGGAGATTTGCAGTCGCAGATATTTGATAGTGTTCGGTAAATGGGTCAACTGATTTCGATAGACAGTTGTTTGGTATATCCACGATAATACCACAACAACGTCTGGAGCTGCCTCGAAGACCTTCTCCCGGAGTAAGGATCACCGAGCCTTCTCCATCAGAGCCGTCTCGCCATTCAACAAGTGTACGGACGTCAAGAAATCATGAATCCCAAACAATCGAACCGCCACGGAAGTCGTCAGCTAGACCGCATCCTCCAGGGCACGTTCCAACGCATTCAGAACAAATGGCCAAGCAGAAGAAGAAGAAGACAACACATGAGGAGACTCACAAAAAATTGGGAGATGGAGGGAAAGGAAACGACAAAGGAGGAGGTGCAGGAGGTGGAGGAGGAGGTCTGAAGGGATTTCTGAAGATATGGAAAGTTTAAGTTATTGTAAAAATTTTTCTTATTATTTGTAAACTCATCTTTCTTCCCTTATGATTTTAATAAAATACTTCTAATTTTTTAAATTAATTCATGTCATGTTGTACGTTGTTGAGTTCACATATGTCAATGATAAATGATGTTGAGCACACTCTCAATTTCTTTATATTTACTATAATATTGTTGATATGTCAATTGTAAATATTCTAAGTATGTATCAATAATTAAGAATATAATTAAAAATAGAGATATACTTCACATTTTACAATAATGTTATCGGGAAGAAGATGAGAGCACGAAGCTATAGCGATAGATCAAAAAAATTGTGATGAAGGAAAATATTGAATGCCTATTAAATTTATTTTATTTTTTTAAAATTATTTACAAAATTCCTCAAATGTCCTCATTCACATCTAATGAACATAATAATAATTTGTAGTATCCGGTAGTATTGAAATAGAATTAAAGTATTAACGGGGTGTGTTTTGTAAAATGGACATCTCCAAGTCGTCACCTCAGGTGCCGATTTGGAGGGGGCGCCCCAAATCGGCACCTCAGGTGCCGATCGATACCTATTTTTTAAAATTTTTTCCTCCATGCTTATTTAATTAATTAAGATTTTTTTAATAATTATTTAAAAAAATCCTATTTTCCAACCATCTTTTTACGCCACAAATCCTAAAAACATTGTTAATTATCTTTCTCTATCATCGTAATTATCACATGAATCTTGCAAACTTATTAATTCTAATAGTATAAATCTTGTGATTAACTCACATTTATTTGAATATTAAAATAAAAAGTTTTCATCAAGTCATATTTACCATTTTTCTTGGTCAAATTTACAAACCATGTCCTTATCCTCCATCCCCTTCTTCCTCCTCTTGCTCTCCCCTCGACAGCCGAAGCTCCCATCCCCCTCCGACGCCGTCGCATCTCGTCTCCGCCGCCGTCAAAGCTTCTCATCGCTCAAAGCTTCCCTCATCCCTGCCTCGTGGCATCGCGCCGCCATTGAAGCTCAACCGTCACAGCTCCGTCGATCTGTCCCGGTCCTTCCGGACCTTCAATACAGCACCTCATCTGCAGCAGCACCCACCTGGAATTCAACCACCTTGCTCTTTAGCACGGAGGTGCTCCGCCAAGAAGAAGATTCGCAGCCTATCTCTTTAGCACGGAGGTGCTCCGTCATCTCCTCCTCAACTGTAGCAAACATCGAGAACAGCTTCTCATCGGATGTCGCAGCAGCTCTGCATCTCCTGGCAACTTTATCCATTGAGTACATGCAAGAGAAGAAGCGGCATCCTTTCACCTTTTGAACCTGGAAACCCATCATGGCACTTAACGAGAAGAAACTCCCCATTCGATTTGGTGCACAGCATCCAGACCTCTTCTATTATCTCAGATCGTACCTAACGAATGGGTCTTACCCAAAGCTTGTCATCGGAGCTGCTCATCCCTCATAGTTGTTCACTTCCAACAATAGCAGAGCAACATCTTCATCGGGGTTCCGTTGTTGGAACAGTACATAGGAGATCTTCTACCTACAGGCGTCCTAACCTCGATCTCCAGGAACTAATCCTCGGACTGCTGCAGACAGGCATCCCAACATCGATCTTCGCGGTTTACCGGAATGGATTGGTTTAAAGCAAGGTTTTTGAAATCGAACCGGACACCGAATCGGAAACATTGCTGAAATGGTCGGATCAGGTCAAACTATGTAATAAAATCGGTTCAACCGGATGATGATGTCATTATTATTTTAAAATCAAATTAAATCGGATCGGTGAAAAAAAGTGGTTGAACTGTCATAATATATATATATATATATATATATAAAATATACACTTAATATACTTGAAATATATATAATACATATATAATATATATATTTCACACTATACATAAAGTATTTTTCTTATACACCATCAAATATCATACATATCATATATATCTACGTATTATTTGGATTAGATGCTCTATAACGTGATAATAGTTTAATTATATTATAAAGAGAGTTATCTTATAACTATCTTTATAATAGTTTAATTATAACATGATAATATGGTTCAACTTCGGTTGAACCTGGTTAACCGGGTCAAAAAAATAAGTTGAACCGGACGGACTACCAACAAAATTTTTAAATAATTTAAAAATTAAATGTGGTTCAACTTCGGTTGAACCTGGTTAAATCAGGACAAAAAAATAGGTTGAATCGGACGGGTTAATTAAAATTTGAATAGTCGAACCGAACTGACATAAACAGGTTAATCGGATCTTCACCGATCGGACCGATCGAACTGGCCGGTCCGGTTTCAAAAACATTGATTGTAAGGGATGAGAAGAGGAAGAAGAAGGGGGGAGAGAACAATGAGAGAGGGGAGGATTTTCATCTATTGTATTTGTGATGGTAAACTAATACAACATTATAAAATCAAATCATTTAACATAGATGTTGGGGAACGGGCAACAAGCTGCGTCGTCAATTCTTTTTAGATTTTCAATCTTGTCATGGTTCAAGCAAGTTACTCAAGAAGAACCAAATTAATGACAGGATTGATGGTGTTAAATGGAGCAAGTTTGCATAGTTTAGAGGAAAATTATTATGTTTACATGGCTGAGAAGGTTATTAACGATGTTTTTAGGGTTCGTGGTGGGTAAAATCCCTTTTCCAAATCATAATATCAATACTTGTCTCATAAACAATCTTCTTTGGTATAAGATATATGTCATTTTAATAAAATTTATATCACATATTACATCATCAATGCATTGAGCTCCAAAAAGTATATTCATGGAGCTGCTTAAGAGGAAGGTGAGCTAGCCGAGAAAGGGAATCTCTTGATGTAGGAAGATAGAAGGTCGAGGTCGCATAGGATAGTCTCAGTCATGGATTTGATGTAAACAATGAATATACATCAATATCCCTTGAAAAGGAGATTCTCATGTTACATGTTGCGAAGGTTGTTCTTTGAGAAGTAATGATGTTGGAATAAAAATTCTTAATAAAAGTTAAAGATCTTTTGAATCGAGACTAAGCTCCATCCATTATCGAAGAAAATTCTAACATCTTGTTGGATTCAGCTCCAATACACTCGTTAACAACTATCTAAAATACTTAATCTATAGTTGTGATGTAGTAATCTCTAATCTTATAACTCACTCTTATACTTTCTGCATATTAGATATAGTACTATATTTGAGGGTTTTACGAATTCCGCTACTTATATTTGCAACATCCTTGTTGCGATATGGTCCATCATTAATTCTCACTGATAGTGACAATCATACATTCCAAGTACATTTTCCTCATATCTCTTTGCAAAGATGGCTTCCCGTCCCAAGTAGTCATTTCCACTACTAGAGAAAACCTGATCTGATATCCTTTGTAACAACTTCTTAGGCTCTCAAACACTATTGGACTAGTTGACAACTACCTAATACTTAAGCTCAAACTATTCAGCTCTTATAATACAATCTCATAATTTGTGAATATTAGATGTTCATGTATGCCTGGGGTAGGATAATATTTTTCCTGACTTTTTAGAAGATTTTCTTTTGATGGATGGATGCCAGATAAATGTCAACTATTCTTAGTTCTTGTTTCTTTGTCGTTCCTAATGAAAATGAGAAGCAACTGTTAGATATGGAAAAACAAACGGTAGTTTGTGACTTGGTGTGGAGTTAGACAATAAAAAAGAGATAAATGGTAATCGTAAGAGAAAGTGATGTAATTATGGAAATGAAGGACTATTAAGTAAAAACAACCCAAGCTAATGGAAGAAATCCTGGGATTTCTTATTCCCACAAACAAAACATGTCCTTATAAAAGAGTTATTACCAGAAATATTCCATATGCATCCTCTCAGACGATGACAGACAGAAAGTGTTTTGATCTCCTAACTGTAATAAACAAATCAATCTTTTTCTGAAGTCAAAGGAGAAGGAACGAGGTGGCCATCCTTAATAGGCATATAATAATAGAGGTGAATGGGGCTGCCCCCAGGGAGTAGCCAACTTGGCTACTCCCACTCTTATTTTTCCCTCATTTTTTTTAATTTTTTTGGAAAATAAAAATTTGTATATTCATCATTATATCCCTTTCATATTCTGTTAAAATTTCGTCAGAAACAGAGACTCCTACGACCTCCATCCAAACATGGTCGATTTAAAAAATCCTGCGACCGTTAAAAAAATGACATCTGGATGGAGGGCTTAGGAGTCTCTGTTTCTGACGAAATTAGAACAGAATGTGAGAGGGATATAACGATGAATATACAAATTTTTATTTTCCAAAAAATAAAAAAATGAGGGAAAAATAGGGGTGGGAGTAGTCAAGTTGGCTACTCCCTGGGAGCAACCCCATTTTACCCATAATAATAATATGATGATAATAATAATAATAATAAGGGTTCAATAGAGCTGCCCTCAAGGGGTAGCCAACCCCTGCCTTATTTTCCTTATTTTTTTAAAAAAAATCTTCGTTAATATTCATCACTATATCCCTATATTATGCTATTTAAATTTCGTGCGAAACAGAAACTTTTACGGCCTCCATCCAGACAATTATTTTTTTAACGGTAACAGAATTGCTAAAAACGACTTCATCTGGCTGGAGGCCGTAGGAGTTCTGTTTCACACGAAATTTAAATGGCATAATATAGAGATATAGTGATCAATATTCACGAAAGAAATTTTCCAAAAAAATAGTAAAATAGGGCAGAAGATCCCAGTTAATTCCCCCGAGGGCAGCCCCATTTTACCCTAATAATAATAGCGTTGGCAATTTTTGATTTGGGCGGATATAATTAGCCCAAATATCTATATACCTTATATAAAGCTGGGTTTTTCACCCCGCGGTTGGCACGTGGACAGTCTTCCTGCTCGGCAATGGTTAGGGTCAAATTGCAGATATCCCCCTTTCATGTATTCTGACATCCTCTCCTTTCTTTTCCTATTTTCTCTTCACGTGGTTACGAGCTTTGTTCTCTCTCCTCTTGAAAAGAAACCATTCTTTCTTGGTGACGTGTGTAAAGCCGACTTTTTTTTGATAATCTAATCAAGTATGCATATTTAATCTTCTAAGACGTTACTATTAGCATGAGTATTCTATGATTCAAAATATTAATTATGGATAACATCCAACCACCTTGGTCGGTCAACTAACTAAATTTCGGATTGGATCTTTTGCATCCTCAAGTAAAGATGAAAAATGTCTAGCATAGATGGTAATTATTATTATATCATTATCACATTTAAAAAGGGTATACAGGTATTTGACACGTGAATATTGGATTATTTTATGAATGGTTAATCTCTCCTAATTTATTTAATACTCAGAGTCCCCAACTTTGATATAAAAAACAAACTTTATATAATAAAAAACAATGAATACGTGATAACCACATGCTGCAATTAGCAACGCATGAGACTTAAGAGGGAAGCTGACTGTTGCACTAAATGGATTTTATAAGGAAAAACTTCGTCTATACGGAGACAATTCTATACAGTACCAAATCTACTGTGAATTCTGCCCTACATTTTTATGATTTCTTTTGCATATTATCGTTTTGTATCATCATTGTTATGTAGCAACATATTATGTTTTCCAGCTACTATAACTCCTGCTTCAATTTCTCGTGCTTTCATTTTTAAATATTCAATTGTAAGGATATTACATTTGCACATGCGACTGTTATATATAACCTTACTCCTACGTTACAACTGGGTTAGATATATCCTCATTTAAATTTAATTCAATTCTTCCAGAGTTAGAATGTTAAATATTCCTAAATATAATCTGAATTTTTTTAATCTTAACTTTGTTTTCATTTAGAGTTAACACCATTCTTCTAAAGGTTAAATTCCACAATATATATATATATATATATATATATATTAATTTTACGTTTCTAACAAACTTTATACGATTTAAAATAAAAGCGACACCATTCTAACAAGTTTACGTATATGACTTCTATAATTTTAATAATTCTTTATAGAGTTAGATAATATTCTAAAATTTAAATTTCCCTCTTACCATCTACTGACCACGCCGCGAAGCGCGGGTATACACCCTAGTAATTAGAAAAATGGAAGGGATAGATTTGACCTACAATTGTTATGGATAGAGTGAGGGTGTGTGCAAGATTCCAAAGAATCTCCCCCTTTCGTATGCCGGATAACACAAACGTCACCCATTGGCCGCCCATCATATTAAGGGAACGCACGCACTACACGTATATATTATATCAATAAAGAAATTAAATATATAACTACATGTAAAAAAATATCTAATTAGATTGCATACAAACATATATGCACTATCTACGCATCATTAGAGCGATTGATATAATCGATTATATCTGAATTTATATCCGAAGAAACCATCTTTACATATGACTGAAACCCATTTGTCATTAGTTCTAAGATCCGAGGAGGTTTTGCGGGTGCTGCCCTCGGGTCGGATCGCGCGAGCATTTCCGAGGTGCTGATGGTGGGTGATGCTCGGTACATGGGGTGTACGCAGAGACGGAGTTAGAAATTTTTTGTCGAGTAGATACAAAGTGAAATATGTTTTTCTATGTTGATTATAATATTACTAAGTAAAATATAGATTAATATAATGCAAGATAAAAATAATAATTTGATTAAATTTCTTAACTTTTTGTGGTCGTGACACATGTTCGGGATTTTTGCTTCCACTTTTTTTAAAATGCTCTATTTTATTAGAAATCTATAAAATCGTAAGATTGAACATCATATACATGTGTATCTATTAAAAATTTGAACAAATCATACATTACAATAAGATTTTGAAACTTTTCCATGTAAAAAAATCTATAAAGGCTATGGAAAAATTCTACACAAATAATTGAATTTACACATGGAGCATTGGGTCAAAATAGAGATAATATAAAAAAATCATAAAATAAATTACTTTCGTATTAAAACTCCTTTTCTCAACTAGTGGAAGAGAGAGAAAAATGAGTTAACAAGGAAGAAAAAGAGATGTATGGAGAAATGGTGAGAACAAAGTTTTTAAAATCCAAATCGGACGATGAACTATTCAGTCACTGGCTTGGTCTTTAATTGAGTTCAAATGTTGGGTCAAACCAGTTGGAGAATTCATTACTTCATCATTTGTAGCAATCTCAAAAAATTTGATCGAACTTAATCTACCATTCATACTGGTGGAACCGATATTCTAAACCTTGAAAACCATGAGTTTGTAATATCCAAGCACTAAGAACATTTTTGTTATCGTTATAATGTGATAATTAAAAATACAATTTGATTTTTCCTATCCTAATTCCAATATCCTATTTAAATATCTTCTATAATTTCATGGGGTGACCGCCTTAGACCTGCATCATTTCCACTCTCCTAAATTTGATTTTAGATCCGCTCGAGGCGACATTGAAGATCATTTTTCTTTCCCATACTAAATTAAACATCCAAAAAAACAATGAGTGGGGGAAGAAATTTGTCATATTTTTTGTATCATTAATTTTATTTCTTTTTCTCATGTCAATAACTAGAATGACAAGGCTCTGGGAATAAACGATCAGCATTTATTAATAGACCGACTAAAGACCTAAATATATAGTATTTAGAATGGGTGCATGTTGAATCATTATCGATAATTAATAATATCCAAATTCTTTCTACCAGTTAAATCCGAGTCAAATTGGTTCACTTCGATCAGACATGATTAATATTCAAATCCATTTTTAAAAATTCTAATTATACTTCCATGGAACCAGACATATTGATGATCAGATCGAGGTCATTGTCTAATCCAACCAATATGACTAACCATTCCAGTCTGATTTTTTTAAATCATGAATGACAATGTGAGGGAATTCTACAATGAAATAGAGAAGAAGAAGAAGATACGCACGGAAAGAGACTACACAAGATGATATATAGACGAGAATTGTGGAGTGATAAGAGATGATAAAGCAAATCTAAATTTGATGTGGGGGTCATACATTATTAAGTTTATAAGTACATTTAGTATAAGAAAACTAATATAATATTATAATTATAATATTCTATCAATAATACAAAGGTGGTATCCTATAATCTAGGGGGGACATGTGCCCCTCCATGCCCCCTCTAGATCCATCTATTGGTGTGTGTGGGCCTCTTTTGATGCAGCATCTTTGGTGGTGGCCCAGCAGACCGGCTCCCTAGCACAGTGTTTCGAGCGGAGCTTTTCCTGTCAAAGTCTGAAGGCGAGAAGGAGGTGAAGGCGTATTGAGATTTACAGGCAGCGAGAGAGGCTTGAAGAAATTACTGGCTTGGTCTTTAACCGAGTTCGACTGTTGGGATCGGCTGGAGAATTCATTACTTCATCATTTGTAGCAATCTCAGAAAAATTGATCGAACTTAATCTATCATTCATACTAGTGGATTTGATATTCTAAACCTTGAAAATCGTGGGCTTGTAATATTCAAACACTAAGAACATTTTTGTTATCGTTACAATGTAATAATTAAAAATACAATTCAATTTTTCTTATCCTAATTCTAATATTCCATTTAAATATCTTCTATAATTTTGTGGGGAGACAGTCTTAGACGTGCATCATTTCTACTCTCCTAAATTTGATCTTAGATCCACTCGAGGCGACGTTGAAGATCATTTTTTCTTTCCTATACTAAACTAAACATAAAAAAATGATGAGTGGGGGAAGAAATTTGTCGTATTTTTTGTATCATTAATTTTATTTCTTTTTCTCATGTCAATAACTAGAATGACAAGGCTCTGGGAAGAAACGATCAACTTCTATTAATAGACCCGCTAAAGACCCAAATATATAGTATTTAGAATGGGTGCAGTTGAATCATTATCGATAACAAATAATATCCAAATTCTTTGTACCAGTTAAATCCGAGTCAAATTGGTTCACTTTGATCAGACATGATTAATATTCAAATCCATTTTTAAAATTCTAATTATACTTCCATGTAACCAGTCATACAGATGATCAGATCGAGGGTTTTGTCTAATCCAACCAGTATGACCAACCACTTCAGTCTGATTTTTTTAAAATCATGACTGATAATGTGAGAGAATTCTACAATGAAAAGAGAAGAAGAAGAAGAAGATACGCACGGAAAGAGATTACACGAGATGAGATATAGACGAGAATTGTGGAGAGATAGAGAGATGATAAAGCAAATCTAAATTTGATGAGGGAGTCACACATTATTAAGTTTATAAGTACATTTAGTATAAGAAAACTAATATATTATTATAATTATAATATTATATCAATAATACAAAGGTGGTATCCTAAAATCTAAGAGGGGTATGTGCCCCTCCATGCCCCCTCTAGATCCATCCATGGGTGTATGTGGGCCTCTTTTGATGCGGCATCTTTGGTGGTGGCCCAGCAAGCCGGCTCCCTGGCACGGTGTTTCGAGCGGAGCTTTTCCTATCAAAATCTGAAAGCGAGAAGGAGGCGAAGGTGTGTTGAGATTTACAGGCAACTAGAGAGGCTTGAGGAAGCAAGTTTCCGGGGTGCTTTGAAACAGTCACTAGACGGGGTGTGAGAACCCACCAAAGGGAGGGGGTGATGGTATGGGGTGATGAATATGTGATTCATCACTCTAAAAGTCTATTCAATATATAAGGTTAGATCTCGAAATTAAAATCAGGAAGAAAATTAAGGAGGATTACAACACCTCTACTCACAACAGAAGATCCCCCTCCCTTCATCAAGCCGTAATTGTCAATTTGCATTTATATTTCTATTTAGCTGAAGAATTTTTTTTTGCTGTGAATTTAGCTGAAGAATTGACTGCATATCCATTAGCCTTTACATTTTATATTGAAATGCTTTTTGAGAATGGGATGAGATATGTTGTACTTATCTTTATTTTGACCAAAGGATGTTTTATGAGAAGGTCTTTCTTCCTAAGCAAATATAAATATTGGAGAAACGTGAGCCATTTTGGTGAAGGCCTTTCTTCTTGAATAAACAATAAACCCTTGTAAGTTGAGCACTTGTACTACAATTTGGACTGCGCCAAATTTTTTTTTGAAAAAGACCAGTGGTTCATTCATCATAATATATAAAAAGAGTTTTCGAGACAACCACCAACAAAAAGTGACCAGCAAATTTGGAAATCCGGGCAAAGACTAACTCAACCGAAATCTGGGCATTTCAATTACAGATCTTATCTAATTATCAGGTACTTTTATATCTTATTAATCAGGAAACAAGACCTGTCAAAATAAATGTCAAGAATAATCCAAGGTGCGGTGGGAACCAGTATATGTTGGGCGGCATCTAGGGCTGGCTATCAAGACCAACGAGCCGAGCCAGCCCCTGGCTCGAGCTCGGACTCAATAAGTCCAGTCGGGCTCGGACTCGAGTTCAGGCTCGGGCTCGATGAGCTCGAACCCTTATCGAGTTGGCTTGAGCTCGATAAGGCTCGAGCCGAGTCCTTTATCAAGCCGGTCTAGGCTCGAGCCCAAGACAAGCTTGTTAAGGAAAATAGGTATTTTTGGTGGAAAAATGTTTATCACAAGTTTGAACTCAAGATTTGCTTCATCTAAGACTATGTTCCTTACCAGTAAGGCACTATCCAGGTTATGTACAAAATCTTAATTATAATATATATTATAAAATTCTATTTGCTTATAAAAAAGGAAAAATATTGATTTTTTTAATGTGTGGACGGGGGGCAAATGTGTGGGTAGGAATGAGATTTTGAGAATTGGATCTTGACTGGTGACTCATGAGAGGGGCAAAGTTAGTGGAGGAAAAATTGTAATTAGTTACTTTTATTTTGTTTGCATTATATATACTTATTATATGTATATATATTCCTTATCGAGCCCCTTATTAAGTTATCGAGCCGAGTGAAGCTCAACTCGAGTTCGACTCATTAAACTATCGAGCTAAAAATTCTGGTTCGAGCTCGACTCAATAGGCTAATGAACTAGACTCACAAGCCCTTATCGAACCGAACCATAACATGTCTCAACGAACCTTGACTCAATAATCAGCCCTACAATAGCCTAATGAACTAGACTCACAAGCCCTTATCGAACCAAACCATAACATGTCTCAACGAACCTTGACTCAATAATCAGCCCTATGTGCATCAACGCCCACCATCCGCTTCTTTCCCGTTCCCACCAAAACCCGCACCCCTTCCTTTCTGCCACTCATTTGCATTCACTCCCATCCCATGTCATCATCATCTAACCATTTTATTATGGATTATCCTCATGCCTCGTCATTATCTCCCTATCCTAATCGTCATCAACTTGTTCGACTTGTATACCTTTCTTTTCTGTTATTTTTTTGTACAGATAACTTCTATAGCTTTCTCTATTCAGATTATTATACTGTCATTGCTGTCGTCTACTCTAGTTAACGAGGACTGTATTTTTTTAAACTCTTTTCCTGTGACACTGGAATCTCGTATACGAAGAATATCTCTGCACTTCAGCGGTGACACTGGAATCAGTAATTACCATACTAATCTGTAAAGCGATATCGTATATATGGGTCGATGACAGACAGATGTTTTGCTCAGTAATTAGTCCCACTCTCCAACTATTTTACTATCGGTCAAACACACGTTAAATGCTGAAGACAACCTAAACCGGTAACAGCGTTTACAGCCACTCCAGCAGTGATTAACGCTTAAGTGGCATTTTGTGGTCAAACACTAAAATAAAGGACACATCCGTCAATATTAAAAAGCATGAGGGCACTTTACGTACTCCCCTAACCTGCTCCTTATTTAAACGGTGGACAGGAGGAGGAGAAACGAAAGCACCCACAAAAGAAACGAACAGAAGAGAGAGAGAGAGAGAGAGAGATGGAATCGAGAGAAGAAGATGGAGGGGTGGTTCTACTAATCGAGGCAGATGCCCCCGTGCATCTGTGCAGGATTTGCCACGAAGAAGAGGAAGGGGGCACATCGAACATGGAGACCCCTTGTGCCTGCTCTGGCACTCTCAAGGTATTATTAATATCACATACATCCACTTCATCTCAATCAAAACAGTTGTATTAATTATCCATGTTTTGATATATCTTCGGCTCCATTTCTTCCAGTTTGCTCACAGAGGATGCGTACAGAGGTGGTGCGATGAGAAAGGGAGCACCATCTGTGAGATTTGCCTTCAGGTAATTAATTATCGTGTTATATTTTTTGATTCTCCATGTGGTGGGTGATTAGACGTGATTAAGTACGACTGCAGCATGTTGGTTTAGTTGTTGGGGTTATATTGCTCATATGAGGCAATCATTGACGGCCTTTTTATGGCTGTCAAAGCTTGGCTTTATTTCCTTCCAGGGTGTTCTCTCTGGCAGCTCTCTGTTCCTCTCAGCATGAACTACATGTCAGATGCTAATCTCTCAAAGATTAACAAACCGTTCGTGATTAGAATATGGTTTTGTGCTAATATGGCTTTCACTCTACGTCATCTCTGATTCTCTCCAACCCACAATCGAAGAAATCGATTATATACACAATTCTTCTTAGTTGCGGTTCCACGAAGTCGATAACCCACTTGCAGTATAATAATCGAAGGTGCCAAAATGTATGATGCAGAAATTCGAGCCTGGATATCGAGCCTCGCCGAAGAAGGCACTGGTGGACATCGGAGTCACCATCAGGTATCGCCATCTGTCTCTCTCCATCTGTGATTCTATCAATGATATATATCGAACACCGAACTTTCAAATGCGGATGCACCTGCGGCAGAGGTCCCCAAAATATGGATAAGTACGATTTGATTCCTTCCGGATGTGTACTGTAAACTTTACACGTGTGACAGTTCAATACCTTCGTCTAATCTATGGGCTTAATTACATGTTAGTGGTTAATGAGTACGTCAGTAAGAGATAATTAAGGGATTTTTATCTGGAAGATCTTATATTTTTTTCAAATTATCTCTACGACTTTTGAAATAAATTAATTCTCCCTCGATTCCTTAAACTTGCTTTGTCTTACCTTACAGATCCTACCGTCATATTTAACTTTATTGGAGTCAATTACTTGAGTTAAACCTGATTTATAAACCAAAGAAATTCAATGGTGGATCTTCAATCTCCCTCTCTCCTTCCTTCTCCTCTGTTATCTTCTTCTACCCAATCAAATGGTGGCTTCAATCTCGAGTGACAGAGGTCGGAGGAGTGCGCTTGATCAATTCAAGTGACGATCAGATGGTCGACGAAGGTGCTAGCGTGGGGGAGATGAGCTTCCAAGGCGAGGATGGAGGCTTAGACGACGGTGCCCGCATGGGGGGAGGGGGCTTCCAAGCAGGAGGCGTTGGGGGAGGGGGTCCAAGAGAGGTTGGAGGCCTCAACAAAGTAGGAGGCGGTGGAGCGGGGAGAGGGGGGCGGGTTCCAGGCGAGGTTGGAAGTTTCGATGAAGGTACAGGCGCAGAGAGAGGAGAGGCTTCCAAGAAGGAGGCGGTGGGTCATAGGGAGGGATGGGGCTTGCAAGCATGCATGGCTTGAAGGCTTCGAAGATGGTGTCGATGCGGGGGGAGCGGGCGGGGTTGCAGGTGGCTTCGATGATGGTGCTGGTGGGGGGAGGGGGGGGGGGGGGGGAGCAAAAGGCGAGGGGCTTCCAGGAGAAAGGGGAGGAGGAGGTGCCAGTGAGGGAACGGGGGGAGGAGGTGTCGATGTGGGGAGGAGGAGGTTTCGTTGAGGGGAGGAAGGGATAAAGTGGTGGTCGGGATGAAAGGAAGGTTGGCGGAGGACGTCGACGGGGGCCGAGGGGTTGCGGAGGCGTTGGATGGGGAAGGGGCGGGGGTCCCTACGGGCGAAGGTGGGGGAATAGGGGAGTGGGGTTGTGAGCAGAGAAGGAGGGGAGCAGGGTGGAGGAGGCGGTGGAGAGGGATAGGGCGGGGGTGGTAGACCTGAAGGAGGCGGCGGAGGTCAGAGAGGAGGTCGAGAGCGGTGGATGTTGATGAGGTGGGTGGTTGTTGAGCGGGGATAGGAAGATGAGGAGTAGGGTGAGGGGGAGTGGCACTTAACATAAATTTAATAAATAAAATGAGTATAATATAAGGACACATAACAAAATCTGGTTAGTTTTAACGGGTAAATGGATGGGGTTTAACCACATGATATGCAGGATAAGAGTTAGCAAGTTTTCGGGATTGAAGGAGAATTAGGTTGTTTCAAAGATAGTAAAGATAATTTGAAAAGATTATAAGATCTGTCAGGTAAAAATCATTATAATTAAATTCTGGATTCAGATAAATTAAGATGGTCGGTAGAAACGAGAGTTCCATCTTTGTTTTTACATAAAGAACACATATTTAGTTGTTGATAACTGAAAGCTAATGAACTTGCTCTGCAAATCATTAACAGGGAAAGCTTAGAAGTCCTGAGACAAGATCATGATCATTCGAGCTCCGACGAAGATGACAATTCAATTGATTATGCACCTGAATGCTCTCCTCCAACCAGCAGAAATGCGTCTCTCTGCCGATTGGTCGTCGTTGTTGTAAGCACGTATTTTCCTAAAAAAATACAATTGCCTTTATTCCAGAGTCATGTTCTTATGCTTCTCACTCTGGCATAAATATTGCAGTTCACAATCAGCTTATTGATCAAACACCTAATCGATGTTGTCTCTCTCGATACCGATCATCAAACTTTCACCCCCCTTACGGTGCGTCCGTCTCTGTTTCTGCATATATCATGCACTTAAGTTACTGCTTAACTTAACCAAGGTGGTAAATTTGGTGCAATGTCATCTATGTGGAATTACATTTACTATAATAATTAGGAATAAATAATTAATCCTGATGATCATCATTCTGTCTGTTTAGGTGTTCCTGTTGAGAGCTGTGGGTATACTGTTACCGTCCTTAGCAGTGATGCAGACGATCTCCGCCATACAGAAGATGCAGGAGCGGCATCAACGTCGAAGGACAGCTACATCGGCAAATCCTCCATCAAGTCTTGGAATCGGGAGGGACAATGATACCCAACAAGTCAGGGAAGATCAGCTGCATCTGGAATCGATTCAAACCCAATGATGTCAAGGGATGACCCCCTCTGCGTTGGAATTTTCTACGTAGATATTGAATGCACGTAGAAAAATACCTGCGTTTGTGAGTGAAAACGTCAACAACGATGTGTATATGTTTGTATATAATTCGTCCGGATACGTGTGAATATGAGAACATTTTGTGCTCTGCCACTTCTGCATCATGTAGATTGTCTAATATAGAGTGGGGTATATGAGATGATGAAAGTACTAAAACGGTAAACAAGTATAGTCAAATGTTTGAAATTTGAGGATTAACTATGACCACCATTTGAGGTGTTAATTATTCCTTCAGTCTGTCCACGCGTTTCAGTTCATTTGTTAGGTTTGTTGAAATCTACGTTATGATTAATGGATTTGGTAAGTTCGTAGTTCAAATCCTGCGATGAAGAAAGTGGAGACCAATGGAAGATAATATTTATTGATGGTCATCAGATCCATTTAAGTACGTTTCTTTAAAGAGAATCTGTGGGTGCAAAGATATGGACGAAGAAAGAAGCACCTATGAATTTTTTGTCTGATCCACACGAGGGGAGATCCAAACTCAGATCAGCAGATGTTTTAATTTTTGGTTGGGCTGGAGGAAAACATGCATGTGTTGATTTAACTAGAGTGTCTCCGTTAGTTGGCTTGATAAAAAGTGATTTTACTGCGGGATACGCTGCACAGAAAGCTGCCTCAGCCAAAGTTGCTAAACATGAGAATGCTTGTATTGACAATCAACATGCCTTCATCCCTTTCGGATTTGATACCTTTGAGTTCTTAGCGTCTGAAACTGTAGAGCTCCTTAAGAGGGTCCAGAAAATTATGGTTTCCAGGTCTATGGATGTTGTGTTCTAAAGAATTGGATTTTCATCGAGAAAGGATTGACGACACAACTCATTGCCCGTCTTCCAACAGTTTCTTTGTAATATGTCCTTATTTGAAATAACAATGATGGACGAAGAATGACAGGTTTTAATTATTCTTCAGTCCTGTGCAAATTGCTCTGCATTATTTTATCATCCTTTATATATTGTTTATTGTGCATATATCGGAAGATCCGGTTTGGGCCCAATGGTCCGGTTTGGGCCCATATCGGAAGATCCGGAATTGGAGGTCCGATTCCTCCGTTTAGATGGGCTTAGATCCATTCCTTTACCTCCAACCTTAACCGTCCGATGGAGATCGGACGTCCGAAGTCGGCCCTTTAATCTGGAGCGCGAGATGGCGCGGACCCCGTCAGGCGTTGTTTGAGCTCGGGAGGGGAGGCACGTATTCCGCGCGCGGTATCCATGCGAAGGGCCACGTACGTTTCCTCCGGGGGACACGTCCTCCTGTGCCGACACGTGTCCGCCACCGCCTAGCACCACCCCTCTCCTTTTTATCGCTCGATCCTCTCGGAACCATTAGCTGTGGGATCGGAAGCACTCTCTGCTCGAGCACGTTCTGATTTCCAGAGCAAGGGGAAGGAGGGTCGATCCAACGGTCGAGGATGAGCGGCACGGAGGGGAGGTCTCTGCTGGACGATCTGAAGAGCCTCGACGATGGGACATTGTTCGATCTTGGTCATCCTCTTCTCAACCGGGTGGCACATAGCTTCCTCAAGGCTGCCGGCATAGGAGCTATCCAGTCCGTGTCTCGGCAGGCGTACTTTTCCGCGGTGGAAGGTCTGCAGTTAATTAGATCTGATCATTAAATATACAGTCTAGTTTTAGCAACAGTTTGACGTGATTGTTTGAACCCAACTGTTACAAATCTAATGCGTGTATCCTTTCGTAGGTTGGGTTATTTTCGAAGTATAATAATATATAATATTATGAACTTAAAGTCTCCATCTCTTCCAGCCTTTCATAGTTTATATCTATAACCTTCAGATCAAGTCATTCCTTTGACCTTCTGCAGCACTCCTTGACTACGTGGGAAGTACTTAACTTCATGACAACAATCTTTTGTTGATTTGCCTTGAACTATGAGAATAGTTACGTCGGATCATCCACTTGTATCGTTGTCGTAAGAACATTCTTTGCGCTTACGTGATTTCGCAGTCGTGCATTATTGTGCGTGCATGTATACCAAACTAAGTTTTCATTTATTTCAATATAAACTAGTTATTTGAAAATAACATCTGAACTAGTCAACTGTGGAGATACATTGCGGAAGATATTCATAAGAATGGTATCGAATCAAGTTTGATGTATCGTATTATCACCAGGTGCAGGTGTGGATCCTGGTGCAATCCCTGATCTCTCAGGTGGCGCGAAGAAGCACCGCTTGCCAGACCTCAAAGGTATATAGATCTTCTATACCTGTTTCCATTAATCTTTCCTCCTTTTGACTATTCGTGAATCTGAGTTCATTTGTTACCTGACCGAGGGTTTACTTTTTACTTTTACACATGAATGCAGGGGAGAATTACAGCAAGTCAGTTGAAGCTTTGGTGAGCAATCTTTGCCAAATATTGTACATTTCTGTAAATAATTAAATTATACCACACAGTTCAATTTTTCACAATTTTGTTATCTTCAGGTGAAAAACACAGGGAGGGAGACATTCCAATGGGGTAACATCTTTTACTTGAAGTAAGCTTTTTCAGGTTTGGTACCACGTATGTGATCTCCATTTGCAAGCAGGTTTGGCTGCTGGTGTTTATTCTGGACTCACCTATGGCCTAAAAGAGGCCCGGGGCTCTCATGATTGGGTCAGTCGGGATTTCTAGATTCATGTTGGTATTTCTTGGTCAGCATCAGACCCTTCCTAATCTTAACGAGCCTACGTATAATTTCAATGCAGAAGAACAGTGCTGTTGCTGGAGCGATCACTGGAGCGGCGCTGGCGCTGACCTCCGACGACACGTCCCACGAGCAGGTGGTGCAGTGCGCCATCACTGGTGCTGCGCTGTCCACGGCAGCCAATCTACTGAGCGGCGTCTTCTGATTCCCTACATGAAACGGCGGGAGATCTTAGTTAAATAAGATTCAAGGCGCGGGTAAGGCATGTAATGCATCATAGAAGAACAGATATTCACAGCCTTTTTCTATTCCGTTCGTTAGCCAGATCGAAATTTGTGTTGGTCTTGTTTGTTTGTCAGTAGGCTATAATGTTTTGAGGTGAACGGGTATGTAAATTCCTCAATATCAGTGGACGAATAATACGATGATAAATGTAATTGGTGAATGGAAGATATGGTTTTAGTTAATATTTTGTCTGGATGTGTACCGTTTGTCTGATGGTGTCAGGAAATATTTGGATTTGATGCTTAAGAAATATAGTCTCAGAGAGAGAATGAAAAGGTGGTGTTCAACGTTCTGAAGATGAGGTAGTGGAAGATGAGTACTTGGACGTTGGTGTAGTTGTTAGCTCTACTTGACTAATTGTATACCTTATGTTATTAAGATAAATCGGATGAGGAGTTATCGTTTATTCCCTATGCAAAAACCAACGTTGTATTAAAATCGTTCGAAATTCATGGGGAAGCAGGCAATACAACAGAAAATGAATAAGCTATAATTTAGATATTCCTTGCCATATATTATGATATTAAATAAGGTTAAATGTGGCTGCTCTTTGGGGAGCCAACTTGGCTTCCCGTCTCATTTCATCCGGATTTTTTTTTGAAAATTTCTTCTGTAGAATTTCATCACTATATCCATATATTATGTCATTAAATTTTCGTGCGAAATAGAGACTTTTAGGGTCTCGATTCGAACAGTCATTTTTTAGTGGTAACAGAATTGCTTAAAACGATCTCGTCTAGACGGACGTTGTAGGAGGTTTTGTTTCGTATGGAATTTTAGTGACATAATATAGGGATATATTGATGAAAATCCACGGAAGAAAATTTCAAAAAAAATAAAAAAATCCGCACAAAATAAGGTGCGGAGCCAAGTTAGCTCTCCGCATGGGGGCAGCTCTATTTTACTCTATTAAATATATAAATATATTAAATATATAATAACTGTTGTAAAATCATCTTTTTTTCTTCTTGTAATTAGCAACTAATGTTGCGTTCATTAATCAAATTACTAAAATTTCATATAATAGCAATTTTAGTTCATAAAATAACAATGACAGTTTGTCCATGTCTAACAATTTGTCCATGTCTTAACATAAAATATTTAAGTTATTTGTTGTCTTACGTCAAATATAGTGTAGTGGTGGTATCCTTCAATTTGAGAAGTCGTGAGTTGTATCTTAGTTATATCCGTTTGAATTGAATATGATTTGAGTTGGCAAGATTGCCCATAATTTGCGTCTGTGAAAATGTCAAGCTAATGTAAGATGATGACAAGGTCGGAGGGACATACATACCTGATGTAATCTCTTTTTTTAACATACCTGGTGTAATCTTTTTTTTTCTTTTGCTATTTCCATTTCAAAATCCAATCTTATATATTGAATTTTAAATTAATGATCTACATATCTTTCAAATTCCGTTCACAGACGGGGGTTATTTGCTATTTTATCTTAATAATTAAAGAACCCGACAATATTTAAGCAACTTAAATTCTGTTTAAAAAGAATATTTAAGCAACTTAAATTCTATTTAAAAATGATTTGAATCTTCGACCATTAAGATAAATAACAAATAATCTCCTATTTGAGCGAAATTTAAAGGACATGTAGAGCATTAATCAAAGATTTAATCTATAAAATTGGATTTTAGAATCGAGATTGCAAAAGAAAAAAGGGATTACAACATACCTATTGTAATTCCAATTACAACCGATCCGCTCTCCATTTTGAGAGATGTTGGAGATCTATGGGACAAGGAGGTTAGTTTTGAGGACTTGGGGCAAGGCTTTCGAATTCGAACTCATAGGTAGAGGAATAAAAATGACGGAAACTTTATCCGTTTTTACTAATTTGTGCCTACAATGGATGATGAAACTGCTCTTGGTTGGCTAGCTTCAGTTGTCCTAAATGTCGTGACCCGCATGCTTTTTATGTTGTTGTTGTTGTTTGTTCGTTGTTGGATAAACTATGTGTTCCGTGCCTCTTTTGTGTTGGGATACGAACTGGTATCAACTCTACTCAGATACTTGATGAGAATATGAGTTGATATCGTCTCCTCTCAGATACATGTTGTTAGGGATACAGACCACCTTATATAGATGTAGATGTGCAATCAACCACCACCACAGAGACACGTGAAGTAAAGAATAACAAGATATAATGATGCTCGGTCACCTCTCGTGACTATTAGAGAAAAAGATCACTATAAATTATAACAAGAACGATTCTTTCTGTTCCCTTGATCTCTCATCAAAATCTCTTCCTTCTCTCTCTCTCTCTCTCTCCTTTCCTTAGGGGTTATATATTATTCTAGTGTTGGGATTGAGGCAATGCCGTCACCTCCCTCTATATATAGCTCAGTTACATCCCATAGTCCTATTCTCAATAGGACTATAAATAAAATACAAGTCAACTACTATTAGGATTGAGAGTCTCACCCCATTAGGATTCATAATCTTAATATGACACTAATCTTTATAATCTCCCACTTGAGTTAAATTCCGTCATGATCTCTTCACCCCATTAGGATGCAATGGTTCATCCTTGTCATATGCACATCTCGTCAGTATGATCTCATCGCCTCTATGTAACTGATGAATCTCCGTTTCATCATCTTTATTATATTATTTTGACCTTAAAAATCTAGTAAATGCATGTAAATACCTATAATTTAGGTATTTTACCATTCATGCATCGTTGTGTAAAAAGTACACAAAATAGGGGTTTTAATGTCAAAATTATAGAATAAAGAAAAGAAAAAGAATAAAATATTGAAAATATTTTATGACCATAAAGTCTGAGACCTAGGCAACTCGATGACTAGGTCGACCAGGAATAAAGTAGGGGGAGATAAGAGCCAAAATCAAATAAAATTATTTTTATTTTATTCATTTTTATTTATTTTTGGGATCTATTTTTAATTTCTTTTTTATACCTCAAATAAAGAAACTTTGAACATGATAATTGTGGATAATTAAATATATAATAAAAATTATTTCATATAAAAATAATGCACAGATAAAAAGAACCGGTCTGCATAAAATTCCAAAATCCCAACTTCCCAAACTCATATCTCTCAAATAAACTCAAAATATATCAAAATCACCTTTAATTGAATATAACTTTTAATAAGCTATTTATTGAAGGCGATTTCATATGTTTTGGAGTTACGGTGTGAAAATTAGGTTTTGGACCCCTATTACTTTACTCGATTAAAATATTTATTTTATTTATTATTCATTAATTTTCTAATTTTACAATTTTATAATTTTGTAAATATTATTTATAATAGATGTAACATATTAAAACATGAATAAAATAATAAATAGAACACTAAAATAAAATACCTAAAGAAAATACATAGGTAAAATACATATGCTTATTCCTATATAATTAATACTTTTATTTATTTAAGTATATATATTATATAAAAAAACAAAATATATTTAAGTGCATAAAATTAAGTTATAAATCTACCTAATAAAAATAAAAATACAGAGTAAAAATAAAATACTCATATTTATAGATGAATATACCTATATATAGCCCTTAAAAACTAACTTGTAACTATAGACCTTGAAAACATAAATAAAAATTATAATAAAATTCTTCATAAAATAATAAATATTTTCCATTTTCAAATTTAAAAATAATAAAACCGCTTCTTATTTTTAGTCGAATTTCTAAATCCTTTTATCAGGGATTTTTCTTGTTGGTTCACGTGGACCAACCAGATCCTCTCGTTTCGTTGACCTCGGTCAACTCTCTGACCGAGGTTTGCGTTTGTCAGGACCTCGTTTCGCCCCATCTTCGTAATTTTTTCGAGGCTTTTCCTTGCACCATTTCACGATTCTTCCATCATCACTTTTCTTCCTCGATCATTGGGCGTACACGCCCATGCATTTTTTCGATCTTGGATCATTGCAACACTCACAACACCTCGTTCTTTGTGCCGCTTTGACCACCTTATACAAAACATCCCTCCATTCTTTCATTTTGAATTTGAACCCCTTTGCGCCCATTTCTTGCTCTCCTGATGCGTTGAGTGGCTGGAGGACTGTGACAGGATCCTCGCCACCCCTTTAGGTTGTTGTAGAATCGGCGTCTAGGGCGGTCTCCACATCTTCGGCGAGCTCTGCCATGAGGTCTCCAACTCGCTGCTTTTGCGGTTGAGGTCCGCCTTTTCTTGCATTTTCTAGCGCAACCGTAGTCCTAGGTCTAATTTCTGCCTTTATCTTTTTATACGTCATTTAGTTGTTTATTACTACCTCGAAGTTCACCGGAGCTAAGCTTTGGAGAACCACATCACCTGTTCTCGCGTGTTATTGACTTCATATTCACCCCCACTTCTTCTCCCTTCATTTCCCAACGCCTGTTGAAGCGATTTTTTGCAGTTTAAAAAGTTGCTTTTACCCCGTCGTTGTTGTTCCACGAAAAACCGTAATCAAACAAATAAGATTACAACTACAAGCATGTTGGAAAAAATATGAGTTTGTAGTGCAAGTAGAGATTCGTATCCGCATGGACTAAGCAAACTCGCTCTTTTTGTTCTTTAAAACTTGATTCAAATTTTAAATCTATTGTGATGAAAGAAAACTTGTAACAGAATGCGATCTACGGTAAGAATACTTCCTAGAACTTAGAATAAGCAAATGATGGTATGAGTGCAACTAAGTAAAAAAAGTGGGGATTGATTCGCAATTTAATAAGGGAAGATGAGATTTACTTGTAAGCTTTCAAGAGAGAATGATGAAATATAAAACTTGCATTGCATATATTTTCAAGAAAAATGGAGTTGAGAATAGCTTACACAATAAAAGTTGTTCTTCCAAATTCAACTTAAAATACAAGCGACAAATAAGATGGGAAAGAAATGCTTCTCTATCTGGATGCGGAATGAAGACGATGTCGACGACGATGAAGACGGGTGCGTGAGCCGCTAGATGCATGAGTAGGGAAGTGTGGGCTGAAGTGGCGGAGAACGGTGGTGCGCTGGTGACGTGCACGAAGATGATGGCTAGGGGCTGGAGTATACCGCGAGGAGGAGAGTGACGTGCACAGGTACACAGCTATAGACGATGACGTACGCAAAGGGGAGGCGCACAACAGGACGGTGGCTGGAGGTGCGCGGTTGCACCCGAGGACACGCACAAGGAGGAGGGCGCGCACAACAGCTGCGTATTAGACCTTCATCTGTGCCTGCACGAGAAAAAAGTTCGTGCATGAAAAAAAAACTAGAGAGAAAGAGAGGGTGCGTGCATGAGAAAATGAGAATGGGGAGAGTATGTGCGTGCATGAGAATGGGGTAAAGAGACATCCCATGCAAATAAAGACAAAATATCATCATGAATGCATGAAGAATTAATTTTTGCATGGGGAAGGATGAGGAGTGGACGACTAGTGTGCTTGGGAAGGGGAGATGGACTTTTATTATTTGCATGGGGAAGACATATGTTGGTGGCTCTATTTATGAGAATAAAGAATGAGACTTTTACATTAACCCCCCTCTCCTTTTCTTTCCAACAAAATGTAAAGTGAAAATGTGTTGGATGTTGTTATATAAGTATCCCCAATAATTCTTCATTTTATCTTGATAACAACAAGTCTGAACTTTATAGTTGATAATTAATCTCAGTATATGATTATGATTTTTAAATGTGAATGATGATTTTATCTCCTCTGTGTATAGGATGCAACTTTGAAGTTTATACATCAAAGATTAATGTTGTTCTTCACATAATTTAAGCATGTTATACTAGTATATAATATGATCATCAACGTCCCGCGCCATCTCAGCCACCCAGATCTTCCTTGGATCTGGCGATCAACTCCTCCACCTCCATCACCTCGCTGGAGCAGCCCACCCGACGCCCCCTTCATCCATTCCCACCAGTTAAAGCCCCATGACCAGCTTTCTACGTTTGCTAACGAATCTTGCATTTCCTGAAGGGTTTAAACCCCACGAAGGGTCGAGTTTAAACCAAGCACAGGTACCTGGAGCTGTGATCTTCCTCGACCTTGTGGCGGCCCATCAACGGTCCCTTCGCAATTTTGACGCCGTCAGACGTTTGAGGACCTCTCCAGGAGCATTTTTGGACCATCCATGGCAAGGCTGGAGTATGGACATGCAGATACGGTCGATTAAAGCTCGCTGCGGCGTGGCTTCGTCCCAGCTCTTCCACCTACGCCATTGGATCGGCCTTGTTCTTGGAGACATACAACAACCGTTGGATCTTGCTAAGAAGCAGAGTCCGATCTCCCACTGAGATCTAATCAGAGCCGTTGGTGGGTGAAGCATCATCAAGTGCTCGGGTGTTGATGCGTGTATAAATAACCGCATCTGGACCATCCGCTCGTGCGCAAGGTTTGGGCATTTTGCAACCATGCCTTGCTTTTTTTGTATTTTATTGTTGAAGACTTAAACTTTCATTGACTGTTATTTAAGTTTTGTAATATTTACATTCAGATGCCCATAGCTTGTGATATTTGATAATAGGTCCTTGGCCACGTCACCTCACGCACATGTGTGGGTGAGGAGCTGGTAATTTTGCAAAGGACCACTATTAGTTTGGTATTTTGTATTAGATCTAGAAGCTTTCATGTGCAGTTCATTAATTTCTGTGATATTTATACTTAAGCCCCAAACTTTGTAATTATTGCATTTAGGTCCTCAACTACGTCACCTCACGTACCTGTACGCGTGAGGTGTGAGCATTTTCCGGTTGCATCCTTGTGAGTTTGGGTATTTCATATTAGTCTAGGAAATTTTTGTATGCTTTATATATTTCTATGAAACTTGCACTTTGTCCATTGGAGTTTGTGCTATTTGCATATATGTCATTGCTAGTAATGTAGTTTCTCTTTGTTGATTGCATTTATTTTAAATAGCTATTAACTTTAAAAAAAATCCCCCCAAAAGTACATAGCTTCCTATTGCACTGATCTTCCATGCCATTATTTTGATTTTGCATTTTGAAACTTTTAATTATTTTTTAAAAATAAAGAATCTCTATTTTTATCCTTATTTGTAGAAGAAAATACATAAAAATTATAAAATATTGTTGAAAAATTCCAAAAATATATATTTTATATTTATTTATATATTTTATAATTTCAAACCAAAAATCACTAAAAATTATAAAAGAAAACTTAAAATATAGAAAAACTCTTAAAACATTTATAAAAATATAAAAAATCCTTGAAAAATCCCAAAAATATATTTTCTATCTCTGATTTCTTTATATTATTATTATTAATTTAAAATTAATTTAGAGAATTTCTGCTATTGTTTATTATTTTTAATCTCTATTTCAATTTTGGATATTTATTTAAACCTTTTTTGGGTACTTTTTACTTTAAAAATATATAAAAATTGAAAAACTTTTCTTAAAAAATACCAAAACAATAAAAAGTTATATTGTGACGCCCCGCCCCTCCGGCTACCGAAGCCGACGAGACGGGAGTGTCGGACCTATGGTCCAAATACGCCCATGATCCATGATACTCAGCAAACCATCTTATGCACAATAGATCAACATTTGAAATATAAATAACAATAGGAGAATAGTATAAAATGGAAAGAAAAATGCAACATCCATACTCATTGCTAATGATCATCAAGTCCATGTCCATATAATGAGATACATTACATAACCATAAACATGTAGAAGAAGTTCTCCAATATCTCATTACATGCATCTCAACAATAACATAAATAATGCGGAAGTAAATAAGTTACTCTAAGTAGAACGCACCCTACTTGGTGCAAGTATGACGTAAAAGGTCCGATCTCCTCAAAGACCGCTACTGTGGCGGTTGCTGCTCAGGTACACCTGTTGGGTTCACACGAGGGTAACGCTATGAGCAATTGCCCAGTAACGAGAAAACACTATAATAACTAATATAGGGATAAGAAAACAATGCATACTCAACTTTATTTAATGGCATGTGCTTGTAAATTTAGAAAGAACACCAAGTCATTCTAATTCTCATCCGATGACATGATTCTGTTTATTTATAAAAAAATCATTGAGTATTACCACAATATTCTTGATATTTCTACAAGCTGGTTAGAGTCTAAACGGTATAAAATTTCCGACATCTAGTCATTTATTATTTCTGGTATTATTTTAGCACATGCAAGTACGCAACTCCCAGGCCTCCGCTACGCGGGAACTTGTTTGTCATTTTGGATAAACCTCCAAGTATCTCTGTCCAACCAGAACAGGAAAAAGTACAAACCTCAAATTCTCCAACTTCAAACCATATCCCGGAACACCTCTCACAATAATAATATTCGAGGTAAAATTCGATGCGGCCACATCAAATTTTAATCTGAAGCTTAAAATTGTGTATAAGTGAGAAACCAAGAACGTCAATCGTTGCCACCTGCCAACTCCGTCGAGCGACTCCAGATACAACCGGGCTGCTAGGTGCAATGTCACCCAACTCGTCCGTTGGGGTCGCGACCTTCATGGCATCTACCCGGGACCCAAGGATGCATGTCCAATCCCCTTTGGCGTCTAACTCTATCTACCCCATCATCATGGAATCTCACTGATGGAACGATACTCACCATAAGTCAAAACAACGCTAGCGATCTGATGGAATTTGAATTATTTAGGCTGATGATTGTTGTCTTATCGCTTCTCATTTCTAATTTCACCACAAAATCACATGTACTAACATTTTCCATGATGTTCTTTTTTTTACCCACACTAATTTGAATTACCCTTTAAAAAAGGGCATTTTGAAATATATGTGTGTATCTATATGTATGAACTGTGAGAATCTTGAACGTATCTACTTATTATGTGATAAATCATGTATTTTACAAGTCTCTTACTAATATGGATTTTTTTCTACTACTTTTAAATCAAGAATATGATCTCAAGAAACTCGATTTCTCCATAAAACATTGATGATGACATCTTTAATTAATGGTGGTGTATAAATCATTGGTTAAAGTATACCATTAACAATAACATTTTCCATAATCTTAACTAATAGTTATGTACTTTAAGTCGACATACCTTCAGTTGCTAAATACGTGTAAAAAAAGATAAAGGGAATAACCAATCCAACCATATACTAAACCGGTGCATAAAGGACAACTGTTGTTCCGAAACAAAACTTAAAATCTAAGAACAGCAATTAACAAAGTTTATTAGGAGTTTATATTGGCATCTTTAGTATAAATTGGACACAAGGAGAAATCGATTAGGTCTACTTTATTTTCCACATATTTATAAGTACACTAAAGACTTTAAAACTCATGGCCACACTATGCTAGATGAGAAAGTGTTATTATGACTTACGTTAAAAAAAAACAAAACCCATGATACACCTCCTCCAATTAAAGTAACGTTTCCATTAGATTTGATAATTAAGTATTTAATTGAGAGTTATTATTCAATCACATTTGTTTAAGATAATATTAATGATAATCACATGAAATCTAATTATAAGAAATGTTCCGTTTCATAGGACATCCGACTTATCAGACGATAATAATGTTGATTGTATGGTCAATCTTGCTCAACGTGAGAAAGTCTTGAAGTGTATATTTGTGTTCCTGATTCGATGGTCACATTGTGATGACTACTTAAAAGTCCAAATCGATTTGTATGTCAATATCAAATGCCTTGAGGATCTAAAAGATTGATAACAAACAGAGACTTCTTCGTCGGGATAGAGTTTTTTTTAAGGAAAAAAAAACTGTAAACCATTCTCGGATTAATATTCAAGAGAAACGAACTGAATGAGACGTATAACATCATATCAAATCAACAAAGATGGGAACTAACTATCATTACTAGTATATGAATCATATCATACGAATAACCAAGGCTCTAAGCATGTTCAAACATATGAGGAAGAATTATGTGGAACCCAACAGCAAGAGAGGGGTATTTATCGTTACCTCCGAGGATGTTCCCTCGGGATCTCCTCTCACGCGGAATGATATTTTCGGCGCTCGATTGTAGAGCGAATGCGTGTACAAAGGTGACCTCGAACTTTCCTACGTGATGGTGGTCGCAGATCTTCGATCGGAGCTCCTTCTCCGACGTCGACGACGGCCCTCCGATGACTACACTGACCAAGATGGTGGTGCTCTAATGAGAGGGGAGGATGGTGGTGGCTAGGGCTTTGGAGAGGTCAGCCTATCACCTTCTATTTATAGAGGGAGAGGTGAAAATGGGTGCAATTTCGGATATGGTTTGGATCCATATATGGGTCCCAACTATTATACTTAAAACATCGATAACTTGAGCTAGGAATATCGGAATTGGGTGTTCTTGGGTTCAAAGATCTCGACGAGATCTGCGTAATAACATGATTATTTGATTTTTTTTGGATGTCAAAAATACTCCAGATTTTAGGAAAAAGAAAATACGGGATTTCACATATATAAAACCTAAAAATATGTTATTTTTATTATTTTGAGCATTTTTGTTAATTTTCCTATCAACCCTTGCTCATATTGTATATATATCCGATATATAGCTTTGTTTTTATATTAAAAGGAAAAAATATAAAAATATAAAATTAGAAAATTAAAAATCAAAATATAAAATAGAAAATCAAAAATAAAATAAAAATAAAAATCCATAAAAAGCATTTATAGACAAATACATCACATTTAATTTTGCGTTACATTGTCTTCGATCTATCCTGCTTGTTCCTTGTGTTCAACCTCTACATACTTGCACACTATACACATTCATTGTAGAGTTATAATAAATTTTAACTCCACATTTATTTTCATTATTTTATCATCATTGTGGGTTACTTGTTGATTGACCCGAGTTTCGTGAGCGGTCGCCTCAATGACATCATGGTCCCGTCTTGTGTGGACTACTTTAGACCCTCGTAAAACTCGAGTTATCAAATGGCACCGTTGCCAAGGAGCAACATCACATAGATTCACTTTTTGCTTGATTGTGATCTTTGTTTATATTTGCTTCATTTATTTTCTTTATTTTTTATATAATTGTTTGACTATATCTAATTATCCTCTCTTGTGGACTTTGTGCGAGGTACCGTAAATCGAGGGAGGCGTTCTAACCAAGGCGCCTGCGCACCCATGTGAAGGCGGTGTGAGACTTCTGACCTATCATAAAAGGAAGCTTGTAAGATTTGAGGAGATAGTTACCCTGTTGTGCATTTAATTTATTGCATTTAGTTGTGTAATTTAAGTGAGAGAGAGAGACCACTATTATTGTAATAATACAGTTACTCTGGACTCTGGATACTTGGGCTAAACTTCTAAGTGTTTGTTCACTTGGGGGCTCACCGCAGTTTTGTCGGTTTTCTTCGTATTTTTTATTTTGTTTCCCGAATTTTGTTTTCTTTCCTTTGTGTGATTGAGCCCTAGCTGTAGGAACTACTTGACGATAGCATTAGATCCAAACACCTAATAACCATGTCATGCTCCTATAGTTTACGTTCGGCTTTAGTCAAATATAAATTGCTATTATTTAGCATGGAGATCGAGCATTGAGATAAGTGCTATACAACGCTGGCAAAATCCGTTGTGGTGGACACCGATGCATATCCGAGACCGGACTTTTGGATCTCACTTCTAGATATTTAACATCTAGTTCTTCACGCTAATAACAATTACTCATCTAGGATGATTTCATCCGCTTGCATTTGCATATAGATGGGTTTCAATTCTGTTGAGCATCCTTGCATGTAGAGTGCTGGAGGCATGGTAAGCATTTACCTTTACCATTCATCATCGTTTTTGCCGTTTGCATTGCTTTTTTAACTCTCCCTCTGATTTTGATCACCTAGATGCTTAAAGGAATCGACTCCTCGATAGGCTCGTGCATTCTTACTAAAAATAAAAAAAGTGATAACCAATAAAATTGGGACTGCTAAAATTACTTGACCCTAAAATACATCAAAAAGAAAATCGTCTTGGGGCGAGTAATCCCCTCGTTATCTTCGTTTTAATTGCTCGCGTACACACTAAGAATTAGTTCCAAAGTCCAATTCAACCTCCTAAGTGTTTGCGCAACATTTTGACTTCTCACCTAACTCTAAAACACACAAGATAAAAAGACCACACTTTCATGGTCTTTACCGAGTTGAGTAGGTGAATCGAGGGTTTTATTTTGTGTGAGTATGCTTGTGATTGCTTGAGTGTATTCTAGATTGATCCTGCGCATTTGCGCCTTTTTCTTCACTTCTCTTGACTTGACCATCATGCCCTCCTGATCATTTTCCTTTTGTTTCGAGATGACCGACTGGAGCATTTTCTATCCGGACTTTACGGAGCCCTCGTTCACTCCAGCCGGTCCACCTACATTTTTTAGGAGGATTTTGCTCCTGACTTTTGTACATATCCACCTCAGCCACTGATGAAACTCGATTTCATCATCTTTATTTCTTATTATTAACCTCCTTGCTTAAAGTTTTAATAAAAAAACCCAGTTAAAATCCTGTAATTAACAGAGTTCTAAATAAATTAAAAACCACAAAAAATGGCAAAATAAAAATCCGTGGTATTTTTAGACTTAAAAATACCTTCAAAAATATTTCGGACCTTTGTTTGACTTCATCTCCAATTTTGGCCAACATGAAACCTGTAGATCTCATCAAGATCTACAACTTTCATGTTTTGAGTTTTCTCAAATTCGGCCATTTAGGACTTCAAACATCAACTGGAAGTTTGCAATAATCTGATTGGGCCACGTGGCCCAATCTGGGTGAGCCACGTGGCCCGCTTCGCTTGTCCCATCCGCCTGCGATCTGGGCTGTCAGATCTCCTCCTGAGATCCAACGGCTCCCAGCTCTCCACGCCCGCTGTTTTCCCTCAACCGTCAGATCATCCCCGCTTCTATTCCCAGCCGCTCGATCAACTCCAGCATCCCATCACCACCCTCCATCAGCGCCCTTCCCACAGCCTGCCACGTGGCCGCTCCACAGCCCTTCGATCGCTCTGCCCCTTGATCTAATCTCAACCGTCGCTCCGCGTCCAATTCTCCGCCGTTGGATCTCCAGATCCAATGGTGGAGCGTCGTCGTCAACCTCCGACCACCCCCTCTCTCTCCCACGTTCCAGCTCGCGCACGACTTCGCTTCTCCTTTTTTCTCCTCCACTCCATTGACCACCTCCACTCGCCAACTGCCCCACAGCGTTTCCCTCTCATCCTTCATCCTCGCGGGCTCAACCACGATCCACGACTCTCCTTCAGTCAACCCATAACCCCCTCGAAACCCACGACTTCACTAGCCTTAACACCATGTTCAAACCTTCAAATACGCCCTTCCCCCCTCTGATAACCAGTGTCCACCTTTATGCGGGGAGGGGCCCAGCCCTCCTCCACCTCCCTGTGACAGGGGGAAGCGAAAGGATAGAGCGAAGACGACCCACTCCCCTGGTGTCAACCCGCCGCCACCACGACAGCGTCGCGGTGCTCCGAGCCCTAGCTGCTCCGAGAGGTCGTCGGAGTCCAGCGATGACCCGAGCTCCTCTCGGAGCTCAAGCCCAGGCCGCTGCATCCATCTCCTTCCAGGTAAGGTTCTCTAACTTTCCTCTTTGCTTTTCTTGCTTAATTTATTAGCCTCTCTCAGCCACTTTCGACCTCCATTAACCATCTCAATAGCTCCACGTCGCAACCCCCTTTCCCGCGCCACTTTCCGACCACGTTCTCCTTCCTCCATCTTCCCAGACCATGTCCGACCCATCTCCTCCGCCCTCGCGGCATAGGAGCATCCGAGCTCCCCCGTTCTTCGCCCGCCGAGCTCACGTCTCATTCATGCACACACTCCCTTGTGTTTCGGTTGTATCGACTAACAGTACAGGCCTTTGAGCACTTCATTGATCGGGAGCCTCGCCGGAGCAATTCGGCCGAGCTCCGTTGTCACTATCGCAGCTCTGATAGCCTGAGCTATGACGTCAGCGTCTTCTCTGAACTCCATGCTTCATCGGCGTTCTTCCCGTGAGCCAGAGAGAGGACCACCGTGGCCGAGGGTGAGCGACGGAGGAGGAGTGCCTTCGTCGGAGCTCCAAACTCGCCGCCAGCCGATGCTCGAGGATGAAGCGCAGTTGCCGTTGGATGGTCCTCTTTCAGCGACCATCCAACGGCCATGACGAGGCTACGCCATCAACGTCGACAGTTGTTGGATCTTTTCAATCCGACGGCCTCAACGCAGCCACGTCGACACATAATCCATGGAGCAGGTGCTGTTGGATCTTCATCATCCAACGGCTCAGAGGAGACCACACCATCGGCATCAGCTTCCGTTGCCTACATTCCGCCACATGGCAACATCCGAGCTTCTCCGAACCTCAGTGCCCAAGCCACGAGGGTTGGAGGTCCCGAACCACATCCGAGCCTACAGCGAGTCCAAGCCAACGCCCGAGCCAGCCGAAGCAACCCCCGAGCCTCTACCGACCCCGAGCCTCCTTCCGAGCCTGAATAGCACGTGTTGCGCACGTGCTATCTGGGAATTTTGCAGAGACGCCCTCTGACTTCTCCACATTTGCAGAAAAGTCCTGTCTACACATGCGAACGACGTGCGTATGGGGTTATTTGCAATTATACCCTCGCGGGTTTATATAATTGCAAATATGCCCCTGCGCATGTGGTTTATTTACAGGGAAGGCCTCACATTTATTTCTTTTGCATTTTAGTCCTTTCCTGGGACCTTTTTGTAGTTATCTTTTCATGTTTTCTTTCGGTTATGCCCTTGCTTTCCTTTATGCATATTTTGAGCATCATATTTCCGTTTCAGTTGATTTTAGTTTCATTTTAAAGCTTGTTCGATGTACTTTTTAATGGCATGGTTAATCATTCATCTTAGAGTCTTGAATTTTAATGAAATATTATGTTATCTAAGTGGCTCTTATTATTTACGCATTCCCTGTTTACTTTGTCGATCAGTTCTGATACTTCCAATAAATCTGCAATTGACTCTTATTAACTTGCTCATTATATCTAATCAGATTTAGGGCATATTCGCATTGCACTTCCTTGCATTCATTTGCATTATAAAAAAATAAAAAAATGCATGTTTATTTAATGCATTATTGTGTCTTTGCATAATTGGACCTATATTCCCTTACTCAACACTTAGCTAAATAGACTTAAATCCGAATAATACGAGAGAGGCTCGTGTCCCTGAGTTCGACCTTGGTATCTTACCAAGTAAAATAAAATAATTATGATCATCTCATTTTGATCTATCATACATATATTTAAATGAGAGGATCTTTTGATGACCCGAATTGGCCCGACTACGATGATGATTCAAAGTGCTAAAAACACTCTCTTAAAGGACCGATTTTGCGGCTCGTCAGCCACATATTCAGGACTCAAACTTTTATACACATCCACCTCCACCTTCATATTTTCCACCTTCGCATCCATCTGAGACTGATCTATTGGAGTCACCTTTCATAGAGTTCATGCTTGAGCACTTGACCCAGATGATGGATCATATGAGACAGAGGATTGACAACCTCACTAGTATAAATAAGAGCAACCATGATACTCTACCATTTGATGATATGGGTTCACACGAGGATTTTCATGAGAGCTTGCAATCACCCAAAATACAAAAAAATGAGCAAAATTTAAAAATCCAAAAAGATTTCAGGAGACACATGATTGATTCAGATTGTGAGGAGAGTGTCCACATGCCATATCATTTGACCACACATCCACTCACATCTTGTCCTACCTTTGACCCCTAGGATGCCGTTGTATAAACTGCTCTTGGCATTCCTTGTATAGATGCTAATTTTGTTCTCCTCCCTTATATGGAGGAGATCCAAAAATTCAAAAAACATTGACTGAACTTGAAGTGGTGGCGCTATTCATGAGATCATTGATGTCCCACTTCACTATGCTATGACCCAATTATATGCTCCTCATCATAAGAAGAGAAAGCAGAGAAGCAAATCTAAGCGTCATATCTTAACCATGGCCATTGCCCACGTCATCGCCCATCATCCATCTTCTAGGAAAAGGAACACGGTCACACCTCTTGTGAGTTGCACCATCTCTGACCATTTATGTGACAACACTCTCCTTGATGGTGATGCATCGATTAATATATACCCTTCTTGTTGGCACAATCTATTCATCTTGGGACTCTCAAGAAAATCAGGATGATCGTACAATTCATTGATGGATCAATAAAGAGGTCAAAGGGTATTGTTGAGAACTTTGTCATTTTGATTCAGGGCATTAGCTTCATGACAGACTTCATTGTCTTACCCATGGAGACCTCCACCCCAGTGGAGTATACTCCAATCAGCCTGGGATGGCCTTTCCTCGCTTCTGCGAGAGCCGTTATAGATTACAGATCAGGAGAGATTCGCTTCCGTTCTGATGTCGAGAGCAATGTATTGATCACCACACCTACCACCGGTCGGAGACCCACATCCCACGAGAGTATTTCTGTGTTAGCCGACCCCAAGGCCTATGACCTTTATGTAGATATCAAAGAGACTTTCGTTATGATCGATGATGAGATCTGAGAATTCCTCTTCAAGGAGGAATACTCGGAAAGCATAGACCTTGGATTTTCCTCTTTCTGTGATAGGAGATGCGTTGATGACATCCGTGGGATTTACATGATTGCACCATTGAGCGGATGGCAGACATTGATGAAACTAAGGCCGAAGTTGATCTTGTTTCTTTCATTCAGGAATTTGGGCCTTTTGATGAGAAATATGACCCGGTTAAGACTCTTGAGGATGAACATGATTCGACTACTTCCATTGATGAGTTTATTCCTTTTGGTTTTTACCTAGATGAGACCCCGTAGGACGATAGTGTCCTTACTTCTTCCGATGATGAGTTCATCCCTTTTCACTTCAACATCAGCGAGACCCCTAAGACCAGACCTAGCTGCACTACTTCCACTAACTCATATGTGCCTCTTCACCCTAGGGCTAATGAGGACCTTCACCCTATCGATCCTGATCGATTTGTATCATCTGAGGACCCCTATGTCGCCTTGCACCATACCAGATCTATCCCTCAGCGGTCTCGCAAGAAGGTCGCTTTCAGCCTTCTTGAACCTCTGTGCATCCACTCTATTGTATATTCACATTTGTTTCCCTACGTCTGTCTACCGTTTTGCTCATCCACCACATTCTTATGTGTGCCTTTCTTAGGACGTACTTTGTTCTAAGTAGGGGGGGGGGGTGGATGAGCCGAGTGTTCATTCGTCATTCTAAATCATCACTCCTGTTGTTGCCTATACTTAGAACTTTTATTACCCTAAGTATAGGGGGAGTGGTGTGTACATCCTATATCTTCTTCCATCTTTTGATCTCTTTTCTTCTTTTTCTTTTCTATCTTCTTTTTCTACTGAAAAGATGTCGTCCCTTTTTTTTTCAGCCTTCTATACTTAGGACGTACTTTGTCCTAAGTACAAGGGGGTGTGCACCCAGATTCCTACCATTCTTTGATCCTCTCCATTGTCTCCTCTTCTTTCCAATATTTAGGGATATCTTACCCTAGACAGTCTGATTACGATCTGTTCATTCCCACCCTTGACCCTCCTTGCTTTGTGTATAGTCTGTTATAGTTAGGATTATTTGATCCTATGTATAGCAGGGACGATCAACTTCTTATTCGTACATTCATTTATTCATTCATTTATTCTTTAGACTTTTCTATACTCACTACGAGTTATGTCTTCTCTTTTTCTCTCTGATCTATGAGGACATAGCTCAAGCTAAGTATAGGGGGTCGTATATACTGCATATATACTTTAGCCATAACTCGTATTTTTGTATTTTTATGAATAACTATGGCTAAAAGTACCATTAATTCAATAACAACTCTTAATAAAAAGATGTTGATTATTCCTCAAATTCTTTTTGTATTTACTTATTAATAATCTAAGTAAAAATATTTTTTGTAGAATGTTTGAAAAATAATTTGAAAATATTTTTGAAAAATCTTTAAAAAAAATTTTGGAAAATTTTTTGTTAAATATTTTCAACCTTTGTAAAATTATTTTGTTTTGAAAAATTATGAAAAACAACAAAAAATGCATATGCATCATCTTTTTCAAAAATCCAGAAAAAGTTCAAAATTTTGAAATTGCATCATAAAAATATTTTCTACATTCTGCATAGCATTTGCATAGCAATCGTATTTTTCGGATTGAGTTTGATAACTGAACAAGTCTAAGTAAAATCCGAAGATTGGAGCTTGGTTAGACCTTAAATCTACTTAATTAACAAGAACCTTATAGGAACTGGAATTGAAGTACTTCAGGTCTAGGTGACTTAATTCTTTGAGGATCGTGAGACTTGGTTCAATGGATTCTTGTCTACCTAAGTAGAGTATTTCAGAGAACACACCTGGCTCTTGTTGATAATGACCTAACTTGGACACCTGCACCTTTCACTTGACTCAACTCAGTTGGAGTGGTGTGAGGGTTGGATTTGTCGGTATGAGACACCCACAAGTGGAAACATTTATCCTCGTCTAAGAGGGAAGTGCACCCCAACCTGTCCAATGGCGATGAATTTTGAAGACAAGAGAGTGTGGGTTGCAATAATTCTTCAAAAGAGGTATAGTCTACTGGCTCAAGAAGAAAAACTCCTTATGTAATTGTTGTTGTATATAGTATTTAATAAAAACTCCAAAAAAGTGGACAAGCCTGATTGAAAATAAAATGCTTGTCGGAGTGTATCTATTTGTATAGTCAATAAGCAAGCTCAAGCTTCAAAGTCAAATCATGTGAGCCTGCAACTGGATGACTTGACTACATTGGTCTTGCATCCTAGGATAGATAGCTACATTGGATACGGTCCATTCTTCTCTTCACCCCTTCTCTTGAGCTAGTTGTCATTTGAACGTAGAAGGGAATACCTTGCTCTTCGAGGAAGGATTTACTGAATTGGGGAATCATTGGGTTGTCTTACTGGAGAAGTCAGTCTCTTTGTCATTTCAGTTGGGGAGAGCCACCATCACTTACACTGTACGAGTCAGATTCATAGTCATAAAGGTTTGCGTATGAATTGAAGTATTTTGACCTGATTATTGAGGAGACTTGAGTAGAGTTTTGGGATTATTGAAGGCTGATGGACTTCAAATCCAATTCATATTAATGTTCCGTCCGCACTAAAATTCCAAGGGTCCGGCATAAGCTCGAAACTTTGATTTTGTGAAGATAAGCTTGATAATTAAACATAATCCAATCTCTTTCTTTTTCTTTTCTTTGTTTTTCATTTTCCGTACTTATTTCATAAAGTGTTTGCTAGGGACTAGCAAAGGAAAGTATAGGGGGATGATGAATCTTCGTTTCATCATCTTTATTCTACCATTTTGGACTTAAAAACCTTAGTAAATGCGTGTAAATACCCTTAATTTAGGCATTTTAGCATTCATGCATCATTGTGTAAAAAGTTTATAAAATACGGGTTTTAATGCCAAAATTATAGATTAAAGAAAACAAAAGAAAAAAATAAAATATTGAAAATATTTTATGACCCAAAACCCCGAGACCTAGGCATCTCGATGACTAGGTCGACTAGGAATAAAGTAGGGGGATATAAGGGCCAAAATCAAATAAAACCCTTTTTATTTTATTCATTTTTATTCATTTTTAGACCTATTTTTAGTTCCACTTTTTATACCTCAAATGAAGAAACTTTGAACATTAAAGTTGTTTATACAATTAAATATAGAAAAATACAAAACTTATTTTATACAAAAATAATACATAGATAAAAAGTTATGGTCTGAATAAAATTCTTAAACCCCAACTTCCCAGACCCATATCTCTCAAATAAAAATCAAAATATATCAGAATCATATTTAATTGTAAATAACTTTTAATAAGCTATTTAATGAAGTGGTTTTGTATTTTTTGGAGTTATGGTGTGAAAGTTAGGTTTTGGACCCATATTGTATACTTTATCTGATTAAAATATTCATTATTTTTCTAATTTTATATTTTTATAATTTGCAAATATTATTTATAATATATGTACGTACTAAAATAGGAATAAAACATTAAATAAAACACTAAGATAAAATACTTAAAGAAAATACATAGGTAAAATACCTATCTTATACCTATATAATTAATACTTCTATTTATTTAAGTGTGTATGTTATATCAGAAAAATAAAAAAAAATATATTTAAAGCATAACATTAACTTATAAATCTATAAAATAATAAACTAAATTATTTAAAAAATACAAATTAAAAATAAAATACTCAAATACATAGATGAATATACCGGTATATTGCCCTTAAAAACTAACTTGTAATTATAAACCTCGAAAAAATAAATAAAAACCTAATAAAATTCTTCATAAAATAATAAAGATTTCTCATTTTATAACCTAAAAATAATAAAACCATTTATTGTTTTTAATCCAATTTCTAAATCTTTTTGCCAGGGATTTTTCTGGTTCGTTGGCCTCGGTCAACTCTCTGACCAAGGTCTGCGACTGTCAGGTCCTTGTTTTTGCCCCCATCTTCATGATTTTTTCGAGGCTTTTCCTTGTACCATTTCGCGATTCTTCCTTCATCCCTTTTCTTCCTTGATCATCGGGCATACATGCCCATGCATTTTTTCGATCTTCGAATCGCTGCAATGCTCGTAACACCTCGTTCTTTGTGCCGCTTTGACCACCATGTACAAAACAACCCCATTCTTCCCTTTCGAATTTGAACCCCTTTTGACCCATTTCTTCCTCTCCTAATGTGTTGGGTGGCTGGAGGATTGTGACAGGATCCTCGCCACCACTTTAGGTTGTCGTAGAGTCGACGTTTGGGGAGGTCTCCACCCATCTTTGGCGAGCTCCACCGTGAGGTCCCCATCTCGCTGCTCATGCGGCCAAGGTTCGCCTTTTCTTCCATTTTCTAGCGCAACCGTAGTCCTAGGTCTAATTTCTACTTTACTTTATCTTTTAATTACATCATTTAATTGTTAATCACTACCCCGAAGTTCGACGGAGCTAAGCTCTGGCGAACCACATCACCTGTTCCTCGCATGTTATTCCGACTTCATATTCACCCCCACTTCGTCCCCCTTCATTTCCTAATGCCCTGCGCCAGCTCAGCCACCTAGACCCTTCTTAGATCCTGGTGATCAGCTCCTTCACCTCCCACCTTGTCGGAGGAGCCCGCCTGACGCTCCCTTCATCCATTCCCACCATTCGAATCCCCATGACCAGCTTTCTACGTTTGCTAACGAATCTTGCAGGTCCTGAAGCGTTTAGACCATGCAAAGGACTAAGTTTTGACCAAGCACATGTACTTGGAGCCGTGATCTTCCTCGACCATGTGATGACCCACCGACAATCCTTTCGCCATTTTGACGCCGCCAGACGTTTGAGGACCTCTACAGGAGCATTTTTGGACCATCCATGGCGAGGCTGGAGCTCTATACATGCACATACTGTCGATCAAAGCGCGCTGCAGCGTGGCTTCATCCCAGTTCTTCCACCTCCGCCCTGCACCTTTGGATCCGCCTTGTTCTTGGAGATATACAACAACCATTGGATCTCACTGAGCAACATCGTCCGATCTCCCACCGGGATCTAATCAGAGCTGCTGGTGGGTGAAGTATCATCAAGTGCCCGTGTGTTGATGCGTGTATAAGTGACTGCATCAAGACCGTCCACCCGCATGCAAGGTTTGGGCATTTTGCAACCATGCCCTACTTTTTTTATATTTTATTGTTGAGGACTTAAACTTTCATTGACCGTTCTTTAAGTTTTGTAATATTCACATTCAAATGCCCATAACTTGTGATATTTGCTAATAGATCCTTGACCATGTTACCTCACGTGCTTGTGCGCATGAGGTGTTGGTAATTTTGCAAAGGACCCCTGTTAGTCTGGAATTTTGTATTAGATCTAGAAGCTTTCATCTGCAGTTCATTAATTTCTATGATATTTATAGTTAAGCCCCAAACTTTATAATTATTGCATTTAGGTCCTCAACTACGTCACCTTACGTGCTTGTGCGCGTGAGGTGTGGGTATTTTACAGCAGTACCCTCGTGAGTTTGGGTATTTCATATTAGTCAAGGAAATTTTTGTATTCTTTATATATTTCTGTGAAACTTACACTTTGGCCCCTGTGATTTCTGCTATTTGCATATATACCCTTGATAGTAGTGGAGTTTCTCTTTGTTGATTGCATTTATTTTATATAGCTTAACTTCAAAAAAATCCCCAAAAATAGACATAGCTTCATGTTGCATTGATCTTTCAAGCCATTATTTTTACTTTACATTTTGAAACTTTTAATTATTTATTAAAAATAAAAAACCTCTATTTTTATCCTTGTTTGTAGAAGAAAGTACATAAAAATTATAAAACCTTTTTGAAAAATTCACAAAAAATACTTCTTTACGTTTTTACAACTTCAGGCCAAAAATCACTAAAAAATATAATATTAAACTTAAAAATAGAAACTCTAAAAACCTTTATAAAAATATAAAAAATCCTTGAAAAATCTCAAAAATATTTTTTATGTCTCTAAATTTTCTTTATATTATTATTATTTTAAAATTAATTTGGAGAATTTTGGCTACTATTTACTATTTAAATTTCCATTTTAATTTCAGATATTTATTTAAACCTTGTTTTTGGGTATTTTTGCTTTAAAAATATATAAAAATTGGCAAAATTTCTTAAAAAAATCACAAAAAAGTAAAACATTTTCCGAAACCCAAACATATTTTATTTTCTTTATGTTTAGCATTTTTATTAATTTTTCTATCAACCCTAGATTATATTTATATATATCCTATATATATCTTTATTTTTATATTAAAGGAGAAATAAAATATAAAAAAATACAAAAATATATAAAAATAAAAATATAAAATCAGAAAATTAAAAATCAAAATATAAAAATAAAAAATAAAAAATAAAATAAAGAATATAAAATGTAAACCCATAAAAAGATTTATAGACTAATGCATCACATTCACTTTTGTGCTTCATTGCCCCGATCTATCCTGCCTGTTCTTTGTGTTCAACCTCAACATGCCTGCACACTATACACATTCATTGTGGAGCTATAATAAATTTTAGTTCCGCATTTATTTTCATTGTTTGATCATCATTGTGGGTTAGTTATTGATTGGTTCAGGTTTCGTGAGTGGTCGCCTCAGTGACAGCGTGGTCTCGCCTTGTGTGGACTACTTTAGACCCTCGCAAAACTCAAGTTGTCAGTGATGCACACATCGTTGGATGTCTACAATGTGCGTCTTGCACAATCTCCTGCCAACCACTGTTAGAAGTATTCTTCGACGTCTATGGTCGACTTCTACAAGAGACCACCATATCACGGCTTCTAAGGATTGCGCATCTTTTGCATCACATCATGTCATCAACATCGATCCTCACTCCGATCTTTTGCATCATGTTTTATCAAGAACGTTGAATCCAATTATGATACTAGTTGATGTGAACAGAAGCAGTACCAATTCTGCTCTGATATCAGTTGATGGGGACACATGCCGGTACAGATGCGGAAGTGCAATCGATCACCACTACAGAAGCACATGAAGAAAAGAACAACCAGATATAACGGTGGTCAGCCACCTATCGCAACCACCGGATAAGAAAAATCACTATAAATTAGAATAAGGACAACGCTCAATGTTCCCTCGCTCTTTCATCAGAATCTCTTTCTTCTCTCTCTCTCTCTCCCCTTTCTCAAAAGTTTCATTGTTCTAATGGCGGTGTTGAGGCAACGCATCCACCCCCTCTATATAGCCCATTTACAGCCCCGTAATCCTATTTCCAATAAGATTATAAATAGAATACATGTCAACTACTATTAAGATTGGGAGTCCCACCCCATTACGATTTCTAATCTAATATGACTTTAATCCTAACCTTTTGAATGAATAGAACTTGACCGTTTATCTAAAATATTGTCCATATTGAAAAAGGTAACCTATTTATTTTATTGGATCAGTTCACTCATTTTAAAAATGAAAGCACGTGCATAATTAATCCATTATATTCATATCAGTTATCCATTGCATCTCTACTAGATCACTAGCATAACACATGCATCATTTCTACTATATACATGGTATGCAATTATATAGACTCATATGTCGAATTGAGCATTCCATATCACAAAAATTGATATCTTTTATTATACTCGTGGTCGAGCGGACCAATTGCCAAAATGTTTGTGGTCAATGGTCTAATGACATTGGATCATCACCAAAGTGCTCGGGGTCAATAGTCTAAGGGCTAACGATCATTGGAGTAATGCATCGAGAAAGGTTTTTTTGGGAGGGAGACAATGTGTGAGATAAGGTATCGTGAGCGGAGGAGGAGGAGGGTGAAAGCGAAGAAGGAAGAGGGTTGAAAATTCTACTCGAGTAGACGGGAGGAGACCGGAATACTTCCCAAATCCAAGCAATGTAGACAGGAATCAGGGGTGTTCATGGGGCGGGTACCTGCCCCATTTGATTGTGACCCGCCCCGCCCCGTTAGTATTGGGTCACGGCTCGACCCGCCCCATTCCAACGGGTACCCAATTGTAACGGGTACCCGATTAATGGCAATGGATATTGACTATTCGCGGGTACCCGCGGGTACCGTGGGGATACAGAGAGATACTTCTAATGAATGGTGGCATATATAAAAATGCAAACAATATGTCCAACTATGTATATCTGTATCTATATCATATTCATAATGATAATGCCGGATATGAAAATCTGAATGGTAGGGAGTGCATTTAGATAGGGATGAATAAACGTAGATAAATAAATTAATGAGGATGTATACAACTATGTGGATAATGTAAACCATATGAATACATGCAACTGGAAGGAACACCATCAAATACGGATCCAATGGTGACACATTCACGTAGGTTCATCCTCATAATGAATCAAATACGGATAAACAGATGTAAATATATATAATCGGAGGACAACATGACAAACAATATATAAGTATATATTCCTATTCAAACATGGGTGTATTAATTATCATCACAATTGGTTATCGCAATGTGTGCGTTTACACTATGTGTGTGCGTGTGTGTGCATGGGCGCATGCGCGCGCATGTGGGCATGGGTGTTAACATGGACGCGAGCGCGGGCATGCGTGTGGGTGAGGGGACAATTCGTATTCAATTGTATTCATTATCATCATGTTAGGATGCCGGAATGTATGTATATCGATTTGGATCGTATCCTATTCGTTATCATATATGTTAATTCAAATTTTGACATCCATATATATTTCGATTTCAAAATGGATATATATATATATATATATATATATATATATATATATATATATATGAGCCACCCCAAACATATAAATTTCATCTTATCTATACAATTTTGATTATATTATTTTTCCTTTCTGATCTGCATCCATTTAATTCCGGCATTCATTTTTAATGACTTGGCAATATGTTTTCCATATTCACCGATATTTATATCTGCATTCATTTCTATATTTTTAAAATAGATAAGAATAATGTAACAAATATATTGGTGTTTCTATCTAATCATTTGCATTTTTATGAATCAATTTATAGTGTAAGCCTCCAACTAAGTACCCGTGGGTACCCGTCGGGTTTTTTATATGGGGCATGGGTCATGACAATGCGGGTACCCGACCCATCATTTTCAAATGGGTACCCGAGAGTTTAGGGTCAAAATGGATGAGTCAAGCTGGGTACCCATTGACCCGAATATTTTTGAACACCCCTAGACAGGATGAGCGTACATGACTATCCTCTAACACTATAATGATTTTAAAAAATTACATCTTATATACGAGGAATCTTAAAATTTCACATTTAAAGTATGTTAGTAGCATCATGTCTATTAAAAATATTAGTACCATATCTATCGAAATTAACTAGAAATAAGATGTTATATTTTTTATAATTAAAATTTATAAGAACATGCAAAACTTATATAAAACCCAATAAAAATTAAAAATCCCCCAACAAAATCATAAAATTACATCTTATATCTAAAAAATCTTAGAATTTCATATTTTGAAATTTGTCAGTAATATCAGATCTATTAAAAATATTAATATTACATCTACCAAAATCAACTAAAAATAAGGAGTTTTATTCCTTAGTAATTAAAACTCGTAAAAACTTACAAAAAATTATGTAAAACCCGGTAGAACTTTGAAAAATCAAATAAAAAAACGTAAATACTACATTAATATATCAAGAAATCTTAAAATTTCCATACGAAAATATGTTAGTATTATTATATTTTATAAAAAATAGCAGTATTGTATCTATAAAAAATAATTAAAAATAAATTGATGTATTCCTTTAATAATTATAATCCGTAAAACTCACAAAAAATATATAAAACCCTACAAAAATCACGAAAAAGACATTAACATTCTAAATATAACAAGTATAACATATATTATTATAAATGTATCAAAAATACAAATTATCCGTCTTTTGATATCGTTACATATTATATAGCATAAAATCATATTAGTAATACATGTAAAATTAAGTAGAAATTTTATAAAAATAGATATTTTTTAAATATCAAAATACATTTAAATAAAAAAATCACATTTTTCATAAATTTTAAATTATTTTCAAATAGTATTAAAAATAAAAAAACCACCTAACAACGAAAGGAATTAATATCTTTTTATAAAATTTCACATAATTTAAAAATGCACACTATTTGCTTGGGAGGGCATTAATTCAAATCTTAAGCACACATGTTCGTTGTTTTTCTCCTCTACCATGGCAAATCAATTGATGGGAGGTGGGCATAGTTTTTTCCTTTATCATTCTCCCTTTTAAAACCATCATGTACCTACACTTTCCCCCCTTAGGCCTTTCTGGAATGAATGATTTCATTCCCCAACTTCCATCCATACCTACCTACCTACACACACACATACATATATACCTACATACATACATACATACATGCATGCATGCATGCATGCATGCATGCATGCATACATACATACATACATACATACATACATACATACATACATACATACATACATACATACATACATACATACATATGACTTATCCTGTGAGAGCCAAAAACAGTGAGAGCATAAGAGCATTGATTCTAGATCAATAGATTTTGTCATCTCTCTCATTGATTGCAGGAGGAAAGAGAAGAGCATATTCTAGTGGTCCAGATTCACTGCTCTCACACTCTCACATATTTTGATTTTCATAAGATCAACCACAGACACATCGCCTGCTTGTAGGACAAGATGGGTGGAAGATGGGTGGACATTCCATATACAAACTTTGTAGGACAAGAAGCACCTGCAATGTATGGGCCTCCATCGCCTGCTTCCCAACTCACAAGAAAAATTACATATCAAAATCAAAAGATAAGCTTGTCTTGCTTCCGGTGCCGAATTAGAAAAGTTAGCTAATGTGCTTATCTGATCTTAGTCTAAAGTCGTCGGTAAGTCCTAGCTAAAAATTCCCTCGCTTGGCGTTAGCGGACCTACAGGTCAGGTCGGGGCTCACCTCGTAGCTAGGGTTGAGACTCGTTGGTCTCCAAGAGTAGGCTTCTTTCCCATCTCATTCCTCTGTACCCTTGCTTGTATGAAGACACCCGATTAGCCCAACTTCCCAAATGCCCACCAGGATCGTTGGAAGACTTCGTATCAACAGATACTCGGTATATCAATCTTGATTAGATTCGAGATCGGTTATTGAATTGCTCTTCGAGTTGCAAAGCTCAAGTAGCATTGTATGGAAAGGGTGTATGAAAGATGTGGGCAAAAGCAGACTCGAACGGGCCATGGCTAGTATCATCTAGGCAGCTGTCCACGGTTCCTTCTATGATCTTCTTGAGTTTAACCTGACCCACGAAGCCAATCTGCTTTGCCTTGCTTTTTCTCAGGTCGTCTACTACCCACGAGGGAGCAGGAAAGAGTCTCAAGCTGCAACTAGTCCTTATCTTTCTCTTTGGCCTCCAACAAGGAAGGTCCTATAAGAGGAGTTAAGCTTTAGCAAATGATGAATGTTCATGAAAAGATGGAACTGAAAATGATGTAAATGGAGAAAACAATTAGTCCTCTTTCCCTCATCTTCCGACTTCCTAATATAGCTCAAAATGGTTGAATGTCGAAGATTGCTTAAGTCCTAGCTTAACCCAGAACAATCACTCTACATTTCTACTCGGGATAGTGGTCCCTTCCACTTTTCTCTTGCTGGGGTTCCCAGTCCCATCAGAGTCTCGCAGGGCTAGGTCTCGGGTACGAGACTGCCCCAAATATCTAGTTTCCTTCACCTCCCCATCAGAAATGCAAATAGAGATTAAAAAACTATTAGATTATCAAAAACTAGTTCAAAAAAGGGAGGCTGGAGGTAGTGGCGAATATGAGACCTTTGGGACTCCTAAACCAGTCGAGGACTGCTAATCCTGAAAGACCTATCTTATATAATCTCGAGGGGGTTTCAAACGTCACACTGCTACTAATTAACCCAGGATGAGGCTCATTGTGACTTTGAAGGCGATTAAAACCGCGCATGACTTTGGATTTCGTCAAAAGGCCAAGTGCAAGACTCAGGGCAAATGCACAAGCTAGAGCAAGGAGACACAGGTCCACCTAGTTGTGGGGTACAAGAGGATAGTGCTGAGGTGCAAAGACTCTGAGACCGTCACTATCCCCTCAGTCAGCCACCTCCCCTGCCGAGCTGAAAATGGTGCTGGGTCAGAGAACGACAGGGTTCCTTGAAAGATCGCATATAGAACTTGGCTTTTCACTAGGTACTGGATGAGATAGGGTTTCAATTTTTATTTGACTCAGTTACAACTTTCTCGAACACATCTGACTTGCGCCGAACTCATTTTCAAAGAGAACTCCTAGCCCTTCCATCTACGGGAATGGTGGCCTCACACAACTCTCCCACCACCAGGATGGGTCGGTTCTCACTCATACTCGAGAGTACATGCACACAGGTCGGTCAGGTCCTGGATTCATCGCATGCCCTGACTTATTGGTTTGGTTGGAGTGCTCTCCTAGATAGTCAATAGCTTCCCTGGAGCCTCTAGTAGCACAACCGAGACAACGACGTGTTCTCTGCCCCCGCAGGGATGGAGCGACAGAAGGTAATGGTTCGGTTAGGGCAAAGCCCAAAATAGCATACCCAAATAATTGTTTATCCAATGAAGGATTTCTGGCTACGGAATGAATCAATGAGCTGAAGACACTTTACTCCTTGAAAGAAGTGTATAATTATCATTTTATTTGATTTCATTGGGGATATTTACACCCATAACCCTGAGTAATATCGCAATAACATTCATAAGCCTGCATAATCGCGAATTACATGAGAAACCCTATAAAGTCACTCCGTCTCACACTCATAACCCTCTGTTAGTTTAATACGTTAACTCAATCATATGAACAAGTTAATCTAACCAACCTATAATCTAACGGTTAGGATTAGCCAAAAAATAGGGGGGGATTCCAGTTTTGTAGGCGGACGTAAGAAGGGAAGCTCAAGACCGGTTGGACGATAGTAGGGTCGGCTTCGAGCTTTGTTGTAGGGTCGGTGGGCTTGCTGGTGAGGGGGGGCTTTACGGCGGCAGGGGCTTCGAGCTTCGTCTTGTTGCAGGGGCGTGGGGGGCAGAGGCAGGGGGAGCTACGGTGGCAGGGGGCTTCGAGCTTCATCACGTTGCAGGGGCGTGGGGGGTGTTCCATCTTGGGCGGTGGTAGGGGTAGCTTCGGCTTCGAGTTTCGTTTCGTTGCAGTCGATGGGCTTGCTAGCGGGGGGGGGGGGGGGTTGAGGGGCTCCAGCTACGAGCAAAGTCGGTGGGCTTGCTGATGAAGGCTGGGGCTAGAGGCAGGGGAGGGAGGGGGGGTTACGGTGTCAGAGGGGCTTCGACCTTCATCGCGTTGCAAGGGTGCTCGTCTCGTTGCAAGGGCGCGAGGGGGGGGTGTTCCAACTTGGGTGGCGGCAGAGGGAGCTTCGGGGGGGGGGGGGGGGAGGCGGGGAGGTTACGACTGGGCGGCGGCAAGGGGGCTTCGGGTTTCATCTCCAGCTTGGCTACCGGCAGAGGGGAGCTTCGAGCTTGGAGGTCTTCACCTTGGCTGCCGGCAGAGGGTTTCGTCTCCAACTTGGAGGTCTCGAGGAGATATTATGGAGGAAGGGTGAAAATGGGGAGAAGAAGGCGGTTCTCGTGACTTTTGACAGAAGTCAGCGGGATGGTATACAGTTGACTCGTGGTCAAGAAAAAGGAGTGTTCTGGTGGTCCACATTGAGAACAATGACCCATTGCAATGGGTTAGTAAGTTTAGGGGGTCGAAGGAGGAATATCGATGTTTCGAAGGTCGTAGAGGTAATTGCAAAAGATTATAGGGTATGTCAGATAAAAATCCCTAAAAAAATTCTCGTTGACGAAATCGATTGGTTGAGAGCAATGACCCATTGCTTAATTCAATCCGTCTTAACCGTATCGAAATTCGGGTCATCAAGCTCCTCCTATCGTTGATTCCTAACGACTTCGAGAATGGATCTTCCTTCTTACGATGCCTATGGCTTACTGGGCTTACTCTACATTTGCAAATTAGGTTCAATGAGCTCCATGATGACTTGAACTCGATTTGGGACTTGGTTTGCTCCAAACGACCTAGAGGTCTGATGCAGCTTTGATTCACCGCTCTAGGTGGTCTTCAAAACAACAGACCTACACAAAATGATTATATGACTTGAAGTTGAAGCTGGGAAGTATGAGGGTGGGATGGCAATGAAGCTTCAGCGGACGGCGGAAGGTTAACCTTGATTCACCAAATCTTAGAGAGAGATCTGGGATGGAAAGATGGGCGATCCGATGGAGAAAATGAAGGGAAATGAAGTGAAATGGAAAGCAGGGCGAGGAACTGGTGATTCTCAATGGATTTGGTATGGAGCTCGAGCTCCTGGTCAAATTAGGGGTTTCTAATTATACATATATTAATGGCTAAAAATGAAAATTAAAGGATGGAGATAAAACCTAGACCTAAGTATTACCTAGAAAAGACAAAGAATGGCCTTGATTCGACCTGGGGGTCGAAGAGGAAAAACCACTGAATGCTTCCTTCAGTGATATCTAGATCTAACCCAAAGGCGACTCCTCCTCTCTATAGATGGTGGGCACGAGTTTTTGTCACAAGCCACAACCTTCAAAGTTGAGTTGAGGGGCTTAGAACCTCCCTAGGGAAATCAAACCCACAAAAAATGGAGAAGGTGGATTTATATGCTGAAGATAGGCGGTTTTGAGGAGAGGTGGCATGCAAAGGAGATGGGCTTGGTGGAGATTCGTGTGTGGGCAAGGGTAACATGTGTGCTGGGATCAGAAGGATGGAGGGCTTGATGTAGAGGGAGGTGTGGTGATGGCATGGAAAATGAGAGAAGAAGGGGTAGAAATGATGTCTAACACAAGCAACTGAAGAAGGACATTTGACCTGAGTCAACTTTTGCAGGTTTCTGGTTGGTCCACGTGGACCAACCAGAAAATTCCAATGCTAAAAATCATTGAAAACTTAATATTAATTAGTAGATGAATTAATTAAATTTTTGTTAAAGCATGAAAAATGTTTGTAATTTAATGTAGTATTTTATTCATATTTTTATTTATTTTCTCAAGGACATTATTTTAGGTTAATATAGAAATATATGTAAATATACATGTATTATGTATATTTTATTTTTAATTTGTATTTTGTATTTTATTATTATATAAAGGTATTTTATATATTTTGAATTTATTTAATTATATATTTAAGCATTTGTTTTGCATTTTTTTAAGTTTATTTACTTAATTAATTATGTATATATATTATATATGATATAGATATGGAATTCATCTATGTATTGAATTATATTATTTATTTTGTTTTGTTTTTGATGGTTTTATTTATTCTAATTATGTACATATGTTTTGAATAATATTTAAAATATATAAATATAAAAAATGAAAAATATATTGAATATAATATACATGGATATTGCATAATGAGCGCATAAAATCTAACTTTTGCATTTTAACTCCAAATTAAATGAAAGAGGAAGACTCCACCAATTCTCTACTTGAGAAGAAATTGGAAGAAGAGGAGCAGTATCACCACCACCATCACCGACATCAGTAGAATAAGAGGATTTCCATGTCCTCGAAACATCATAGCAAGAAGAAGGAAAGGAGCATCGACAATGAATCAAGCGAGCTCAATGAAGAGCCCGCACCTCCATCTGAGGAGGACCTACCAAGAGTAGAGGTAGATGCATCACCTATTTCGTTACATGAATTTCTTTCAAGTCCGAGTCAATGTAAGAATCAAAGTCCCAGTCCTGTTCAAAAACCAGTTTCACATTTGAATGAAAAGCATTTTAGTTTCAGAATCTGAGTTGCCATCGATAATCCCTTTCCCTCGTGTCCTTAAGGGTGGAAAGAAGAAGACCAAAAATCCAAAAAGATGACCCTGAGATGGTTGAATTTTACAATAAGTATATCAAGGTCACAGTCCCTTTTGATAAGTATGTGGATATGTCATCTGCATTTCGGAAGTACCTTAAGGTGATATGCACAAGTATAGAAGTCGTCCCACCCCCTATACTTAGGCTCTTGCAGTCTTAGTGTAGAAGAAGATCAAAAATGGGCGGACGAGGTCAAGAGAGGAAATGGATGAGTATATATACATGATGGGCATCGGTCCCCCTATACTTAGGCTCTGGTCAGCCTAATTATAAGACATGAGTGAGTGTGAGAACCGATGAGATTTAGAGAATGTACAGAGAATGGTGAAGAGAATCGGGTCACTCTTCCCCCTATACTTAGGATCTAGTCATCCTAAGTATAGCCATAAAATGAAACGATATGGAGCCGGGGCGAGTGATTCAAATCACTGGGGAGGGGGAAAAGAAAATATATAAAAGGATCAAGAAGGTTTGTGACGAACCTTCTTGCGTGAACAAGGAGGTGCGGAATATACAAGTGTGTCGCTGTCAGAATCGTCCTCAGATGAATAATAGTGAGGTGAAGGGATCGTCCAACGAGGGTCAAAACACGACTACTTGCTTAGATAAGGCTTAAGAACAGCCGAACTGAGCTCACTCATATAAATCACCTCATCCGGATCTGATGAGGATTCCTCCAAAAATTCCTTCTCCGATATGTTAAAGGAATTTTTCTTCGTCGGTTTTCTAGAACCTGAATCATTGAGAGGGAGTGAACGCCTTGAGGGGTTCGGGGGAACCCCTCGAGGAATCATTTCTCGACTTCCTCTTACTAGATAACCAGTTATAGGAGCGAGCAACTGTATTTTTGTGTGGAGTCAATTTAGTCTTGATTGTTTCCTTTGAAGGTCCGAGATGTGGTGCAGTGGTGACTATGGGTTCCTATCAGATGAGTCACCATATATATTGTAATATTCCTGAAGGATCAACACACTCTTAGGAAAGTTCTAGTGATCTCAGTTGGCTTGGCATTATTGGGCTCTTGTGTCAGATCATCAAAATGGTCAAGGCAATCAACAAAGATTGTGTCCGACTCAATGGTAGCTTCCGATTGTGAATCTTTCTTAGAAGTTGTCACGGTGGCAGTGCAAGCAGTTGGTGAAGTGGAGGTGTGGGGAGTCTTTGGACCAATGTTCGTCCAAATAGTCAGTATCTCAGGTGTAGTAGAGATACGAGACTCATCTATCTCTCGATGGTAACAACTGTCTGTGGATATGCAGATCACCTTAGAGTAAAGTGTATCAAAGAATTGGTGAGGTTGAAGTGCTCCCAATGCTGTAAAATCGATTTCCCGAGTCTCGCAAGCTATAGTTTCCTTAGCTAAGGCTAAGAACGGCTTTCCAAGAATAATAGGAGACTGGGTAAACTCTCCTCGGTGCTCAATATCAATGACCGTGAAGTCTACCTGGAGTAGAGCACCTTGGAAAGTAATGATGACTGAAATGGTTCCTCTTGACCGTTTGATAGATTGATCAGCCAGCTGAACGATCTCTCTCGACTTTCTAATTGGCCTGAGTTTGAGCTTGTCAAACATAGAGGTTGGGAGGATATTTATCGGTAAGTCATTGATAACGAGTATTTTCCACGAGGGTCACCATGAATAATATACACAAGTTGTCGCCGAGGCGACCGCTCACAGAAAACCCGAGTTATACAACAGTTAACCCACAACCAAAGAATAAAACAATCAAGCTCAAAAAGGAGTGTGAATTAATCTTTATTTACTCTACCATAAAATGTACAGTGACAAGCATGTAGAGGTCGAACCACAGAGAGCAATACAAAAATGCAGTAGCCTGCATGCATCTCAGAGTCATCCAAGCGTGAAATCTATTTTTGTGGGGTTTTGATTTTTTTTTATATTTTTCTTTATTTTAGGATTAATAAATAAATAAATATATATATATAGAAATACATATAAGTAGTAATATGTATATAAAGATATATATATTCTCTCTTTTTTTTGTTTTAGGGAGTACATATATATAGGGATACTCTAATATTTACAAAAATACTCAAAAATAGTCAAAAATTCAGGGATAAAGACTTTTTAGGATTTTCATGACTTTTTACTGTTTTTGTGAATTTTGGCATTTTTGAAAACATTTTTTTTATTTTTAATAGCAAAATAGGAGCAAACAGTGGAATAGGGTCTGGCTGTGATAAAAATAGACATTAAAAATAGCAATTAGCCTCAAAAATTTTCCGTCCTATTTTTCTGATAAAGATAATAAAACCTAGCATGAATAGAAACTGAGCTCATATTTTTCTGATTTTTCTTTGATTTTATACATTTTTTTGAAGTTTTTGGGTCTTTTTGTATTTTTAAGGTTTTCTTTTTGAGATTTTTAGGGCTTTTTGGACTGACACTAAAATAGGTTAAAATGCACCATAGGGATTTTTTTTGGAGTTTTTCGAGGCATTTTCATATTTTTTTAGGATTTTATAAGTTAGACAGTGAATAAAAGACATGTTTTTGATTTTTAATAAACACAAAAATGCAGCAAAATGACAAACTAAAAATATAGCGTTCAAGCACAACCAAACAGGAGCTTAAGTCTAGTTTTGCCAGATTTTTCAAGTTAATATGGAATGCGAAATAAATAGACAAAGCATTCAAAAATAAATGGCCTGGCAGGGGTATTTTTGCAAATAAAGTAGTTCACAGGGGCATACATGCAAAAATCACAATAAAATTACACGTTAACTTTTATTTTCAGGGCCATTTAGGAATTACAGAAACACGGTAGGGTCTACGTGCAATTTTCACGCACCTCACGTGGGTGCTGCACGTGAGGCGCAGAGGGACTAAAGTGTAAATATGAAAACATCAGGGGGTCTTCTGCAAATTATACAATTTATATACACAGTAACTTTTTATTTTTGGGATTAAACTATAAACACAAAACAACAAGGGGTTAGATGTGAAATTTACCCCCAAAATCTCGCGTGATCCAACGGCATCGAGCGTACCACTTATCCACGTGTCGAGCACTCAGCGCTCGATACCCCTTCGACGATCTGCGGCCGTGATTACATCTGAGATCTGATCTCACGGTCAAAGATGGTGCTAGATGGACGGCCCTGATTAGAACTGGGGCCTCCCCTTTCATCCGACGGTAACTGCTGCTCGCGAAGAACAGGGAAGAGCGGTTGACTTCCCTGGCTTCGATCGGTGATCTCTCCGCCTCCAGGCGCTCCTTGTTGCTGCTGATGGGTCCCAGGCATCCGACGAGACGGCGCGCACCGTCTGAGGTCCTCCAGAAGGTCCAGGATCCCCTAGATCGGTCGAACGAGCTCGGAGAAGAAAGGGGGGTCCTGGAACCTAGCAGGGGGTAGAATCAAGCACCAGGGGGGCTTCTTTCTGCTTTAGACCTGCACCAAAAGACTGAGGGGCTCGAGGGGGTTTTCATCGACCAGGGGGTTTAGGGTAAAAGAACGGGGAATGGCGGAGGGCGGCGAGGTCTGGCGAAGCGGAGGAGATGGACCTCGATTCGCAGAGCTGGGCGAACTCTGGTTGATCTGAAGCGTGGGCTGAGTGAAGAATGCGTAGGGGAAGGAGATGAGGTGAAGCGAGGGGTTGAATCGCGTGTCGATCAGGGTAGAGAGGTTCACCGGAGCTAAACTCTGGCGAACTTCGATCTGAACTAATCGAGCACCTGAGGCTCTACTGATTACGCTAAAAGCTAAACTACAGAGTAAAACTAAAACTAAGCTAAAAACGAGAAGAAATCAGCTCTTATACCTGGTTGGCGACCAGGGAGCAGGACCTCCGGCGAGCGGCGGCCGTGGGCACTCCCTCCGACTCCTCCGACCGTCTGAAGCTTCCAGGATGACCCTCCTGTCACAAGGATCCTCAAGAACTGGAGAAGATGGTGGAAAAATAACCGAAGGGAGACCAAAGGGCGGAAGGAAGTCGAGGGTCTTATTTATAGATAACGTTGAAGGTCGATCTTCTAGGCGAGATCACAGGCGAGCCAAAGAGATCCGGGAAGATCTGGGAGATCGACGGGGTAGGTGGTTGTACTAGGTACAAGATCGCAAGAGAGATCGACCTCAAAGGACGAACATGGCGCCCTCGAAAAATCCACCAAAGCGGGAGAAAAACGAGGCGCGCCAAAGTACAGGGGTAGGTCAGACTGTTTGACCTTGGTCAACAGTTCTGGCCTCCTGGTTGGTCCACGTGGACCAACCAGGAAAAACCCTGAAACAAAATGTTTTGTTAATTTAATTAAAAATAGATAATAGCTGAATTAAATTATGGTTATTTAATAAAAAATATTTGAAATTTTATGTAGTATTTTATTCCGATTTTTATTTATTTTTATGATGTATATTTATTATGAGTTTATTTTAATGACTTATTTATAGGTATATTTATATGTATTTTGTATTATTTATTTTTACCTTGTGTTTTATTTTATTGTTTTATTATCTTATCTTATATATTTATATCTTATTTTTGTGAGTATAAATGTAATTTTATTTTATTTTTATGAGTTCATTTATATATTTAAACAAATATATATACACTATGTAGGTATACTTATAGGTATTTTACCTATATTCTATATTTGTCTTACATATTTAATGAATTTTATTAAGTTTTACTTTGGATTGATATTTTTAATGTATTATAGGTAATATTTACAATTAGTAAAAATATAAATGAATATCGGATAAAAGAATGAATTTCCCCTTTTATTTTTATACATATATAACATAGATTTTTTGCCTATGTATTACATAGATTTATTTTAGTTTACAAATTCTTTTTGGCTTTCTTTTAATTTCAACATGTACATGCATTATATATATTATTTTCAAAATTCTAAAAATATGAATTTATAAAAATAATGAATATTGAATAGAAAGAATATTTTAATCAGGTTCTATATACAAGGTGGGCCAAAAACCTAACTTCCACAGATGGACTCCAAAAATTATGAAACCGATTTTATAAAATAGTTCATAGAATGCTATATACAATTAAAGGTGAGTTTGGGTGATTTGGAGTTTTTATTTGCAAGATATGGGTCTGTGAAGTTGAGATTTTTGCTGTTTATTTTGTGTATAAAATGTACACTGAGTATTATTTTTACACAAACTCAATTTTGTATTTTGATTTACACTATTCTTTACAACTTTCATGAACAAAGTTTCCTTATCTGAGAAATAAATAATTATGTACAAAGTAGGTATCAAAAATGCCTAAACAAATGAATGAATGAATGGGGTATTTATCGTACACTGGCCCTTATCTCCCCCTACTTTATTCCTTGTCGACCAATTCCATGCTGGCCTTGGTTTCGGGGTTCTGGTCATAAAATATTTGCAATATTTTATTCCTTTTTCTTTTCTTTCCTTTATTCTATAATTTTGGCATTAAAAACCTTATTCTATGTATAATAAATACAATGAATCAGGCATGCTATTATATATAAATTAATGCTATTTCTCTGCATTTACTGGGGTTTTTAAGGCCAAAATGATAGAATAAAGGTGATGAAATGGAGATTCATCACCCCCCTATACTTGCCTTTGCTAGTCCCTAGCAAACACTTATGCAATAAGTACAAAAAGAATAAAGAAAAGAAAAAGGAGAACGAAAAAGATAGAGTGATAAAAATGCTTTCAGTGCAATATATGTCCTTACAAAATCAGAATTTGGAGCTCCTGTCAGACCTTGGGTGTAAATGTGTGTGGAGCCTAGTCGGGAACCAAATTTAAGACACAATAGTCTTCGAGAGTCACAGAACTCGGTTCAGCCCACCTCAATAGCCTGGTCAGAACTAGCCTACATCATACGCAAACTCTTACGACTATGATTCTGACTCGTACAGTGTAAGTGATATGTAGCTCCCCACCTCAGAAGTAACAAAGAAACAACCTCCCCCAACCTGGTAACTCTAATGCCTCGGTCTAGCAACTCTTTCCTCGAGAAGCGGGGTATTCCCTTCTAAGTTCAAGTACAACCGGCTCAAGAAGAGGGGGAATAAAAGGTATAGACTGTTGGGAGCTCAACCAGTGTAGCTAAGTCTCCCGCTGCAAGCTTCATGAGATGTAACATGGATACCGTAAGCTTTTGCTTTATTGGACTATATACACTCCGGTGGGGTTATTAAATTTTCAATCCGACCCACCACTTTTTTGGAGTTCTTTTTGCAATTTTTTTTCAATTGCATCTGTACAACATATCTACATGGTGCAACATATATACAAGAAATTTTCCTCTTGAGCTAGTAGACTATCCCTCTTTTGAAGCTTTATCGCAACCCACGGCTTCTGTCCTTAGCCTTCATCACCACTAGACCAAGTTGAGGTGCACTTCCTTCACTAAAAGAAGAAGAGAGGTTCTGCCTAGAAGTACTACCCTCATATGCTACCCCAAGCCAAAGGAAACTGCCTCCTCACCACCTCATCCGTGGAGAGCTATGTGAAAGGTGCAGGTGTCCAAGTTAGGTCACGGTCGGCAAGAGTCGTGCGTGTGTCCCGAAAAGTTCTAGTTAGTCCATTGAGGTGACTTGAACCCAGCCCTGATTTCTCAAAGAATTAAGTCTGTATAGACCTGAAGTACCTCAAATCTAGTTCCCGTAAGGTTCCGGTGCAGTTAGGTGCGGTAAGGTCTAACCAAGCTCCAATTTGAGACTTTATTGGGCCTATTCAATCATCAAGCTCACTCAAAAAGAATATGAATGGTATGCTTATGCTATGCACAATGAATGATGCAATTTTTCACAAAGAATTTAAAAGAATCAAAGAATCTTTGCACAAAGAGTTTTTGCAAACAAAATAAGAATTTGACACATACAAAGGGTACATACAATTATTTATACAGCTTGCCACTTTATTTACAAAATGTATGAATTTATAAAGACTTTACAGGTTTGAATGAAGTAGTTTATTTAGAATTGTACATGCAGAATTGTATGTGTCTTATTTATGATTTACAAGTGTTGTAATGGTACTCTTATTAGTTTTTGGAAATAATTTTGCAAACGATAGTACACAATAAGTTCTGCAATCTTTTTCACACATTTGAACACTATTTTTGCACAGATTTTTCACACTATATATATACAATTTTCACCATAATTTTGACAAACATTTTTCAAAACCTTTGCACATAGGTTTTTCCAATTATTTCTTTCACACAAAGAGAAATTTTGCAATCCACACAATTTTACACAAATTGAAATCATTTCACAACAAATTTTTCAAACAGTTCACACTAGTTTTCAAATCATACTGTATAGGTATCTGATTTATTAATCAGTATATACAAAAGAAGAGAAACTGTATTTGATGTATACTATGGTTTTTATAAGTTTTATTAGGGATTACTGCTTTTTATTGTATGAGAGATTTTTGTGCAGACTCCTCAGGCTCCTTCAAAATTCTTTTCACAAGAGTTTTGAAAACTATAGTCCAAAATAATTTGACAAAGACGTTCACGCATTTGAAAATGATTTTACAAAGGTTTTTCTCACAAGATCAATAGATTTTTCAAAACAATTTGACAAACAAATTTTTCAATCATTTGCACACTGATTTTCACACATTTTGATTTCACTCAAAGAAAATAAATTTGTCAAACAAAACTGATTTTTCAAAGGTTGAATACTTGTACATACTATTTTCAAACAATTTTCACAATATTTTTCAAAGAAATCTTTCTCTCACAAAAACATTTTTCCTGACTTAATAATCAGTACAAGTACAACGAGTCTGAGGATCTGACAATCATCTTTTATTATTATAGAATTACTTATTGCTTTTTAGATTGAGTTGATGTTTTATTTTTCAGTATGAGTTATGTCTTATAGTATATACACAGTATATACGACCCCCCTATACTTAGCTTGAGTTATGTCCTCATAGATCGAAGAGAAAAACAGAGACATAACTTGTACTGAGTGTAGACAAGTCTAAAGAGTATATATGAATGAAATGAATGAATGAGAAGTTGACCGTCCCCCCTATACTTAGGATCAAGTAATCCTAAGTATAGCAGACTGTACAAAAAGTGGGGAGGGTCAAGGGTGGGAATATACAGATCGTACTCAGATTGTCTCCCCCTATACTTAGGGTAGGATACTCCTAAGTATAGACAAGAAGAGGAGACAATGGAGAGGATCGAAATGAATTCCTCGAGGTGCACATCCCCCCTATACTTATGACAAAGTACGTCCTAAGTATAGAAACTGTCTACAAGGGCGACACCTTTTAGATAAGAAAAGAAGTTAGAAGTGGAAAAGAAGAAAAGAAGAAAATCAGATAAACAGTTGTTGAATTGCATAATCTGAATCTTTCGATGCTGCAGGTGCTGTCGAGATATCATCATGGTGCATGAGCTGAACAGAGTCAACAACGGCCAGGAATGTGTCTGGTTCGAGGTAAGGCTTCAGTAGTTGGCCGTTGACGACGAATGGCTGTGTGTCAGGGGACAATTCTGATATAGCAATGCTTCCATTGTCACGCACTTCACAAACTCGAAATGGCCCGGTCCACTTACTCTTTAATTTGCCGGGGAATATCCGCAACTTTGCATCAAATAACCACACTTTCTGTCCAACGTCAAAGGTCTTTCGTCTGATGTGCCTGTCGTGCCAGTGTTTCACCTTCTCTTTGTACATCAAGGTGTTATCGTATGCATAGTCTCAGAATTCCAAGAGCTTGTTCAGATCATCTTTTCTTTTCTGACCACTTTTGTGTGAGTCCAAATTACAACTGCTGATTGCCCATAAAGACTTGTGAATTAATTCCACAGACAGATGGCACGGCTTTCCATATACAAGACGATAGGGCGACATGCCCAAGGGAGACTTGTAGGCAGTTCGATATGTCCATAGAACCGAGTCCAAGAGTTGAGACCAGTCCTTTCTGTTTGGCCTAACAAGTTTCTGCAGTATAGTCTTGATTTCTCTGTTTGATAACTCCGCCATGCCATTGGTCTGAGGATGATAAGGAGATGCGACACGATGGTCGATGCCGTACTCCTTCGTTAACTTCTTGACCTCTTTGTTAATGAAGTGACTACCCCCGTCTGAGATAAGGATTTTCGGTACCCCGAACCACGAAATGATGTTCTTCTTCAGGAACTGGCAAACTGTTTTGCTGTCGGCGGCTCGAGCAGGGATAGCTTCAACCCAACGACTCACGTAATCGACGGCAAGGAGGATGTGTTCAAAACCTTGACTGTTAGGGAAAGGCCCCATGAAGTCGATGCCCCATGCATCAAAAATGTCTGCTATCTGAATGATTTTCAGGGGCATTGAGTCTTTGGCAGTTAGTGTTCCCTTCAATCTCTGACAGTCAATGCATCTTTTGACAAATTCTGCTGCATCCTTGAATAGAGTGGGCCACCAGAAGCCACACTGTAGAACTTTGGCTGCCGTCCGATCTCCAGAGTGATGTCCACCAGATTCGAGCGAATGACAATGCTTGAGGACGCTAGATTGCTCCTTTTGAGGAATGCACCTGCGCCAAATGCAATCTGCTCCTTCTCTGAATAAAAGAGGATCTTCCCATTGGTAGAAGCGGATGGTCGACATGAATTTATTCTTTTGGTTCTTCGTACAATCCGAAGGTCTCACCCCAGAGGCGAGGTAATTGACTATATCAGCATACCAAGGAAGAGAATCCACTGCTAGGATGGCTTCATCAGGGAAGGTTTCTGTGATAGGTGCATTGATCAGGGGAGACTCATGCTGCTATATTCTGGAGAGGTGATCTGCTACCACATTTCGAACTCCATGCTTATCCTTTATTTCCAGATCGAATTCCTGGAGGAGAAGGATCCAAGGAATCAGTCTCGGCTTGGCGTCCTTCTTCTGCTGAAGGTACCGGATAGCAGAGTGGTCTGTGAAAATTGTGACTTTTGATCCCAACAAATAGGATCTGAACTTCTCCAAAGCGAAAACCACAGCCAGCAATTCTTTCTCTGTCACTGTATAATTTCTCTGTGCTTCGTCTAGTGTTCTGCTGGCATAGTGAATGGCATAGGGTGCTCTATCTCTTCGCTGCCCAAGAACAACTCCGACTGCAAAGTCTGACGCATCGGTCATTATTTCAAAGGGAAGAGTCCAGTCAGGTGGCTGTAAGATTGGAGCCTGAGTGATAAGCTCCTTCAACTGATTGAATGCAAGGAGGACCGGCTGATCAACAATGAACTCAGTCTCCTTGCACAAAAGTTCTGTTAGAGGTCGGGCAATGCGGCTGAAATCCTTAATGAATCGTCTGTAGAATCCCACATGCCCCAGGAATGACCTCACATTCTTTACTGACTGTGGTGGCTGAAGAATTGAAATGACATCCACTTTTGCCGGGTCGACTTCCATGCCACGTTTGGAAACGACGTGGCCCAGCACAATACCTTCGGTGACCATAAAGTGACTCTTTTCCCATGAAAGCACTAGATTGACTTCCCGGCACTTCTGAAGCACTCTGTCTAGGTGCTCAAGACAAGAGTCAAAACTATCACCATAGACGGAGAAATCGTCCATGAACACCTCGAGAAAACTGCCTACCATCTCGGCGAAGACTGCTAACATGCACCTTTGGAAGGTTGCAGGTGTATTGCACAAACCAAAGGGCATTCTCTTGAAGGCGTAGGTGCCGAACGGGCAAGTGAAGGTAGTCTTCTCTTGATCCTCAGTGGCGATCGCCACTTGGTTGTACCCGGAGTACCCATCCAGAAAGCAGAAGAACTCCTTGGCTGCTAGTCTTTCGAGAACTTGATCAATGAATGGCAAGGGAAAGTGGTCCTTCTTCGTTGCTGTATTGAGACGGCGGTAGTCAACACACACCCGCCAGGATGTTGGTACCCGAGTTGAAATTTCCTCTCCTTTGTCATTTGTAATCACAGTGAGCCCGGATTTCTTTGGAACTACATGCAGTGGGCTTACCCATTTCGAGTCAGAGATGGGATAGATGAAGCCTGCATCACACCATTTCGTGATTTCTTTCATTACGACGTCCCGAAGGTTAGGGTTCAGCCTTCGTTGAAATTCGCGGGACGGCTTGGCATCTTCTTCTAGATAGATGTGGTGTGAGCACAGGGCTGGATTTATCCCTCGGAGATCTGATACGCTCCAACCAAGCGCCTTGCGGTTCTTTTTCAGAACCTCGAGAAGTCGAGATTCCTGATCCGGTGTCAGCCTGCTGCTGATGATGACCGGATGCATTTGTTCTTCACCCGTAACGAAAGCATACTTCAGGCCTGCAGGAAGTGGCTTGAGTTCTGGCTTTGATCTGCCAACTTTATCTGTCACTTCATATACCATGCTGGTGGTGGGATGTGCATTGAGACTGTTGCCATCCTCATCCTCCTGTTGAGATACGGACAATGCACCGAACGGTTCTGCGCTAAGCTGATCATGTTCGGCCTGGAGTGAATGCTCAAGAAGATGTGCCTGCATCTTAGAATCTATCTCCCAAAAATCATCGGAGCATATGCTGACTGCGCTTTCCAAGTCCTCCTCAAGAGTGAGGATTTCTCGGGTCCAGGAATCTTCCAATGATAAAGCTGAGTCTCTGATCTCTGCAATAAAATCACAATCTGCTTCTGATGCTGCCTCGCTCTCATCAGTTGTGGCATTCTGCTCTTTGTTCATTTTTATCGTGACTTGCTGGGTGTTGGAGCTGAAGGTGATCTTTCCAGACCCGTAATCAACCACAGCACCTGAAGTACGGAGGAATGGTCTGCCAAGGATGATAGGGGTCTGGAGCAGGGGTGCAGGTGAGTTCATATCAAGGACTACAAAGTCAGCTGGGAATTTCATTTCCTGCACTTTAACTATCACGTCTTCCAAGAGACCTCGGGGCCGCTTGACGGATCGGTCAGCGAACTGAAGGATCATGCGTGTCTGCTTGAGCCGTCCCAGCCCGAATTCTTGCATTATGGACGAGGGCAGAAGGTTGATGGAAGAACCACTATCCAAGAGGGTGCGCTCGAAGACCTGGTCAAAAATCTCACAACTGATCAGAGGTGCTCCGGTGTCTTGTTTCTTCTGGGGGAGATTGCTGATAGCTGCGACCGTGGCTAATGTGAGGACATGTTTCTCAACTTGCTGGCATCTGTTCTTTCTTGATGGGCGACGCTTGGTAGTACATACCTCCTTCAGTCCTTTCTTCACGGCTGGCATGTATTCCACGTCCTTTAACAAGGGAATCTCAATAGTCAATTTATCCAAGATGTCCACAACACCTGGATCAGACAATGCATTTTTTTGTTTTGCAATTTTTTTGGATTTTTGTATTGCATGAGGAAACGGAATATGTACACTACTGGCAGGAAAATCAGAGTTCTTATTTACATCAAAATCATCGCCCACAGAATGTTGTACATCCGAATTACAAAAAGGAGTACAAGCTGGATCTTGGCATGCTGGTGTTGTTGGGCGATCAAAAAGGGTAGTGTCTACTCCATCGGCTGGCGAGGGATCGGCTGCTGCTAGCGGCTCCTCCAATGCTGGCGCGGCTTCGCTTCTGCTACAAGCTTCTTTTTGGTGTTTTTGTTTTTGCTGATTTTTTTGTGTTTTTGGCTGAGGTTGGTGATGACATGGCAAGACGACTGGACTGGCTTCTCCTTCTTCTTCCTCCTCACCCGCCCCTGGAGCTGGCATGGCTGATGCGGAAGATGACGATCCACCTGTTTCTTTATTCTCCCCAATCTTTGTAGCAGGCGGAGGCAAGGCCCTACCGCTCCTGAGAGTAACGGCATTAGAATACACAATAATATCATTTTCTGACACGGACAAGACATTACTTTCTACCTGATCTTTCTTCTTAAAATTATTGGGGTTGGCTTCGACCTGAGCAGGAATGGTAGTTCGGGTGGCGGTCAGGTCATCAAGCCGCTTGGTCATCTCCGCTAGCCCTTTGACAAGCTGAGCTAGACAATCCATGGAGGGGTTCACTGGAGGTGCCTCGGTGGTGTCAGCGTGCAGACCACGCTGTTGTTGCATCTGCTGGTGCTGAGGCTGTTGTTGATGATGCTGAGGGGGTGCAGGAAGTTGAAGTTGCTGATAAGACGGAGGAGGATACTGCTGGTATTGCTGAGGCGGGGCAGCCGCATACTGGTGAAACGACTGTGGATGACGGTACTGCGGCTGCTGCTGTTGTGGAAAATTCTGCCTCCACTGGTTGGCATACTGAGAAGGCTGATGATACTGTTGATGGGACTGAGAGGGTTGCCCAAAGCGACCACCTTGAGGTTGGTGGTATTGCCGGTTGGCAAATGACTGACCCGGGGGTTGTCCCAAAGGACGGGTCAGCTGTGCATCGTGAGTCCAAACCACATTAACTTCCTGGACCAGGGGTGGTGGTGGGAATACTGAATCAGATCCTGAAATAAACTCTGGTTGATACACAACCACCTGCTGCTGCGGCTGGCTCTGATCAGGTGCCTGCACGTAGTACACGTGCTGGACTGCCGGTGGTTGCTGGCTCGACTGAGGCTGATGTGACGGTGGTTGCTCGTCTTTCCTCTCAGCTGGAGCTTCGAGTGGTGCTGCCGACTGAATAGAATTGATGGTACCTACCAGCAGTTCCAACTGCTTAGTGATGTGATCCAGCTTATCTAAACTCTGAGTCCTCTTCTCGATAACAGCGAGTTTTTTGAGATCCTGTGATCGTTTCTCGATGATGTCAACTTTGGAGAGATGGCCCCCGATGATGCTGAGGTTGGAGCTCTCATCTCTCTCTGTTTCCTTGGACGCTGCCATGTGCACTTGTTTTTGAAGGATCTGGGGCTGCTTCTGATATGCCTTGGATGAAGAGAGGGCGGCCTCTCCCTCGGCCATTTCTTCAAATATCTGCCAGACTACGTCTTCATCCTTATTGAAGTGGGAGCCCCCACATGCTGCGTCTACGAGCCTTTGGCTTTCAATGTTCAGTCCCCCAAAGAAATGCTGGACCAAGCTGGTCTTCGGAATATCATGATGGGGACACCTCCTGCAGGTCAGTGAATCTCTCCCATGCTTCATGTATCGACTCATGGGGTCCTTGGGAGAAACTGCTGATTCGGGCACGCATCTGGTTGAGCCGACCTAGAGGGTAATATTTGTGCAGAAAGGCAGACTTCAGCTCCTCCCAGGTCGTCACAACCTTCCCCAGATGATTGACCCAATAGAGGGCCTTGTCCTGTAGGCTGAAAGGGAAAGACATCATCTTGACAATGTCCAGAGGGACATTGGGATAGTGAGTAGTACGGCAAATGCGGGAGAACTGCTGCAGGTGAATGTACGGCTCCTCGCTGATGTTTCCATGGAATGCAGGAAGAAGAGCAATGAATTGGGGCTTCAACTCAAAGTGAGCGTGTACCGGTGGAATGAGGATCCACTCGGTCATCTGGCTGTCTCCCGGATTGTATGTTTCTTTAATTGTTGGCTTTGGTGGTGGAGGGAATTCTAGATCATCATCATCTGCACCACCACCTCCACCTCCTCCTCCCCTGCCTCCTCTGCCTCTGCCTCCTCCTCCATCGTCTCGGTTCATCATATCATTCAACATATCCTGGAAGACTGTCTGTGTGAGGGCATGCCCGGTCAGCTGTTGTTGGATGGCCTGGATAGATGCCAGTAACTGTGCATTAACTTGATTCTGATCTGGCACCTGCCCCTCTGGTTGGGGTGGCTGCTGACCCTTGCCCTTTCCTCCTGGAGCCATGTCAGGGTCTGAGTCGGAAGAGATGAACTCCGGAGTAGTCTCCAGGGCTTGCACTTTCTTTTATCTGCATGAGGAGATAGTCCTAATCAGACTGCTTGTAATTAATGTTCAGCTGCCGAGATGAAGCTGGAATTCAGGTCAACCCCAGCATGTTGTGGATGGAAAAGGATGTATACTGTAATCGACTTCCATTCACAACGGCGAAAGTGGGACACAGGTGATCCCAGTTTATTGGGTGGCCAAGAGAAAGGTAGAAAACGAGGAGTCTAGAGATCGATCCGCAAAGTCCGGATCGGGTTCTCGGGAATTGCCTCGAAGTTATTGGCGGAGTTGAGTCCATGGAATCGATGTGGGTGTCGGCATGGTCCCGACGGAAACCATCCGTGGATTAACTTCGCGAAGTACAAGAGAAGATAGGATGTTGGATGAAAGATACGATGGTCAACGAGGAATAAAAAGGAGTGCAAAACAGTAGAAAAGGCTCAAACTGAGCGGGGGTCAAAGAGGAGTGACACAACAAAATTTGCGCAAAGGCGCGGGACTTGATTTTTGAACCTTAATCTAGATCCATACAAACACAATACAAAATCGGGTTCACCAACTCACGCCATGTGAAGCCGTAAAAGTTCGGCTACTTATTATCTTTTCAGTTTTAGAATTGTTGTTTCAGCCATATCTTATAACAAGTCCTTAGTACGCTACCCTATAAGAGAGAGAGTACTGCCAGAAGGGTATCCCGTACTTGTCCTCCTCCTGTGTAACCTGTAATCTGTACTTTTTGGAGTCCTTGTAACCCTTCCTGGATCCCTACTCAGCCAAAGAAATAGAGAGAGGAAGCCGATAGGCGAAACCGCTACTTCAGTCCTCGCTCGCAACGGAATCACCCGTGAGCGTACAAGAACCTACTCGGACGCAGGACAATGAGACAGACACCCCCGTGAAGGCGTGGCCTATGCTCGATACTTCGGACAGGGTCGATGCTCAACACAACAGAGAGTCATCATTGGTGACCAAGCCCTACTCGCCTACGTACGATAGAAGCGCCATTACTTCGGAAATCCAGGCAATACACAAGGCAGTTGCAGACTGGGTTTTTGGCTCTAATCCTTAGGGGGTCGCACTCGCTCAAGGGAGTAGGGTTTTGGTCCCCCTCCAAGGTACCTGAAAACAATGAGGGCTTTATGAACCCGGTACAATGATAGTCCCTTACGGATTTTAATTAAGGTCAAAGTTTATTTAGCAGTCCCCTAGTTTTAATTTTTGGGTTTTCACTTTTTTTGGATCTGTTTCATACCAGTGCCTAACGTTTTGGTAGATTTTCATTTAAGTCCTGGGTGCTCAAAATCAGAGGGAGATAGTGGAAAAGCCATGCAAGTGGTTCTATGATGGAAATCTCACCATTGAACCGAATGATGCATGCTGAGTTAGAAGACTTACAGTGCATCCCAGCTCTCTCCATGTGGTATGCAAAATAGAATTTTTAAACCTATCTACATGGCGGTGTGCATTCGACAAAATCGCCCTAAACATTAGCTGCTATTAACGTGAAGAACCACAAGCTGGTCATTTATCTTTAGCCTAAGGGTCCGGTCTTGGCTTATCCCTCCTCTTCTCGACACACTCGAGTTCAGGAGTAGCGCTTGATGGGGGTCGCTCATGGCACATGGGTTAAGAGATAAATGACCTAGCTGTTTAAGTTTGACTAGATCCATACGAAGTAGACTATAGGAACATGCATTCTTATTAATATTGGACCTAGCTACCGAGTCAAGCAACCTATATCTAGGGGCTCCAAGCACACAAAACAAAGTAAAATAAAGGCGGAAAGCACAAAACAGCGGAAAACAAAGAGAATAAGGCGGTAGAAAATGCGGAAAACAGCGATGAGGCCCCCAGGTGAACAGACACCCGGGCACTGGACCTCATTGTGAAGAGTAGAGTCCTGTTTAATTACATGCCAAAATTATCTCTCTCTCACCATGAATTACAAAATTATCCTAAATATCTACACCTGTCTAATCCACACCTATTTGCTTCCTTGATACTCTCTCCTGATGGTCGTGAGAAGAGAAGACCATCCTCCTCCAAGCTTGGCTGCATTGACCTCCTAAGAAGCCATCCTTGCGTGGTGGACCCTCGCATCAAAGTCACAAAAGAGTGTACTAGAATAGCTCAATCAATCAACATAGAGCAGATAAAATAATCACAAGAAATGAATCGATCAATAAAGCATAGTGATTAATGACAATAAGAATAGCTGCTCACACAATCAATGATGAATCAAAAATGTACACAAGAATGAAAAATAAATTAGGCTATGCTCATTGCTCCCCGGCAACAACGCCATCTGATAACGAGGATTTTCCACGAGGGTCACCATGAATAATATACACAAGTTGTCGCCGAGGCGACCGCTCACAGAAAACCCGAGTTATACAGCAGTTAACCCACAACCAAAGAATAAAAAAATCAAGCTCAAAAAGGAGTGTGAATTAATCTTTATTTACTCTACCATAAAATGTATAGTGACAAGCATGTAGAGGTCGAACCACAGAAAGCAATACAAAAATGCAGTAGCCTGCATGCATCTCAGAGTCATCCAAGTGTGAAATCTATTTTTGTGGGTTTTTGATTTTTTTATATATTTTTTTATTTTAGGATTAATAAATAAATAAATATATATATATAGAAATACATATAAGTAGTAATATGTATATAAATATATATATATATATATATATTATCTCTCTCTTTTTTGTTTTAGGGAGTACATGTATATATATAGGGATACTCTAATATTTACAAAAATACTCAAAAATAGTCAAAAATTCAGGGATAAAGTCTTTTTAGGATTTTCATGACTTTTTACTGTTTTTGTGAATTTTGGCATTTTTGAAAACATTTTTTTATTTTTAATAGCAAAATAGGAGCAAACAGTGGAATAGGGTCTGGCTGTGATAAAAATAGACATTAAAAATAGCAATTAGCCTCAAAAATTTTCCACCCTATTTTTCTGATAAAGATAATAAAACCTAACATGAATAGAAACTGAGCTCATATTTTTCTGATTTTTCTTTGATTTTATACATTTTTTTGAAGTTTTTGGGTCTTTTTGAATTTTTATAGTTTTCTTTTTGAGATTTTTAGGGCTTTTTGGACTGACACTAAAATAGGTAAAAAATGCACCATAGGGAATTTTTTTGGAGTTTTTCGAGGCATTTTCATATTGTTTTAGGATTTTATAAGTTAGACAGTGAATAAAAGATATGTTTTTGATTTTTAATAAACACAAAAATGCAGCAAAATGACAAACTAAAAATATAGCGTTCAAGCACAACCAAACAGGAGCTTAAGTCTATTTTTGCCAGATTTTTCAAGTTAATATGGAATGCGAAATAAATAGACAAAGCATTCAAAAATAAATGGCCTGGCAGGGGTATTTTTGCAAATAAAGTAGTTCATAGGGGCATACATGCAAAAATCACAATAAAATTACACGTTAACTTTTATTTTCAGGGACATTTAGGAATTACAGAAACATGGCAGGGTCTACTTGCAATTTTCACGCGCCTCACGTGGGTGCTGCACGTGAGGCGCAGAGGGACTAAAGTGTAAATATGAAAACATCAGGGGGTCTTCTGCAAATTATACAATTTATATACACAGTAACTTTTTATTTTTGGTATTAAACTATAAACACAAAACAACGGGGGTTGGATGTGAAATTTACCCCCAAAATCGCGCACGATCCAACGGCATCGAGCGCGCCACTTATCCACGTGTCGAGCACTCAGCGCTCGATACCCCTTCGACGATCTGCGGCCGTGATTACATCTGAGATCTGATCGCACGGTCAAAGATGGTGCTAGATGGACGGCCCTGTTTAGAACTGGGGCCGCCCCTTTCATCCGACGGTAACTGCTGCTCGCGAAGAACAGGGAAGAGCGGTTGGCTTCCCTGGCTTCGATCTGTGATCTCTCCGCCTCCAGGCGCTCCTTGTTGCTGCTGATGGGTCCCAGGCATCCGACGAGACGGCGTGCACCGTCTGAGGTCCTCCAGAAGGTCCAGGACCCCCTAGATCGGTTGAACGAGCTCGGAGAAGAAAGGGGGTCCTGGAACCTAGCAGGGGGTAGAATCAATCTCCAGGGGGGCTTCTTTCATCTTTAGACCTGCACCAAAAGACTGAGGGGCTCGAGGGGGTTTTCCTCGACCAGGGGTTTAGGGTAAAAGAACGGGGAATGGCGGAGGGCGACGAGGTCCGGCGAAGCGGAGGAGATGGACCTCGATTCGCAGAGCTGGGCGAGCTCTGGTTGATCTGAAGCGTGGGCTGAGTGAAGAATGCGTAGGGGAAGGAGATGAGGTGAAGCGAGGGGTTGAGTCGCGTGTCGATCAGGGTAGAGAGGTTCGCCGGAGCTAAACTCCGGCGAACTTTGATCTGAACTAATCGAGCACCTGAGGCTCTACTGATTACGCTAAAAGCTAAACTACAGAGTAAAACTAAAACTAAGCTAAAAATGAGAAGAAATCAGCTCTTATACCTGGTTGGCGACCAGGGAGCAGGACCTCCGGCGAGCGGCGGCCGTGGGCACTCCCTCCGACTCCTCCGACCGTCCGAAGCTTCCAGGATGACCCTCCTGTCACAAGGATCCTCAAGAACTGGAGAAGATGGTGGAGAAATAACCGAAGGGAGACCAAAGGGCGGAAGGAAGTCGAGGGTCTTATTTATAGACAAGGATGAAGGTTGATCTTCTAGGCGAGATCACGGGCGAGCCAAAGAGATCTGGGAAGATCTGGGAGATCGGCGGGGTAGGTGGTTGTACTAGGTACAAGATCGCAAGAGAGATCGACCTCAAAGGACGAACAGGGCGCCCTCGAAAAATCCGCCAAAGCGGGAGAAAAATGAGGCGCGCCAAAGTACAGGGGTAGGTCAGACTGTTGACCTTGGTCAACAGTTCTGGCCTCCTGGTTGGTCCACGTGGACCAACCAGGAAAAACCCTGAAACAAAATGTTTTGTTAATTTAATTAAAAATAGATAATAGCCGAATTAAATTATGGTTATTTAATAAAAAATATTTGAAATTTTATGTAGTATTTTATTCCGATTTTTATTAATTTTTATGATGTATATTTATTATGAGTTTATTTTAATGACTTATTTATAGGTATATTTATATGTATTTTGTATTATTTATTTTTACCTTATGTTTTATTTTATTGTTTTATTCTCTTATCTTATATATTTATATCTTATTTTTGTGAGTATAAATGTTATTTTATTTTATTTTTATGAGTTCATTTATATATTTAAATAAATATATATATACACTATGTAGGTATACTTATAGGTATTTTACCTATATTCTATATTTGTCTTACATATTTAATGAATTTTATTAAGTTTTACTTTGGATTGATATTTTAAATGTATTATAGGTAATATTTACAATTAGTAAAAATATAAATGAATAACGGATAAAAGAATGAATTTCCCCTTTTATTTTTATACATATATAACATAGATATTTTGCCTATGTATTACATAGATTTATTTTAGTTTACAAATTCTTTTTGGCTTTCTTTTAATTTCAACATGTACATGCATTATATATATTATTTTCAAAATTCTAAAAATATGAATTTATAAAAATAATGAATATTGAATAGAAAGAATATTTTAATCAGGTTCTATATACAAGGTGGGCCAAAAACCTAACTTCCACAGATGGATTCCAAAAATTATGAAATCGATTTTATAAAATAGTTCATGGAATGCTATATACAATTAAAGGTGAGTTTGGGTGATTTGGAGTTTTTATTTGCAAGATATGGGTCTGTGAAGTTGAGATTTTTGCTGTTTATTTTGTGTATAAAATGTACACTGAGTATTATTTTTACACAAACTCAATTTTGTATTTTGATTTACACTATTCTTTACAACTTTCATAAACAAAGTTTCCTTATCTGAGAAATAAATAATTATGTACAAAATAGGTATCAAAAATGCCTAAACAAATGAATGAATAAATGGGGTATTTATCGTACACTGGCCCTTATCTCCCCCTACTTTATTCCTTGTCGACCAATTCCATGCTGGCCTTGGTTTCGGGGTTTTGGTCATAAAATATTTGCAATATTTTATTACTTTTTCTTTTCTTTCCTTTATTCTATAATTTTGGCATTAAAAACCTTATTCTATGTATAATAAATACAATGAATCAGGCATGCTATTATATACAAATTAATGCTATTTCTCTGCATTTGCTGGGGTTTTTAAGGCCAAAATGATAGAATAAAGGTGATGAAATGGAGATTCATCAGTGTCCCATCACGCACGATAGATAGGAAGAGATATAGATCAAAGTCTCCTCCAAGAGATATAGAACCAAAAAGAGATGTAGAACCAGTTATTATATCACACTAGAAAGATGAAAATCAGTATTCGAAAGGTCAATTATCCGTCTGTCAAGGTAGACTATGGGATATTTCATTGAGAGGAATCAGACAACCTGAAAGATCAAGGCAGACAATCGGATAAAACCGAAAAAACACAGACTAGGACGCGAAGAGGAGAAGAATTTATATCAATAGACCCGCTAAAGACCCAAACCATATAGTACTTAGCGCAGGTTCCACAGAGAGATATGTTTTTCTATCTCGCATAGGAAATCCTCCTTCTTTCATTCTTTATTGTATTACATATACGATCGTATGCTGTAGTTAAAGATCGTTTGTATTTTTACGCGACTTCACACCCTTAATCAAAATATAAGATGACAGACTCTTTTCTCTGCCGATAAATATGGATTCTGATTCGGAACCCTTTTTTCCTTTCCTGACTCTGCCATAGTCCTACCTTGCTTGCGAGCGTAGACGATCGATTCTTAGGTATTAGCCGACCTACCTCATCCCTTAGGTCGAGCCGGCTACGTCATTCTAGTCCCTTGCCTCATATATAAGTCGCGGTAGCCGTGTAGCTGTTACTGCCGTACCCTCCTACTACTCGACTTATCCCGCCTTCCGCTACTATATATCTAGCAGCTGGTCGGACCCTGACGAGTCGCTAAATACGATATTTAATTTGTGCACGTTGTAGTAGTGTACTTAGCGATTCGGTCAGAACCGAGAGAAGATCTCCGTGAAGAGTGTCTCGGCTTTAATTTATATCCCGGGCAAGTCCGGGGTCGAACTCAGGGAGGCAAAGGAACAACTTGGGTTTAATTTGAAAATAAAGATTTTAGATTTCCAGTGCGGTATTTTTTATATTTTTTATGCAACAAGAATACAAATGCAAGTGAATCAAGACACTTAGAAAACACAAACAAGGCCAAATTAATTTTAATGGAAAAGAAGTCCAATTTAGCCAATTTGTATTTTTCCTAGAATCCTAATCCAGTGATGAATGCAAAACATATTTTTTTAGAATTTTAGGGGTTAAAATGCAATAATGAAAAATGTACACTTTTTATGGGTTTTTTCGCAATTTATCACACAAACAGAAAGCAAAAATTATGAAAAAATTACTGGAACTAAAACATGATGCAAGGAGACTACAGTAATTTTTTTTGGAATTTTTTGACAAAATATGAATTTTTTATGTATTTTTTAGTGGAAACAGAGTGACAGTGAGTAATTAATTCCTAATTAATCCATATTAGAAAAATAATCAGAATGCGAATTATCTCAGAAAGATATTTACATCTAGAATCCATGAGAGTTGAAATTTTGCAAAAAGAATATACGGGATTTAATTAAAAATAAAAAACTGAAATTACTCTACAATTTATTTAAGGCACAAGACAACTCCATTTTGGATGACACTTGGAAAGTATGTTAAGCACTCATCAAAGCATCAAATATAATTTTTTGTGGAATTTTAGAGCAACCGTGTGTTAGATATTAATTTAATGACACAGAATGGGTAAACTATGCAAGATTTCAGTGAAACAATTTTAATTAATTACCCATTACTCACAAAAATACAAATAAATATCCACAAGGTATAGAATTAGTTATTCCACACAAAGGTATTTTTCATTGAATAAAAAAGTGCAAATCAGATGTCCAAACTTAAAGTCAAACACAGGGGTGTCTTGGCAAATTCAGAAAATGAAATTACAATGCAAGTTATACACAGGGACTATTATGCAATTACGGAAACATGCAATATTTATAATGTAATTTTTACAAATAAAAAAATAAAGAAAAAACACCTTCTTCTTCCTCTGGATACCATAGAGATGAACCCAAAGGTGGGGGAAGGTCGACGGCGGCGTGGTCGCACGCGGAGGCGCGCGAGGGCGTCGGCGGCCGCGGGGAGGTGGTGGGGCGGCCGCGCGTGGGCGCGGGTGAGAGAGGGGCGGCGCGGTTGGGCAGGAACGGCTGAGGGGAAGAGGGCGGCCACCTGCGTCCTGCGCGCACGCGGAGGAGAATGGCGAGGCGGAGGGCCGCGCGGCCTGGAGCAGAAGCTGGAGGGGCCGCGCGCGGCCCGCCGGCGGTGATGGGGCTGGTCGGCGGCGCCGGCAATGGGGGGTGAAGGGGGCGGCGGGCGGCTGCGCCTGCTGCCTCCTGCAAAATTTTTTTAATTTTCTTTTTTTTTATTATTATTTTTTTGTTTTCTGTTGTTCTATTTTACTGTAATAGAAATCTTTTTTTTGTTTTAGATTTTTTACTTTTTTTATGGTTTTCTTTAACAGAAAATATGTACACAACAAAAAATAGACAACAAAATAGTAGATGATGAGTTGGTGGTGGTGATGATGATGATGATGGTGGTAAAAAAATACAAAAAAAAAACAGAAATGTGAGATAAACGAAAATAACAAGAGAAATACGAAGGAATACTTACCTGATTCTTCGCCGGATTGGCGGAGTAGCTACGCTAAACTCCTGTTGTCGCCTTGACCCGATTGGCGAGATAAAAATCGGAGAAGCTACGCGAGCTCGACGGGGAACTCGTGACGCGAAGCGGAGCTCCGCGGATCTCACCTGAAGGAGGTCGTCGCTTGAGGACGATGCTTCGCAGCTGTCACCAACAAAACACTCCAAGCTCTCTCCTTATTCTATAAGAATGGTGGATGGGGGGAAAATGAGGATGTACAAATGAATATAAAGAGAAGAGAAAGGGAAGTTAGAATGGTGGTGGTGTTGAATGGGAGGTTAAATTAGTGATGGGGTTGAATGGGAAGTTAGATGAATAATGGTGTTGAATGGAGGTTGATGAAGACTTGGAGGTTATTGTAGAGAATGAGAAAATAATAAATAATGATATAAAGTATGCTATTTTAAATACAACAAAATTAAAGAGGGGAAAAATGGTGAATTTACAAGTGAATACATACAACATGTACATTTTTTGTTTGCTTTTCTAATATGTATTTTTTGTCTTTTTAGTAAGAGATATTTACAACGGAAAAAATACAATAAAATAGTATAATCAAAATAAGTATGATTTTTTTGTATTTTTACTAATTAAGAAAGATAAAATAAAAATGAACAAAGAAATGAATATATACATAATATACAATATACATCTAGGTCCCAAAACCCAACTTTTGCAAATGAGCTCCGATTTTAATGAAATCACTTTCATTGGATAGAAAATTTTCTAACTTGAACTTTAAAAGTGAGTTTGGTGAATTTGGAGTTCATACGGAGCGGGAATTTGTCTTGGAAGTTGGTCTTTACGGCTTTTTCCCTTTGGGATCTAGGAGCATTTGTTTGAGGTAAATTTTGTTTTATATTTTTGTATTTTTATATACATTGATATGAAAATGTTGGAGAAAGAATTAGCCAAAAAGGAGTTGAAATGAAATTATTAAAAAATAGATGAAGTTTTGGGCTATTTACAGGTGAAAAACTCCTTTGATTTTGTGGCTTTTATTGTTAGTTTATTTTATACAATCTAATATACAATAATTAATGTATTTTATTTACAAGAGTCATTTGTTAATTTATTGATTTTATATACATTTATTAGATAATTTACTCGTGGATTTTGCTAAGATCAAGATATTGAGATGATGAATCGTGGATTCATCAGACCCCTCGGGTTATCTTATCATCTTTGACGGGCTCATTTTCTCCTTTACCAGACCGCTAGGGGAAGTATAGAGAGTGTGAGAATCCGATATCCTAGTCTTTGGCAAATCATCAAGAGCTAGCTTGCCCGACCTTCTGATTAATTCAAGTAGGTCAGCTCTCTAGAATTTGCAGTAGGCCTGTCATTATTCAAAAAGGTCAGCATTTTCTTCTTCAGATGTGATTATGGTGGCTCTTTCTCTGTCGAATGTCATAGGCTTGCATCTCCCAAGGGTCTGAGAAGGGACATCAATCCTAGGATGATTCTGTTTATAGAGATGAGCAGCAGAGACGTCATTTTAGGGAAAGAGCGGGAAAAGGCAGGACACTCGTCGACAAGGTCCTCTTTCTCTTCCCATATCTCCGATTCTTTCTTGGTGAACCCATTAGCTGTACCGCCCAGTCGACAGCCCGGGGATGATGCACGGAGCTAGTATGCTTTCCAGGTGAGAGGGAAGGTTAGTCGAGATAAAAGCGAGCAGAGCGAAGGAGAAAGGGCTTCAGGTCTCCTATCCGCTGACTATTAAAGTCAAGGAATCATCCCAACGAGACTCCTCGCTTGATCTTGGGCTATCGGTTCTATAATCTCAGTCGCGAGCTATTTATATAACTGGAAAGACCTCAACATCTCACTATTCGATGCCTTCTCTCTGACTTCTATTCTTGGGTTGTACAATGACGCCTCTGTTCTGTTATCACCCTTGAAAGCTGCGAGTCCTAACCCCCTATTTTCTGGTGGATAGAGCCCTAACTCCCCGTTAATTGAAGCGAGGCAGTCCCGGAAGTGGTTTCTTTGTAGTTGAGACTCTAAATCCTTGCATCCCGAGAGAGATCGATGAACATGTGCAAGAAACCCCGGAAAGATGGTATATAATGGAGAAGGTAGGAGGCGCAACACTTGCAATGAGTTGCATATGTTTTAGAAGACTAGAAAATTTGATCTTAAGGCTTATAGTCATCCACATAGATATTGATGCAATTGTTGCAACAATCACTATTGGATTGAGAGGCTTCATAATTTCAATGGGAGAGCCCTTAGTCTTAGATAATGTCTCTATGACCTAGATATTAGAATACACTCATTGTTTATTTCTAAATGTTGGAAATAAACATAACTTCTGTAATAAATCTATCATAAAGAGTTATGATGGAGATGTTTCAGATAGTAATCTAAAATATAGTGGACTCCACTAAATTAGAAAATTGATGAATGGTTCATTAACATTTCTAAATACTGAAATGAAACCTTAAGATCAATAGGAGGATGAAGATCATTTGACAATGATCTAGCATCAAGCCTTGGACATTGGTCTATTGATTTGATCAATAGACTAGTAAGAGAAGAAACTTTAGAATGTCTAAAATTTCAAAGCTTAAATACTTATGAATATTGTATTCAAAGTAAAATGTCCACTACACCCTTCTTAGAGAAAGGTGTAAGATGTCAAGGTCTTCAAGATCAAATACATATTGATGTATGTGGATCATCTATATCAGAATAAACATTATGGATATGTGATATCTATTAATGATTATTGGTGATATAAGATTTCTTCCCTTCACCATTAGAAACTTTTGAAATATTCAAAGATTTCATAATTTTTGGTTTGGAACCAATGACATGAAGGAAGATGGAAATGAATTTGGCCTAATCTAGGTAATCAGTACTTATTAGATGAATTCATAATATACCTTATGGAGAAAGGAATATCATTCCTATCTCACTCCTCCTAATGAACCTAAACTCAATAGAGTTATAGGGAGATACAATTGGATCATGTGTGACATGATTTGATCAATGATGAATTTTAGCATAATTTCCTCTTAGTTTCCAGGTATATATGTAGTAGAGACTACATTATATATCCTTAATAAGATTCCATGCAAATAAGCTGGAATCGTGCACTAGAGAGTGCTACTTCATTAGGAAAATAAAGAATGGTATTGGATACCTACTTTATAACTTTGAGATTCTTAAAAGATCTCATCACTGAGGATATGATTCTTAGAGGGCGACTCTATTGAGGATCAAGAAGAAAATGAAGTGTAGGAACTCATTTAATCTTGAGAAAATAATGAGGCTCCTAAATTGGAGACTAAAAGGATAATTAAAGATGAAACACTAATACCTCTTCAAATGAGTTTGAGGAAGGATTCCATGTGTCAGAGAAATCTGACAGTGATCGAACTTCATTTGATGAAACTTCTGAAGATCATGACATGGAAAGATGGATGTTAGCAATAAAGTCTAAAGTAGACTTCATATACAAGCGTTGTATACGGACCCTCGAGGATCCACTTATATGGGTAAGACCCATAAAGGTGTAAATGGATCTTCAAGAGAAAGAAGTCAAGGTTGCATTCCTCTATGAATACCTCTCTGAGGATATTCACATGAAGTAGCCCCAGGGCTTCATGGTTGAGGAAAGCAAGGTGTGCAGGCTAAGGAATCCATATGTGGACTCAAATAAGCTTCTTGAAGTTGGACCATAAGATTTGATGAAATTATAAATGTTATGATTTCAGATAGAATCTGGATGAGACATGTGAAGCTTAGTGGGAGTGCCTTTGTGTTCATCGTGCTAAATGTAGATGACATCCTAATCATTTCGAATGATATAGGGATAATAATAAGTGTTTTATAAACTGGCTATTCCATATCTTGAAATATGATTTCAAGGAGACCTCTTGGATCTTAGTTCTGAAGGCGTTAAAAAACATAGAGAAGAGGGTATTGGGATTGCCACATTAATGGTACACCTTGAACATATTCCATTTTCTGGAAAAATCCAAGAAAGGCTTCCATCCCTTAAGATATGGTACTCACCTTTCTAAAGGGATAGTACCTCAAAGAGTTGAGGAAGTGAATGCTAGAACTGGTTGCACTTGTGCATCAGTTACGAGAAGCTGAGTGTATGCTAGATGTATACAAAAGCCAGATAACTGCCATGTAGTGGGAGTAGTAAAATGTTACTAATCCTAATATGGAGAGAAAACACTTGATTGCAGTAATAACAAAAACTTCATAGATGACAAGATTTTTGAGATAGTGATCTCAAAGTCTTATCTTAAAAAAACTTAAGACTTTATAGATAGAGATCTAAAAGGTCTTAACTGTAGATACCTTAAGAAATAGTGATCTCCAAGAATAAGGGTATTCTGATAAGGATTATGGAAATACTGGTTATGATAATTGTTAAGCTATAGTGTCACTGACACTGTAACTAACAAGATTGAGTATTGGTTGCATAGGATGCAACATTCGCATTAGATGCGAGCACTGTTACTGGAGATATGCAAGTGCCGTAAAAGGACTTGGCGTAGTCTCGCGGGAACGGAGTGACTGATCATCTTACCTAGCTATTTTCTAAATAGCCTATGATTGTCACATGAGTGCGGGTCTAAATGATTAGCCCATTAATGGCTCTTTGGGCTAGTGGGAGATTGTTGGATATGCGAGCCCACGGAGAGCCATTATGCAATTAAATGTTATTGCAAATATCATTCCCCGATTTGAAATGAAGAATGAATAATTTGCATAATAGGTCCCTTAGTACAATTAGGGTTGTGTACCATAACCATCTTGATGATCATACAACTGTTGATTCAACTATTGAATCATAGAGGTTGGTGCTTGGATGAATATCTAAAGAGTTAGATTGAGGACTCATCAAGCACCGTCAAATGATTTTTAAGAGATGATCTCCAGCCTGAGTAGGAGATGACAATCCTTTCTCAATTAGGCTAATATCTGACCGACCTCTTGATGCAGGTCCTCTGCATAGGAATAGAGATTCGAATGTGTCAGATTAGTTAGGTCAAGAAGTTGACTTAATGAGATCGAGATAACCAAAGTCCTATATCGTATGTTGTCACGATACAGGCATGCATCCTCTGACCGGAGACAGATGTGTTACTATATGTTTGAGTATGTACATTTGGCAGACCAATAGGTTGATGACCTAACCAAGGTCTATACACCGGCGTGTTGGTGTGCATATAAGGGCATATGAGTAATACGATCTCTCAAAGGGATCATTCAGGTTGATTTACTGAACCGAAAGGCATGAGCTCACTCATGAAATATTGGGAAGAATCAAATTTCGTGCGCACGGTCGTCTCGCTTTGGAAGGTTGACTGAATTTGTTGGATTGATATATACTTTTGGAAAGTATACGATCAAGACCTAGGTATGATATATGCTTTTGGAAAGTATATGATTGATACCGACTCCCAATGATCGAATGAGAAACTTACTGATAAAACCATGAAGTAGACAGTATAAAGTTGATCCAATACTTCGGGTTTATTCTGAGTCTTCCAGCATGCAGGATGTACAGGTATTGAGAATACCTAAGGGTGATGTAATCATAAACGATTGTATAACCATGACTCTTCCATTCCTAGGGAGTGATGAAACAGGTCTGGATTTTAGTGACTCCTCTCGGTAGAGAAGTACTCTGATCTTAGTTCAAATGTTGGACATTGATCTAAATGTGATTCAGATGCAATGAGAAGAATAGATTTGCGATCTTGATTTAATCAAGCATCTATGGGAGGCCCGCGATCTGGATTTGAGATATGATCTCAATATCCAAGTCACTATACATGGAATAATACAATCGCCATGTCCTTATCTCCAAGTATCCACGGAGAAAGCGCATTATCCTTGAAAGGTTCAGGATAATTTCGTTGTTGATATTATGTATCCAAGCATTGAGAAAATGGATAATTAAATGTGATTTAATTATCATGAGTAATATGAATTTGATTCATATTATAAAGAGAGTTATCCAAGATAATTGAATGTGATTTAATTATCAAAGATGAAAATAATGTGAATGTGATTCATATTATTTGGGCACATGAGAATAAGAGATTCAAGATGATTAAATGTGATTTAATTATCATGGATATGAATAATGTGGATAGAAATATCCATATTAGTCATATATATTATAAATGTGATTTATAATATATAAGAGAGATCTATTTGTAATTTGCATTTGTTAATTAAATGTTGATATGAATTGAATTCACATTGGACATTAAATTGAAAATGTCAATTTACATTTTATTTTGGGTTGTGAATATGATTCACAAATTTCCAATGGCAAGATTGCAATATTCACAAAATGATTATGAATTATTTTGTAGAATAATTTACAACAATTATTGTTGTAATAAATTGGAGATACATGGAATAATGTAATCAAGGGAGATTACATTTGGAGATGCTCCTTCCATAGGAGGGACGACCACCTATTCCTATTAGGAAAGGGAGGTCGTCCACTCCATGTATATGGAAGGAGGCATTCTCTCTTTCCCAGTATCTCCATATTTGGTTGATTTAATTTGAGGATTAAATTATGTTGATTTATCAATATATATTTAATCTCAACTAAATTAATTGTTGTTGGTTTTACCAACACAAATCTTAGCTATTTAAAGAAACACAATCAATGAGAGCCATTGGATTTGTGTTGTCCATGGATTGAGATCCATGGATCCCAAAATATTATAAAAGGAGAGGCATCCCTTTGCTCTTCTTTACACAACGCAATGCTTTTGAAGCACATCTCTCTCTCTTTCTCTCTACACGTCAGCCCTCTCTCTTCCTCTCATGGCCATCCACCATGGATGCCCTAGAGAGACTTTCCATCGCCGCAGTGTCGTCGTCATGCTGCCCGATCGTTTGCTCATGGATCTCCGTCTCCTTCGGTGTGCCTCGCTCATGAAGAAGACGATGGATCTCGTGTGTCGAGATCAGGAGATCCACCGCTTGGCTCATCAACATGGATTGCGAGAAGCACGCGGTTCATCCCTGCGCTCGCAAGCGTCTCCTCCGTCGGATCGAACTTGAGACAGGAGGTCTCTTCGTTTAGAGACTTGATCGCAACCACGCTTCAAGAGGTAATCACATTACTTGTTTGTGGTTTAGACGAAACGATCCAAGAAGTGTTCTTGGATCATGTGGTTTCGTCGCATAAAAAATTTTAATTTCCGCTGCATAGAACAACTAGTCCGACTAGTTGTGGTTCGTCGTATTCGATACGATGCTCACGCTTCCGTGATGCGCTTAAGGATCTAACCATATCCTTCAACGCTGAAGGTCTACAACGACGACGATGATGGAGACCATGATCTCCAAATCCATGAAGGATATGGGTGAAATGTAATGTCTAGGTGAAGGAGAGATTCGAGGGAAGGTATGAGATGTGACGGTGTACGTCGATATTGATCATAGTGGTCAGAATCCAAAGGCGGAGCCGGAGCTCCTTCGAACGAAGGTTGTCGAAATAGATGAAATTAAAGGAGATGGAATATCTAACTACTCTACTGCTAATCCTATGAATTAAAAAGATAAAAGAAAAGGCACGGAAGCTCACCGGGGCTCGTCTGAAATGAAGCTCTGGGTGGAGACGGCGAAGGAGCTGGACTGCTTAGATTCTACACCCAACGAAACTCATGAGACGCTGAAGAGCCTCCTGTTATCACCAGGAAGGGGATTCAAAGCATGAATCTAGGGTTTGCGGGTTGAAGAAGGGAAGTGAGATTTTGGTCGGCGGTTTCATTTTATACCAATGGTGAAGCGGCTCCAAAGAATGAGATCAAATGGGAATGTCAGCGATCCAAAGCTCGAGGAATCGAGCTGACGTGAAAGAGTATCGATCGAGGACCAAAATCCATGAAGGAATCTTCCCAAAAATAATGAACGGACTAGGCTCAAAAAATCAACTAAAGATGGGGTCAATCAAGGTCTGACATTGGGCAAGTGTAGGTCAGAGGAGTTGACCTTGGTCAACTCACGGGGAGATATAGTCGGTCCACGTGGACCAATCAGAAAAATCTAATCTGAAAAATATTTGTAAATTATAAAATAAATAATAAATGATTTTATTATTTTTAAGTTATAATTTTTTTATTATTTTATAAAGTATTTTATTATGATTTTTATGTTTTTTAGATGTACATAATTATAAGTTATTTTTAGGGATTAATTATAGATATATTTATATATGTTTTAAAGTATTTTTTTATTTTGTATTTTTAATTTTATTATTTTGTTCTCATTATTTTATATAATTATGATTTAGTTTTAGATAATTAAATATATATTTTATTATATTTTTTTATACACTTATAAAATAGATGTATTAATTGTATAGGTATAATTATAGGTAATTCATCTATGTAATTTATATACATATTTTATTTTAGTGCCTTCTTTATGGTTTTGTTTTAGTTTTAGTATGTAAATCTATTATAAATAATTATAAATAATAAAAATGAATATTTTGATATGGTATACTATACGATATGGGTCCAAAGCCTAACTTTCACACCTTAGCTCCAAAAAATATGAAATCACCTTCATTAAATAGCTTATTAAAGTTATATACAACTACAGTTGATTTTGATATATTTTGAGTTTTATTTGAGAGATATGGGCCTGGAAAGTTGGGATTTTAGAATCTTATTCTGAGTATAGCTTGTACATTATATATTATTTTGTATGAAATTCATTTTGTATTTTCTTATTTTATTATCTACAACTTTCATGAATAAAGTTTCTTTATTTGAGTTATAAAAAGTAGAAAATAAAATAGGTCCCAAAAATGAATAATAGATGATAAATAAAAAGGGTTTTTATTATATTTTGGACCATTATCTCTCCCTATTTTATTCCTTGTCGACCAAGTTATCGAGATGCCTAGGTCTTGGGGTTTAGGGTCATAAAATATCTTCGATATTTTATTCTTTTTCTTTTCTTTTTTATTCTATAATCTTGTCATTAAAAATAATATTTTATACAATATTTACATAACAATGCACGAATATTATTTTATGCAAATTAGAGGTATTTACATGCATTTACTAGGGTTTTTAAGGCCAAAATGATAGGATGAAGGTGATGAAATGGAAATACATCAAGACCACAGTTGGTGTAATGAGCGCTCATGGTACCCTAATAATTCAATAATTAACCCGCAATATGTATAAAGCAGTGAAAAGCAAAAATATGTGGAGCTAAAATTTATTATGACTCTAGAATGGATTTGTAAAGGTGTAATTATTTAGAGTGTCGACCACAAGGAGCAAATGGTAGACCGGGGAAATGAATCCAGAAATGTGTGTTCTTCTTGTCTTTGTGTCTTTTTATGGGTTTTTTATTTTGCATTTTTATTTTACTTATATTTTTATTTTTTTGTTTTTAATTATATAATTTTTCTTTTCCTTTTCTAATTTTAAATTTCCTTTTCTTTATAAATATATAAGATCAATTTATATAAGGCTACATATACAATATATGCTAATATAACAATAAAAGAAACATAAAATAAATAAAATTTTCAGAAATAAATATTTTTGGTTGTTAAAGAAATTTTTACTATTTTGTGATTTTTTATTTCCAATTTTATATTTTTAAAAGTCAAAATTATCCCAAATCATGGATTAAATAAATAGGCTGAATTAATTTGGAAATTAAAAATAGAAAACAAAAGCAAAATTTTCCTAAACTTTTTTAAATAATAATATATATTATAAAGAAAATATTGAGATAAAAATAACTATTTTTGGGAATTTTGGGATTTTCTCAATTTTTATCAAGGATTTTGGAGCTTTTATTTTTATGAGTTTTATTTTTATATTTTTAGCGATTTTGATCTGGAGTTAAAAAAATAAAAATAAACAAAATATATTTTTGGGGGAATTTTTAGAAGTACTTTTATAATTTTTGTATTTATAAGTCAAACAGGGAGACTTCGTGCTCTTTTTTTATTTTTATAAAATAAGAAAATAACTAAATTAAAATCTAAAAATATAGCATGAATATTTGTACAAGCAGGAGCTTAACCCTATTATTTGGGAATTTTTGGAGTATGTATGATATATTTAATAAATAGAAAACAGCCATAACATTTAATATCCTACTAAGGGAATTTATGCAATTAAAATAAAGTGCGATGTTATTTTTGCAAATTTCCCAAAATATGTAACTGGAATTTAAAATTTCTGGACTAAATCAAAATACAAAACCCATGAGGTTATACTTGCAAAATTGCCACCTCATGTGGGACGACACGTGATGTGACGTGGACTAGACCAAACAATAAATAGCAGAAAGATTGGGGGATCCCTTGCTTTTTTTACAAAATATTTAAACTTACAACAACAACAACAAAGCCTTTTCCCATAATTAAGTAGGGTCACTACATGGATTCTTCGCCTCCATTCAGATCTATCTTGGGTCAATCACGAGCTTATATCCAAAAAACTAAGATCTCTTCGTATAGTCTCTTTCCAACACTTCATAGGTCGTCCTCGCCCTCTCTTAACCGGCTCAACATCCCAACACTCGCATCTCATAACATGTGCACCAGTTGACCTTGTTTGCAAATGAAGAAATCATCTTAAGCGGTCCTTGCATCTTATACTCGATCGGAGCTACACTAACTTTTTTCCGATTGCATCATTCTGAATCTGATCATTACCTGTATGTCCACACATCCATCTTAGCATTTTCATTTCTGCTATAGTCATTCTCTACACATGTCTATGGTTCACAGACCAACATTCAAATCCATAGAGCATAGCAGGTCTCATGGTTGCTTTGTAAAACTTTCCTTCATTTTAAAGGATTTTTCTTATCACAGAGAACAACAGAGGTTCCTCTCTACTTTAGTCAGCCTACATTTATTCTATTAGTAACATCTCCATCAATTTCTCCATCATGTTGCAAAATAGATCCCAGATATCTAACGAATTTCTCTTCTGAATGTTATCGTCACCATTCTTCACCTCGATTCCGTCACCATTGCCTCCATTAAAGGGGCACTCCACATGTTCCGTCTTAGCCCTACTTATATGAAATCCTTTAATCTCTAATGCATATCTCTAGACTTCAAGCTTCTCATTTACTCCATCTCCAGTCTCATCCATCAACACAATATCATCAGCGAATTACATATATCAAGGTAACTCATCCTGAATGTAACTTGTCAACTCATCCATAATCAAAGTAAAAAGATATTGACTCAAAGTTGAACCTTGATGTAAACCAATGTTGATGTCACAATAGCGAGTCTTCCCAGACATGATCCTTACACAAGATAAAGTCCTATCATGCATATCCTTTATGAGGTTAATGTATAGTACATGTACTTGTCTCTTCTCCAAAACTTTCTACAATATCTCTCGTGGGATAGAATCATAAGCCTTCTCCAAATCAATAAAGATCATATAGAGGTTCTTCCTTTTAGATCTATAAATCTCCATTGTTCTCCTCAGCAAACGGACAACTTCAATAGTTGATCGACTTGACATGAATCCGAATTGATTTCCTTTTACTTTGGAAACTTGCCTCAACCTTTTTTCAATCACACGTTCCCAAATTTTCATAGTGTGACTTATCAGTTTGATATCTCTATAATTTGAACATTTTTGAATGTCTCCTTTATTCTTATAAAGAGGCACCACGATACTCCTCCTCCAATCTTCAGGCACTTTCTTGCTTCGCTAAATAACATTGAATACATTTGTAAGCCAAGTCAAACCACACTCACCTAAAACTCTCCATACTTCTATAGAGATGTCATCTGGTCCTACACCTTTCCCAGATCTCATAAACTTCAAAGCCTCCTCTACTTCCTTTCTTTGTATTCGTCTATAGCAAGCACGATTCAAGTAACTTTCAATACTAGCTAGGTCACCCAATGTGATCGCTCTATTTCCTTCCTCAATGAAAAGTTAATTAACAATGTTTACAGTATTCCAATAAATGTGAGTTAATCACAAGATTTATAGTATTAGAAATAATAAGTTTGCAAGATTCATGTGATAATTACGATGTTTATGGGATAGAGAAAGATAATTAACAACGTTTTTTTAGGATTTGTGGCGTAAAAAGATAGTTGGAAAACTATAATTATAATATAATAGAATTAGATTTCATGTCATCTTTGAATGAAATTTGAATAGATTATTAATCAAATCTTGTTGGGATAAAATAATTAATTGTTAACAACCAAATTGTTGCCTATAAAAAGAGAGGATGGATGGAGTCAATTCTCACCACCATACAACAAGAGAAGGTGAAAAAGAGAGAGAAGGGATGAAGAGAATTATACTAGTTCATATAAAAATACAAATTGAATAAAATCAAAATAAATAAAAATAAAGTTCATGGATGCTAAAGAAAGGGTATATACATGACAATCATCTAGTAGATTTCATCATGTTGTCTAACCGAGTAGATTTCATTAAGAGCATCTAATCAGATATTGGTATGTTCATATATTCATGAAATTACCATGATACAGATACATGTTGTTATCCATGTTAATAAATTTTATGGACATATGGACCATCAGTTTTTGAGGATGCTTGCCTTAAGAACTTGTTGTGTTTGATTGGCCTCATTGACAATCATTTACAATGTTGAAGCCCAAGTTGCGAAGTAGTAATCTCCCTTTGATACCCACTCTCACATCTTGTGAGAGATAGATGTGAGATTATGTTTGGGGTTGTAATATCCAATCACTTATATTTATAATGTCCTCATTTGCCTCCTATTGTTTTGGTAGGGGTGTTCATATTCATGGTTAACCATTTATACTATTTTGGATGCAACCTTATTCTGGTACTATTTGTAATGTCACAAGCCTAGACCTCGAGTTGTTATAATAATCCAATAATGTGCTTGTCAATATCGCCCTTATAAAAATGGTAGTAAGGGAACTTTGGAAGAGTTTCAGTGATTATTAATGTATTTGGATGCATGGGGGTTTAATATGTAGAGACCACGAGGTGTTTTTTTCATTTCTCTAATGGATCGAAATGAAACCAACCAAGGAAGTTACTAATATGAGTCATGGTTCCAAAATCAACACACGTGATTACTCGTTTACAGGTCACAATTGTATTTTGAGTAGAGATAAGTACTTTCTCTTCTCTCCATTAAGAAGACAAGCCTAAAAAACATGTTAAGTTTTAGAACACCAATAAAGCTTATACTCATCAAGATCATAATAGCTATAAATTCATTAGCATATGTGTGCACATGCGTGCATGCATATTTGTATTTGTGTGTCTATTTTCCTTTTGTACTTCTTGATCAAATGTCAGTCATTTATTGCTTATTTCAGATTAAAATAGAAAACGATTTCATCGCATAGTAATGCAACTTTTTAGGATGAAAAGGAGGACAGAGGATTCAACTTCTTTGTCTGAATCAGACAATTCTTAAGAATACGGTTGCCATCACTCTCCTTACCTTTGATTTTGCTTTGGAAAACATCATATTTGTTGATATTCCATCAAATGTTGTTGCCTCCTCCTCCTCCTCCTCCTCCTTGAAGACTCCTTCGTCATCATTGATGGAGCTCGAGGAGTGTAAAGCTCGAGCTTCACTTCTCCAAATCCATAACTACCATCACCCAAATCAACTTCTACATGTGAACCTCGTCACCGAGCAACCAACCTCGTTAAACATCACCCTATATTGGCATCGCTACCCTTCGCCTCATCACCACTTCGTCGTTGCCTGTCTATAAAGGAAAGTAAATCATTAATATCTCTCCTATCCATAATCACCCTTCACTAGGAACATGAGTATCCATTGTTGTCCTCTCGACACGTTGAAAACCAGGGTTTTAGCGAGGGTCTTACAGTCCCACAAGGTGAGACTGCTGTAAGTGAAATGACTGCTCATGAAACCCTAATAATTCAACAATTAATCCACAATATGTATAAAAGTAATGAAAAGCAAAAATATGTGGAGCTAAAATTTATTATAACTCTACAATGGATGTGTATAGGTACAAGTACGTAGAGTGTCAAACACAGAGAGAAAATGCTAGTTTGGGGAAATGAATCCAGAAATATGTATTCTTCTTCTCTATGTATCTTTTTGTGGGCTTTTGATTTTGTATTTTTATGGGATTTTTAATTTTTATATTTTTAATTTGTTTTAATTCTATAATTTTTTCTTTTCTTTTTCTAATTTTTAATTTATTTTTCTTTTTAAATATATAAGATCAACTCATATAAGGATAAAATTGTATAATTCAATATTTTGGATTTTAAATAAGTTTTTTCGTGATTTTTAGATAATTTTGCTAATTTTTATATATTTTTAAAGTAAAAAATATCCCAAATCAGTGAGTAAATAAATATGATGAATTAATTTGGAAATTAAAAATAGCAAACAAAGGACAAAATTTCCAAAACTATTTTTAATTAATAATATATAATATAAAGAAACTCAAAGATAAAAATAACTATTTTTGGGGATTTTAGATTTTTATCAAGGATTTTGGAGATTTTTAATTTTTATGAGTTTTCTTTTTTCACTGATTTTTGGTCTGGAGTTCAAAAAAGGCAAAATAAACAAAAAATATTTTTTTTGGGAATTTTTCAAAATATTTTTATATTTTTTTGGTATTTTATAAGTCAAACAGGTACTTTTTTACTCTTTTGAATTTTATAAAATAGGAAAAAGTCCTAAATTGCAAATCTAAAAATAGAGCGTGAATATGTGTGAAAGCAGGAGCTTAATATTTTTTTGGGAATTTTTGGAGCATGGATGATATATTTAATAAAAAAACAACCACAAATTTTAATGTCTTGGAAAGGGTATTTATGCAATTAAAATAAAGTGCAAGGTTATTTTTGCAAATTTCTCAAAGATATATAACCGGAATTAAAATTTTTTGGACTAAATCAAAATATAAAAACCCATGACGTGATGTGATGTGGACTTGATCAAATACCAAATAGCAGAAAGATTATGGGATCCCTTGTAATTTTTATAAAATATTTAAATTACAAAAATAAATTGTGTGGCTAAATAAAAATGGCAAAAATGAGAGGGAAATAGTGCAAAATACCCCCATAAAGGTATGATCCAACGGTTGAGGTCTTCCACTTATACACGTGGTGCACCTACGTCTCACGATACCGCTTCATGGCCGACGACTCTGATTATATCTTAGGGATGAGATCAACGGTCGAGGTGCGGGAGATCTAACAGTTGCTAGAGTTTATGGAGATGAGGCTCGATCTGACGGTTGGGGACCTCCCTGTAAGTACATGGAAGACCACAACAGGTGGCAAGCTTCGATCGAGGATCTGGTGCAACTCCGACCACCTGAAGCTGCTCCAAGGGCTGCAAAATAGAGCTGGGGGTTCCTCTAACTGTTGGTGGCTTCAAAAAGCTCAAGGGATCACCAGAGTGCTCCCTTGAGGTCGGAGGAGCTAACGAGCTTCAGGTACCTCCTATGAAGAACAAAATCACCCTTGTTGGACGTTGGACTCAAGGGACCTACACAAAAAGCAAGTAGGGTCGAGGGCAAACTGCCCCAACCCATTAGGCTATGGAATGGAGACGTAGCGGAGCGAGGCGGAGATGTTTCGGTAAGGCGACGGAGGTGGAACACCCAAGATCTGATCCAGCGAGGATCAAGTGAAATGGATTGGATCGGAGCGTAGGTGAAGTAAAAATCGAAGAAAAATGGGTCGAAGATAGGTAGGGATGCAAACGGTCGGATACGGATACGGATATAGGTATTACCATATCCTTATCCATTTTTAAATATGAATACAGATGCGGATACGAATATTGACGGATATTAAAACTATCTTACCATATCCTTAAAAAACGGATACGGGTGCAAAACGGATATTGATCGCACACGAGTGATGTTATAAATACTCTATAGAATCGAATTAAATATGCCGGATGAACTAGAGCTAGAGCTTGAGCCGACGCGTAAACTGCTTGAACAGATGGACGAGTCGTAAGAATTGGATGGAAAACACATGATATTAATTTACCAAATGTGTTTGTATCATAAAAATTATATAAATATGATAAAATGAGGTAGAGAATTATGTTATATATGGTTAAAAATAAATCTAGATTATATTTATATATGAAAACGGATATACGAATACGGATACGGATGTTTGCGGATATCAAAATGATATCCATATCCGTATCCGTTTTAAAACGGATACGGATACGAATGTCAAAATCTGTATAAAACGGATATGGTGACGGATCGGATACGGATATATCCATATCCGTTTGCATCCCTAAAGATAGGTCTCTCAGAGCCTACGTGCCTGGGGAGAAGAGTTGTCCGGAGTCAACTCTTGACTCCCTGTGATTGGTCCTCGTGGACTAATCAGAAAAAAAGTGGGTCAGAATTATGTAGAAATTCATTTATAAATAACAAATGATTTTATTAAATTAAAGTTATAAAATAAAATTTATTTTTTTGTAATATTTTAATATTATTTTTATTTTTTTGAGTTTATTTATTACAAGTTATTTTTAGTATTTTATTTATAGGTACATTCATCTATGTTTTTGTATTTTTATTTTAATTTGTTGTTTTTTATTATTTTATTTTCCTAATTTATATATTTATAACTTATATATATAATTACATTTTTATTCTATTTTTCTGATATAATTAGCACACTTAAATAAATAAGAGTATTAATTAGAGTAAATTACACAAAAGTCCATGAACTATACACCCAATTTCAACTTGGTCCCTCAAGTTTCAAAAGTAACAAAGTGGTATCTGAAGTATTGTTCTGATCACACTGTGGTCTTCTTCTAACAGGACAAGGAGACAGGCGTGAAGTCTTTTGATGTTTGGACAAAATTACTCCCCACCATCGACCCTAGCTACTTTGTCTGCCTCGCCCGCATCAGCCACGACCTCATCATCGCCTCCTCCATCGTCGGCTCCGCCGTCATGGGCCTCTTCTCCAACCTCTCCATCGACCTCATCCCTAGCATGGGCACCAATGCCTACTTAGCATGGGCCGCTTCTCCAACCTCTCCATCGCTCTCATCCCAGGCATGGGCACCAATGCCTACTTAGCCTACACTATCATTGGCTTCTACAACTCTGGCAACCTTTCTTACAAGATGGACCTTGTCATCGTCTTCATCGAGGTCATCCTCTTCCTTTCCATTGATGATGTTGACTTCTACGCCAAGCTTGCCAAGCAGGTCCCCAAACCAATGTGGGTCTCCTCTTCCGTTGAGATCGGCCTTTTCCTCGCCTTCATAGATCTGCAGAACAATCAGGGGGCTAGAGTGATTGGGTTCAACCCGTCAACACTCGTGATGCTCAGCATGTACCCGCGCAACACCAAGGTCTCCCTCACCCTCGTCATCATCAACGCTAACAACACACTATCGCTCCTTCCTGATCCCATCATGTGCCTCAACGAGAAGATAGTGTCATGCTCCTTATGCTTACGGTGGTTGGGTTCGCTACCACCACTTACTGCTTGTTGAATAATGTGAAAGGGACCATGATCTACAGCATCGAGTTTGCCACCGTAGTATCGTGGTTCTGCCACACATCCGTAAAGGCCTACCTCCACATGGTAGAAGGCGATGCCGCTTTTGAGTACTTCAAGAAGGTGGTGGACGTGCACAAGATAGAGTCCACCGTCAACTCTCCCCTTGTCGCAGTTGTTGATCCTGCCAATCTGGAGGTGGTGAATGTAGGGTGGATTGTGCACTTATGTGGGAATGACCAGTAGAGTTGGGGGATTTTAAGGGACAAAAGTTTGGGGGTAATTTTGTCTAAAACCAAATGACTTCACGCCCGTCTCTTTGTCCCATTAGAAAAAGACTACATTATGACCAGAACAATACTTTAGGTACCACTTTATTACTTTTGAAACTTGAGGGATCAAGTTGAAATTAGGTGTATAGTTCAGGGACTTTTGTGTAATTTACTATATTAATTATATATGTATAAGTATAGGTATTCCATATATGTATTTTAGTTTACTTATTTTATTTTTTTTGTTTTATTTATTTTTTTATTCTATTATAAATATGTATATATGTCATAAATAATATTACAAAGTTATAAACATGTAAAATTATAAAAATAATAAAGAATAAATAAAATGAATGTTTTATTCGATTATATTGTACAATATGGGTCTAAAATCTAACTTTCACATCTTAACTCCAAATTAAATGAAACTGCCTTCATTAAATAGATTATTAAAAGTTATATACAAATAAAAGATAATTTTGATACATTTTAAGTTTTTATTGAGGAGATATGGGTCTGGAAAGTTGGGATTTTAGATTCTTATTTTGAGTATAAAAGGTACGTTGTATATTTTTATGAAATCAATTTTGTATTTTTATTTGTATTTTTATCTACAACTTTTATATAAAATATTTATTTATTTGAAGTACAAAAGATAGATTATAAAATAGGTTCCAAAAATGGATTGTTGATGAATAAAAGAATGTGGATTTTATTGTGCGTTTGACCCTTATCTCCCCTACTTTATTCCTTGTCGACTCAATCATCAAGATACCTAGGTCTCAGGTTTATGGTCATAAAATGCCTTTGGAATTTTATTCTTTTTCTTTTCTTTTATTTATTCTATAATTTTGACATTAAAATAGTATTTTATATAAAATAAATGAATAAATAATGAATGTTAATATGTACAAAATAATACTATTTGCATGCATTAGCTCGAGTTTTAAGACCAAAATAATATAATAAATATGATGAAATGGAGATTCGTTACACGTAAGGAAGCTGCATGAGGTGCCCAACACTATCATAAGGAGAGGGTGGTGGAGGGCTCCACGTTGTAAAAAAACAACCATGAATTTGTTAAGGTTCTAGTTTTATCTCTCTAATTAAGAATTGCAAAAAAATAGCATAGAGTTGCAAAAAATAAATAGAAAGTTGTAAACAAAGTAACATAAACATGGAGTTTGTCCCTCTAACATAGAGTTGTAAAAAATGGAGTTGTCACAAATAAATACAAAGTTGTTAGAAAAGGGGCTTATAAAATAAACATAAAGGTGTAAATAAACACAAAAATATTACATAAGATCGTAATAAATAATTCTGGAATTATAAAATATAATAAAATAATCATAGTGAACAAACATGAAGTTGTACAATCGTAGGAAAGATTTCTCCATATTCAAGATATTCTCAAAATGGCATAACTTTAAATTAGTTTTTTTTCCAAACATGTAGACATGGACGCAAGCAGAAATATTCTTTTTCTAAAATAATGGAGTAGCTTTCATGTAATAAATGACGACGACAAATAAAAGATGAATATTTGAGATTGTGTGCTCATTATTAGCTCACTAATACGATGCTCATTAGAAATACCCCCTATATGTCTCCATATATATGCATAAATGATATATGTGTGCATATTGCTTATTAGTTTTAATGTTGCAAAATAACCATGATTTTATCATGATCATTTTCAGAGTGACCTTTTACACTTGTACCCTTCTAAGTTTTGTAGTTACACGTATTCATGTTCATGTCTTTTTTGCAATAACACTTGTATGTTCATGTACTATTATCACTTGTATCCTTATATTTGTTAAATAAACTTGACAATGGTCCATTCAATCCAATTCCTAGTTAAGGATAAATGTATTGCACTGAGGAACCTCCCCCCTCGTGCAACTACTTCCTTCGCCACCTCCCCTGAAGACATCTTATATGCCCATAACCACCTTCTTTGTCCCTTCTTACTGGACAATCTCTCTCCAATCGCTCTCTCCAATTGAAGCAATCTTCTCCGCTCGAAGCTCCCTCCACTCCCAACCCCCCTTTCCCCAGCCCTCCCCCTCTCCAACGGGCATCCACCATCTCCACCCGCAGCTACCTCATCCACTCCTTATGAACATATCTCTTCTACGACACCATCCTCTGCCCCCTAATTGTCATATTCTGCTCATGACTCCCTGACCCACATCATAGTCATAAGGGTACCTGATGAATGAGGAGGAAATGGATGAATGATGGTGGAAAATGATCCGTACGGGAAGAGAGGAGCATAGCAAAGGAGGAGAAGGGTTGGGGGGTGGCGGTGATGCATGCTTGAAGTTGTGTTGGGGTGGGGGACAAAGGAATGGTGGTGCTCGAGTTGGTGCTAACGTGACAAGTCAGGAGAAGGGGCTTAAGAGGGTAGGGGGAGTAAAAGGATGAGGCCATGTGGGTGGTAGATGATGAAAACAACAAATGTATTACATTGTGCTTACACTCCTTGTTTTAACGTCAGTTTGAAAGGAGATTGACATCAACTAACTAGGACATAAATATTATGAAATAAGAACTTAGTAGCACAAGTGTTATAGTTAGAAATTAGAGACATAAGAACATATCAAAAAATAGGTTCCATTGTCTTTGATTAGAACTATTTAGGATATTTTTAGTTGGTTTTTTATAATTATATCCCTCATATCTTCTGCAATATCAATTACATGCTCTTTTTTTGGAATATCAGTTGTTCCCTACCTTCTTGCATCGTTTTCACCTGTACCCTTCCGTTAGTTTGATTGTCAATGAGTTGAACCAAACCATGATTTATTTTAAGCAAATATCTAATTAAATAAAAGAAAAGGGTGCAACCATCTTTTTTTAATATTGATGGATTATTAACATTGATATACATCTAAAGAACATAATAACAAATTATTTTATTAGATTATAACCAACATACCTCAGCCATGGCCATTCCCAAGCCAGGGTAAATTAAGGATGGTTGTGTTAGGTAGCTAACAACCAGCGTAAAACAGTCGGAGACAACTTCTTAGATAATTTTTTTAAAAAAATACTATTTAAGATGGTGCCTCAAGACATTCAGATCTTTTCAACATGGATTTAAGCAAACACTTAGATTTTGTTGGGGGCATTCCCTACTTATGACGCGTTGCATCGCCCCAATGCAATGAAAAATTGACAAGGACTGCTACATCGCTATTTGAATGTAGTTCAAAATTTGCAAGGGTTCTCGCATGAGGAACACATGTGAGTAACTAGGTCAGTTATGTCGTACAACCACCCGGATGCAGTCCAAAATTTGAAAGAGTTCTCGCATTATGGACACATGCGAGTAAAGAAGTTAGTTCAAAAATAGGTTGCAAAGGAAGTTGCGGATATGTATTTGGAATATTGGCACTTTGACTAGAAAATTGATGGATATCGTAGATACGATGAAAATAAGGAAGATTCGAATACTATGTCTCCAAGAGAAAAAATAGGTTGGAGAAAAATCAAATGAGATCGAGAAGACATTATTTAAACTTTGGTATTTAGGTAAAGATAAGGGAAGAAACGGTATTGGAGTGGTTGTTCATAAGGATTTGAAGGATTAGGTGGTTGATGTGCAAAGATTTGGAGATCAGATTATTTTTCTAAAATTGATGCTTAGAGAAGAAATTCTGAATCATCTCAATTTATGCACCACAAATTTGTTTAAATGAAAGGATGAAACAAGCTTTTTAGGAGGATATGGACAAGATTTTACAAGGAATCCCACAAAGAGAGATGATTTTCTTGGGTGGAGATCTTAATGGACATGTGGGAAAGGATGCTTCAGGGTATGCTAGTGTTCATGGAGGTCATGGATTTGGGGATAGAAATTAAGAGGAAAAATTCATTCTGGATTTTGTAACGGCTTATGATCTTTTCATAGCAAACACTCTCTTAAAGAAGAGGGAGGAGTGTTTAATTACTTATAAGAGTGGCTTGACTAGAACACAGATAGATTACTTTGCATTGAGGAGAAAAGATTGGTTGTGTTACAAAGACTACAAAGTAATCCCATGAGAGAGTTTGACAACCCAACATCGCTTGTTAGTCATGGATGTGCAAAGAGAAGGGATGGTAAAGAAAATAAGGGTTTCCAATGTCACTAGAACTAGATGGTATGATCTTCAACTGAAGCAATTAGGCTTTAGGGTGGAGGTATTAGAAAACTTATCTTGAGAATGTAGCGGAAGTGTAAATGAGATGTAGGAGGTGGTAGCATCTTCTATCTGAAGGGTAGCAAAAGAGATGCTAGATGAGTCAAAGGGATGAGCTCCATACCAAAAGGAGACTTGGTGGTGGAGTGGAGAGGTGCAAGAGACGCTCAAAATTAAAAGAGCATGCTTTAAAACTGTGTGTAAGGGTATAAAAGAGGAAACTGTCACGAACTACAAAATAATTAAGAAGGAAGCATAGAAGGTTGTAAGCAAAGCTAAGTCAAATGCTTATGAAGTTTTATACAAAAATCTCAACTATAAGAAATGTCAGATAGACATATTCAGGTTGGTCAAAGTAAATGAAAGAAAGACTAAAGACCTTTCTCAAGTGAAATGTAATAAGGATGAGAAAGGTCACATGTTTGTCACTTAGAAGGATATAAAGACTTGATGGAAGCAATATTTCCATAATTTTTTTTGGGACGGAAATAGAGATAAACTTTGAGTGATCTAGCTAGTAGTAAAAGTTACTTGATCTTGCTAGCTATAGACAAATACAAAGAAAGGCAATAGAGGAGGCTTTGGAGGTTATGAGACCCGAAAAAGGTGTAGGACCGGATGACATTCTTATAGAAGTATGAAGAGTTTTAGGTGAGCGTGGTTTAACCTTGAGTACAAATTTATTCAGTGTTATTTGATGAAGAAAGAAAATGCCCGAAGATTGGAGGAGAAATATCATGATATCTCTTTATAAGAACAAAGGGGGTACTAAAAAATGTTCAATTATAGAGGTATCAAGCTGATGAGTCACACTATGAAAATTTGAGAACGTGTGATCGAAAGATGGTTGAGGCAAGTTTTCAAAGTAAAGAAAATCAATTTGTATTCATGCCAGGTCGCTCAACTATTGAAGCCATCTATTTCCTGAAGAGAGCAATGGAGATTTATAGAGCTAAAAGGAAGAACCTTCATATGATTTTTTTATTGATCTGGAGAAGGCTTATAATTCTATCCCAAGCGAGATATTGTGGAGAATTTTGGACATCATAAAGGATATTTATGATAAGACTTTATCTTGTGTAAGGATATAGTCTAAGAAGACTAACTATTTTGATATTCACATTGCTTTACATCAAGGTTCAACTTTGAGTCCATTTCTTTTTACTTTGATTATGGACGAGTTGACAAGTCATATTCAGGATGAGATACCTTGATGTATGTTATTTGCTGATGATATTGTGTTGACTGATGAGATTAAAAATGCAGTAAATGAGAAGCTTGAGGTTTGGAGACCTACATTGGGGGCTAAAGGATTTCGTATAAGTATGGCTAAGACTGAATATATGGAATGTACCTTTGATGGAAATAATGATGATGGAATTTTTGTGAAGATTGGTGATGATAACATTCGGAAGAGAGATTCTTTTAGATACATGAGATCTATTTGCAACATAATGGGGAAATTGATAGAGATGTTACTGGTCCCTCACTATTGAACTTTATGGTTAAAATGATGAAACAATCAACTAAATTTCTATGGTGAAAGGACTATATTGAGACAAATTTGAAAGTTCATGTACAACCTTATTACTTTTTGAAGTTAAGGTATGACGTTGAAATAAGGTGTATAGTTCAGGGACTTTTTTTGTAATTTACTCTAGAATAAACACATGAGGGCTAAAGTGGAGAGGAGCCTCTGATATTCTTCGTGATAAGAAAATTTCTTTAAAAATCAAAGGAAAGTTCTATAAATAGCTGCAAGACCTCGTGTGCTCTATTGATATAAATTTGGCTTGTGAACCATAGACATGTGCAGAGAACAACTATAACATAAATGAAAAATGCTATGGTAGATGTGTGGATACATACGTAAAGATCAGATTTGGAATGATGCAATCAGAAGGCAAGTTGGTGTAGCTCCGATCAAGGATAAGATGCAAGAAAACCGTTTAAAAGGTTTGGCCATTTGCAAAGGAGGTCAGCTGATGTACCGGTTAGGAGATGTGAGTTTTGGAATGTTGAACCAGCTAAGAGAGGGCGAGGACGACCCAAGAAGTGTTGCAATGATACTATATGACGGGATCTTAGTTTTTTTGGATATAAGCGTGAGATTGACCCAAGATAGATCCGAATGGAGGCAAAGATCTATGTACCCAATCCTACTTAATTGTGGGAAAAAGTTTTGTTGTTGTTGTTGCATATAATAACCAACCTATATTATATTGGTTTTTGTTGAAACATACCCAAGGTATCTTCTCAATGGCTACTGGATAATATCTTGCAAATATATTTAATGCCAAAGAATCCTTGAATAAATGTCGTTTTGTGAATAATCTAATCTTGGTATATTTTTGCTGTCAGTTGAAGTGTACGCAAGTGATCTTTCTCCTTCTCTGATGGATACGATTTCGGCTCCTGATGTCAATAACAAAGCTTGAATTTTCAATATGTTCTTCCATTACTATATCGTGTTATGTTTTTGGGAGAATAGATAACCTTTGATAGCGAGAATATCACTGTCTGATAAAATACTGTTGACATCATTCTGAAATCAGATACGTGGAAAAGTATTTGCACTTAAAAATTATAATAAGGACTCCAGATGAATGGCATTTTTTTACAAGAAATTGTTCCTTCAGTTTCAATTCTCACCGGAACCTTCATCTTTATTCCGCCGGATCCAAACCCCCGACCTATTGGAGCTAGGAATGCAAACGATCGGATACAGATACGGATATAGGTATTACTCTATTTTTATCCGTTTTATAATACAAATACGGATGCGGATATAGATATTGACAGATATTAAAACTGTCTTACCATATTCTTAAAAAACGGATAATGGATACTGCGCGCGCACGAGTAATGTTAGAAATACTCTATAGAATTGACTTAAATATATAAGAATTGGATGGAAAACACAAGATATTAATTAACTAAATGTGTTTGTATCATAAAAATTATATAAACATGGTAAAAGAAGGTAGATAATTACGTTATATAGAGTGTCAAAATTTGTATAAAATAGACACGGTGACTGATCAAGTACGGATATATCGGTAGAGCCGATCCCAGCGCAAGGACATCAGTTCTTTCTTGTTCGGGTGTACGCAACTCTGACTAGTGCCTCGATAATTAGCTCGATGCCGAACACACCGGCCAAGTGAGCAGAGGGAAGGTGACCCTCTGCCTCGAGATCTCTGGCCATTTGAAGACCCTCCATTCGCAGCATCCTCTACAAGAAGATCGACTGCCTCCAGCCTTGCTCGGCGAGCCATTGTCTCCAAACGCCATCACCGACCGTCCAAAGAGAGCCACCACCGCCTGCAAGAACAAAAGATCCCTTATAGATCCTTCTTGGACTCGTCCTCTTAATGCTGTTGAGCATGATGAACCCTTCCTCGGGGCCCTCAGAAGTCGAAACCCCTTGCAGAGCTCCTCCATTGAGGCCTATCCATCACGCTTCTCTACCTTGGTGGGAAGGATGTTTTCGACGACCATGTGTGGGTTCTCCATTTGATGAAGATGTGGGAAACACAGAGGAAGCATCGCCCGATGATGGAGAAGGAGGTGACTGACGATGGTGAGGGGATCGATGGAGGGGTTGGATAGAGGTGGTTGGCAGTGGAGATGGCGTCAGCGGGGAGAGGTAACGTACCCTAGTTTTTCTTTTTAATTACCTTTTTTACCCTAATGTTAAGTTCTTTTTGGGAGTTTTGGGAGTTGGATGGACGATAACTAACTTGAGAGCCACACAAGTGATAATAATGTAAGAAGGTAGGGGCACAACGAATATTCCAAAAAAAGAGAGGTATAACTGATGTTGAAGAAGTTAGGAAGGACATAAATGTAAAATATCATTTTTAGCTCGGACTTTTTTGCACATTTATATAAAAATACAAAAAAACATTACAAAACTTGGAAAAATCACTAAAAGTTTGCATAACCTAAAAAAAAGGCCTTGGGAATCTTCAGAGACATTATTAGGTGTAAATAAGACTTGAATTTTATCCCTAATTTTTTAACCAAAATTTCAGATTTCCCTATTTATTTTGGTATTTTTATTTTATCTTTTCTTTTATATTTTGAATTTTGTTTCCACTTTATCTCTTTAGAAAATAGCAAAAAATATTAGCAAAACTCTAAAATCCCCCAAAGTATATTTTATATATCCCCCCCATTTTTGCTTATTTTAAACCCTAATTTTCCCTCTTTCTTACATATACATTATACATTATATTTAATACTATATATTAGGTTAAATTAAAAATTAAAATTTTGAAAATTAAAAAACAAAGTAAAAAAATTAAAAATCAAAATCACTTAAATTTCAAAACCTTAAAAATACCAAAAACACATAGACATAACTCTCTCTCTCTCTCTCTTATGCCATCTTAAACTAAGTAGATGGATTGCATACCTGCTTAGTGTGTTGCCTCCCTGAATTTGACCTAGGACTTGTCCAGGTTAAACAATTATCACCAACGTCATGCTTGATCTACATTGTATATCTTCTTATTTGTTTTAATTCGATATTATGTTCATATTACGCCAACACATTAAGAGCTTGTTCGTAGCACTTGACCAAAATTTCGCATCACTGATCTACCAGAAGCTGCTTCTTCACGGAGCGATGGTTGATTAGTGCCTATTTTAATGTCACATTGTTCTCCTCTATCAACCTCAGTTACTTGGGGGCTAAGACATGTGATCGACTGATTTCAATAAAGTGGTAAATGATCTTTAGTTGGACGTGATGGATGCCTATGATTGTCGTTTTACTTGGCATAATTCAAGGTCTAGATCGAGGTTGGACCTCTTTCTTAGTTCAACGGAGTTACCAACTCCTATTGGGACATGTTTTTACTCTCCCATGCTCCAGGTCAGACCACACACTCATTGTCTAGTCATCTTGGGAAGGTGCCTTCCCTTGCTCTTTCTTTCAATTTGTAAAGGCTTGGCTCCTTGAGGAGTTTAGGGAGCTGGTTAATAATTTTTGGTCATCACTATGTGGTGAGGGTTTAACTACGGTTAGTTTTTCACAAAGTAGAGGCTTTACAAAAAAAACTATGCAAATGCAAGAAGAAAGTGCATGAAATCAGGGGGGATCAACGTAGCTTGATACATGCTGAACTTGTTTGTTTGTACTGAATATGTATGTGAGCTATTTCCATCAGAATTTGAGGAGAGGGTGGGTCTAGAGAATATACTAGAGGAGGACAAGAAGTGAGGGGTTGAATGATGTTAAAGATATAAACAACAGTGGATCAAAGAGAGAGACACCAATATTAAATTGTTTCATAATGTGGCCAATGGTTGAAGACAGTGTATCTTTATTCGGGAAATTTTTGGTTTCGGTGATATTTCCCTTTGGTGATCTTTCGAGGGAGAGAGATGGGTGGGTCAAGCGGTCATGGAGTATTTTTATCGTGTGACCCATAGTACATCATCGTGCAAGTTGTGCTGGCATGGTTTGGGGGCCTCCTCCATTTCCTTATCACAACAAATTAAGCTCATATGTTCCTTCAGCTCAGATGAGATCCATGCAGTGACCTGGAAGCTGAATGTTGATGTGGCGTTAGGCCTTGATAGTTTTCCCATCCTCTTTTACATAGAGTTTTGGGAAGTCATTAACCCTGTCTTCTAGAGGTTATGGTCGAGTTTGCTTCAGGAAACCATGGTTTTGATAGAATTGACAAAGCATTTTTGTTCCTTCTCCTTTAAAAGGAGGGGTCATAGAGGATTTGAAGATTCTTGTCCTATAGTTCTGTTTAATGCTATTTATTTGATTATCGCAAAGGTTTTGTCCAATCGCTAGCACCTACTCATGAACAAGTTGATTACCTTGATGTTGATGGCTTTTATTCCCAATCGATAAATGATGGATAGCGTTCTCGTGGCATTTAAGATGGCGGGTGGTGGGAAGCGGAGAAAGCTAAAGGGCTTATATGAAAAGTCAATTTCTCTAAGACATATGACTGTGTGACTAGCACTCTCTATGTTGGGCTTTAGCCAAGAGAGACTTCCCAAAAATTTGGATCTCTTGGATAAAGAGATGAGTTACTACTACATCTATATCTGTGTGTGTTGGTTCATGGACGATCCGAGGGTGGTTTATTATGACTACAACAAGGGGTCCGTCAGGGATGCCCTCTAGCACCATTACCTTTTGTGCTTGTGATAGATGTTCTTGCTATCACGATTGGTTGTGTTGTATAGAGGTAGTAGGTATCTGTCTCCACACCCCTTCTCTAATACGTTGATGATACAATTTTCTTTAATGGGGGGATGCGGTTATAGGCATGAGTGCGGTGTTAGACATCTTTGGGGAACTCTTGGGTTTGGCAGTCAATAGAGCTAAATCCATTTTTTACCTTTTGGGCTCTCAGAGGACAAGATTGAAGAGTGGATAAAACTATCGGTACACCTCTGGATTCTCTTCACATCGTCTATTTGGGATTACCACTGACTTGTACTAGATTGAGGCTTGTACGTAAAGATTCTTGTGGGGGTCATCCAATGGGTATTCAAAGGGTCTTCGTATAGCTAGATGGAACTCAATCACTTTACCATAAGACCATAGGGATCTTGGCATTATTTTCCTCAATAAGATGAACACAACTCTCTTGCTAAAGTGGGTGACTAGATTGTGGAGTGATGATGATGACTAGTCATATCGTCTGCTCAAAGATATTTATGGTAATCGTGCCCAATTAACGATACCCACTTCCCATCATCACCGTCATCATCTTCTTTTTGGACAGGTATATGCTCTGTGATCCATGAATTGCCAACCCATTTGTGTCTTGTGTTGGGGAATGCCAACTCTTTCAAATTATGGAGTAATAATTGGACTAGGGAAGCTCTCTCCAAGAGCGATATCCTAGTATGTTTGTAATTGCTGGGAACCATGACATTTATGTCTGGAAGCTTGGATTGATGACTAATCAGTACCATGCTTTTACTTGTCATCTCTCAGGTCAATGTTTCAGGGAGTCTCTGCATCTTTCGGAGGAGCTCTGCAGAAGAAAAGGCCTTATTGAGGGTAGTGACACTTAGAGCTAAAATTTCGAAATTAGCTAAAAGAATTTCAAACAATATAAAACCCTCTTAGTTAAAAGAAAATTGTTGCAGAGTGGAAAATTGTTCTTGAGGAGGACAAGAAAAGTGTTGCAGAGTGGAAACAAAAATCTGACCGTACATGACTAAAAGAGGGTGATGTGAACACATCCTACTTCCATAGGGTTTGCAAGCGGGAGGTGCTTCCACAGCCAGATCCGTTCGGTAATGGTGAATGATAACATAGTGGAAGGCAACCATGAGTTCTCGAGGAGGACTAAGGGTAGACCTTAGAGATGGTCGGGGGTAGGAGCTTCCACCTTATATTAGGGTCATGTAAATCATCTAGTGCATATCATAACCCAAGAGGAGGTGAAGGTCGTGGTCTGGAACCTAAATGTTGATGGTGCACCTGGTCCAAATGGGTTTCCAGTCTTCTTCTTTAGGGAGATATGAGAACTTGTGGGGAGGGAGGTGTTCGATGTTGTGGAGGAGTTTATCCCTGCTAATGTGGGTTTTGATCGGTAATAGAGAGCTGATTTTTTTGTTGCCTAAGAAGAACATTTGTGAAAGAATTTAGGACTCCTGTCCAATCACCATTTCCAATGCTATTTATTTAATAGTAGCAAAGGTCTTGGCAGTTAGGCTGAACTGAGTGTTGGATCACATCATATCGCGGCATCAGTGTGCTTTCATTCCAGGAAGACGAGTTGTTGATAGTTTGGCCATGGCTGCAGAAATCCTTGTTGATTGGAAGAGGAGAAAGAAGATGGGGGTCCTTTGGAAAGTTGATTTTTCAAAAGCTTATGACATAGTTGACTTTCAGTTTCTTTGGATGGCGACGTCAAAGCGTGGATTCCCTGATATGTGGATCTCATGGATGAAGTGTTGTGTCACCACAACATCCTATGTGGTGCTGATGAATGGTAGACCGGATATGGGTTTCTTCCAGCTGCAACGTGGTATCAGACAAGGCTGCTTCCTCGCCCCTATGCTCCTTGTGATTTTGTAACCGATGTCATGACTTGTATGGTGGCACAGGTGATACAGAACAAGTTATGGGTCAGTTATATTATTGAAGTATTGAAGATATCTCTATTCCTTTTTTACAGTATGTCAACGATGTTATTTTCTTTATTGAGGGGGGCAAAGAGGAAGCTGTTGGAATGATGCTAATCTTGGAGATCTTTGGAGATCCTTGGAGATCCATGGAGCTTTCTGAGCTTTTTTACAGTATGCCAACGATGTTATTTTCTTTATTGAGGGGGGCAAAGAGGAAGTTGTACTGATTCGAAGTTGTCAAATGCACCTGGGCATTTATTATACCATGTTCTATATCCATTTCGTGTGTTTGGAATTACAGAAAGGGATCCTTTTATGCAATGTTTATCCTTTTATGCAATGTTTATTTTATTTTATTTGAGCACCAATTGTCATGATATTCGTGAAAATTTACAATTTTATGCAGCCTCAAGCGAGGGAGAAAGCTCAGGAGGAGGGATTTGAAATAAGTGTAGCAAAGACGAGCTTTAAAGCAAATACAAAAGCTTTAGCTGAAAATGAAGGAGAGGGCCTAGCAAAGGTAGGAAGTAGGAATAGTCCATATGGATAACTCATGATATATGCATGGAAATTGATTTTTTTGTCATTTCATTGATTTGGAAAGATGATATCCCATTTCATTTCCGTATTATTTCCCTGGTTTAGGTTATTTATCCTTGCTTGTTAATTAAGTTGTTAATTAAGCATTTTCGAGTCGTCAAAGGCATTAAAAACTATGCATGTCGTTCTTTTCACTGTAATGGCATGGCCCAAGATGTTAGACGATGTGAACCACACTCAGTATTGCAACATCATGAAGGATATATTGTTTACTGCAAGATGTTGAGCTCCGTAAAAGGCCATGTACTCAAATTGTTTGGGACCTTGGGTTCTTATCTGAACTAAAAATGTGCGATGCCAAGATGGATGTAGATATGCATCTGACCTCATTTCATTTTATCTGTCCAAACCTTTCACGAAAATAGTTTCATTTCACATGAACAAGTTGACACCTATGAATGCTGAGTTACATGTTAAAATCCACTGAAGCCATGATAAAAAAGGTGAATCCCTCTAGTTCTGCAGTAGTTGCACAGGCAATGGGAAGTGCATCAGGAAGATTGGCTCTTGTATGGGTCCGACGTAAGAAGTGGAAAGGTCAAGAAGTTGGTCAAGCTTCTTGTTGAGTGGCTTAATGGGTAAATGGATCTTTTGACGGTAAGATAAATCAACTTTCCCAACAATATTTGATATCTTCTTTTTTTTCTACATCATTAAAGAGCTCATCATCATCTTTAGCAAGTTTATGATTTTCCTCAATAGGGATAGTAGTAGGTCTACATACCACATTCCTTTAGCAAATCAAGAACGTATTTTCTTTGACTTAGACACATATCCCCGGAGATCGAACCATGTCAATACTTAGAAAGTACTTTAGCTTTCCCAAGTCTTTCAATTCAAATTCAGTTGCAAGTGTTTTTTTTATCTTAAGAAGTTTCACTTCGTCATCACCTGTAAGAATCATGTCATCCACATTTTTTTTGACCAAAAAAACGAAGGGGGAGCCCTCCCAAGACGGGAGTCACCACACCAACTCTTTCATTAATAGCAAAAAGGTACATCAGTTGGATATCCAGAAATTGTACAAAGCATTACAATGCGCGAGCACATTCTCATAGTAAAACCACTGACCCTTGAAGATGCTATAATCCCTGCCCACCCAAATAGCCCAAAGGACGACAAAAGGCCTCGAGACGTCGTCCGAGGACCCAAGACCCATTGACCGAATAGATCTCCAGAAATTCTCCAAGCTGGATGCCTGGACCCAAGTCAGCCCCAATGCTTCCCAGACCTGCACCGAAGACCTGCAGCCGAAGAATATATGCTCCGCATCCTCCAAACACTCCTCGCATCTATCACAGTTCAGATCTGCCGCACCAAACAATCTCCCCCTTCTTACTTTGTCACACAGACGGTTTCTCCTTAGACACCATAGGAATACCTTAACCCGGGTAGGAATCCTGGCCGCCCAAATCACTTTTCTGTCTGCGCAAAGGTCTTCATCACGCCCCACTCCCCCACCATGCAGCTTCCGATAGGTGCTCTTTACAGAGAATATTCCATCCGCCCACTCAAAATGGTCCGGTTCACCAGACATCTCCCCCAGAGAGGGAACCTCCGACTGCAACCGTAAGAACTCATACAGCCGCTGATATGACAGAATCGAAAGAAACATAGGGGCCCATGAACCCGAGTCCGCCACCTCCGCCAGCCGCGCCCCCTGTTAGCTGCTAAGGCCATCAGCCTTGGGAAACGGTGGCCCAACACCCCCTCCCCCGTCCAATCATCCAGCCAAAACCTGAAGAGCTGACCATTCCCCAACCTCAGCCGGAGGAAAGACCTGAGCTCTGAAGCACGGCACGGATCCCCATCCACAACGGAAACTCACCAGACTTCCTCCCTGCCACCAACTCCCCAGTGATCCCGTAGATCCTCCTCAGAAGCCTGGAGACTAACAAGTCAGAGGAGCCCCAAATCTGCACCACCCATTTGACAAGCAAAGCTTTGTTCATCATCTCCACATCCCGGACACCAAGGCCCCCCTCAGCTACATGCTTAGCAAGATCCTATCAAGCAACCAGATGCAATCCCCTCTTCATCTGTCTCCCATCCGATCAAAAGAAAGACCTCATCAAAGCCTCCACCTTCCTTCTAACCCCAACAGGCATCAAACGCGTCGAGTAAAAAAAATCGGAATGGCAGAGAGAACGTGCTTCAACAGGGTAAGCTTCCCACCCTTGGACAAAGTAGTAGCCTTCCAGCCTTCCAACGCTCCTCCATTCTCCGAAGGATACAGTCCCAGTCCGACCTCCTCAACCTACCGTCAACCAGAGGCAACCCCAGATAGGAGATCAGCAATCACCCCAGGGGGCACCCCGTCCACCCAGCGAGCCTACTGTTTTCCTCGTCATCCATCCACAATGGAACCACCACCGACTTCTGCCTGTTAATATGCAAACCCGAGAGGCACCCAAACATATCCACCAGAATAGTAGCATTGTGGTTCTGTTCCTCCGTCCTCCCCAGGAAGATGAGCGTATCATCTACATATTGTAACACATGTACTGAGATGTCCCCCAGTCGGAAGCCCTCACACCACACCTCTTCTACCGCACGCTGAAACAAAACCGCAAGACAGTCTGCCACCAACACGAAAAAGCATAGGAGCCAAAGGCAGCCCTGTCGAACTCCCCTCTGCGGCTGAAACCACCCACCCTCCGGCCTGCCGTTCACCAAGACGGAGCACGAGCAAGTTGTGACGCATCTCTTGATCCAACAAATCCACTCTTCCGGAAACCCCCTCCTCTGCAGCGAGACCCACAAGAACTTCCAACTGATACAATCGTAGGCCTTGGTGTAGTCAATCTTCCAAACATCCCCTTCTTTCTGGACCTCTTCCACTCAAGACAAATTTCCGAAGCCGTCACGATCCCATCCGCCATGACATCCCGGAATGAAGGTTGATTGCGCAGGTAACACCACAGAGTTCAACACAACCTTAAGCCTGCTCGTCAGCACCTTTGCGACAATGAGATATATGTCACTAGAAATGGAGATAGGCCTGAAATCCCCCACCCCCACGGGCTCTTTCTTCGGCAGCAGAAATATCAAAGCCTTGTTAACTTTATCAAAACCCATGTTACCAATCCTGAATTCATCCAAGACCTCCAAAATGTCGCCCTTCAGCAAATCCCAGAACTCCCGATAAAAGGATATAGAGAAGCCATCTTGTCCAGGAGCCCCGGCCATATTCAAGCTCCAAACATCCGTGCGTACTTCCTCCTCCGAAAAAGCCGCCACCAATGAGTCATCCTGGGGCCCGCTCAAAGATCCCACTCCTAGACCCGTCTACCCCCAGCCACAATCCTCCCGTACCTTACGTGAAGCCCTCACGAAGTACTCCTGCAAGGCACCACCAATGCTCCTCTCACCCGTCACCCTCACCCCTCCTACCTCCACCTCATGTAGAAAATTCCTTCTCCTTCGCCCAGATGCCAAGGAATGAAAATAACGCGTGTTCACATCACCTTCCTTCAACCACTTCTGCATCGATCTCTGCCGTCAATGAACCTCTTCTTTCTTGTCCTCCAGTAATGCCGCCTCCAAATACGCTATCCTCTCATCCACCTCCTCTGGAGTCAGCCCCTGCTCATCTTCCACCCCCATCCAACCTGACGATCCCCGCCTCTGCCTCAGCCCCGACGGCCTTCCGCCGCAAGGCAACCTCCCTCCCATATGATAACAATAACCGCCGAAGCGAAGCCAACTTAGCCATGAACCGCGACACCACATAACCCAACATATCACACCCTCCAATGATCAACCACTAGCTCTCGGAAGCCCTCCTCCAACAACCAATTATTCTCGAAATGAAAGGAGAACCGCCCCAGCCGCTCCTCCCCGAAGAACCAAAGAATGGGAGTGTGATCAGAAAGTGTCCTAGGGAGAGCCCAAGCCCTTGCCAGCGGGAAGGCCTCACCCGCCTCCACAGACATCAGGAACCTGTCAAGCCTAGATCTCGATCTCGTATTCCTCCAAGTGAATTTGTACCCAGCCGCATCAACAACATATATGCCCAAGGAGCTAGACGCCAGCCTGAATTCTTCTGATCCGAAGTCTATACCACCAGCCTCCCCAGGCCTGTCGTTAGGAAACAACGTGACATTGAGGTCCCCATCGATAATCCAAACTCCAACCTCCACCTCCGCAGCAACATCCGTCAAGTCCGCAGCCAGTGAGCCATCCTCCCGCCGGCACGGGCCATAGACATTGGTGACCCACATGTGAACTCCATCCGCCCTCTGCAGTAGCTTCACTGTCAAAGAGAAAGTCGAGAAAGAAGTCCCCAATACATCAAAGAAATCAGACCGCCAATCAGATAAAAGCCCTCCAGAAGCTCCCATGGCCCCCTTATCCGCCAACGAGAAAAGCTCCCCCCTGGACAACTCCCGCCGCAACCGGTCATCAAGGGACTGCAACTTTGTCTCCTGAATCAAGAAGATATCTGCACCAACTTCTCTCGCCAGATTCTGTACCCCAAGCCTTTTATCGGGGTGGCCCAAGCCCCTCGCATTCATGGAGAAGATCTTCATTTAGCAACATGAAGCACCATCTTCTTCAGGGGAATGACCTCCAGGCGTCGCATGAAATCCCTATCCGGCACTGCAAACCGGTTCCAAATCTGCAACAGACTGTCAGCAACATGATGTTAAGACTCAGCTGCTGACTCCGCCGCCAAGGAGGCCCCAAGCACAACCCTCTTCACCTTCCCCGACCTCTTCTGGGTGCCCCCCCTCACATAAGACAAACCAAACACCGTGATCCCAGTCCCACCCCCTTCTGGACCAATGCCATAGGCTTACGCCCGCCAACCACTCAACCAACGTCCATCGCAACAGGCCGAGAACACCCACCGATGGCCCCCTCAAAGCCAACGCCACTCCCCACGGCGGATCCCACCTTCACCACCCCGGAAGCACCCGCCCTCACCTCCCTCCACGGCAGGGCGACCCCGCCCTTACACACACCGAGCGCCCCCCCTTCCGAGATCACCAGACCCGCGGCGGGCGAAGTCCCCTCCATCTCTAGAGCACGCATCTTCCCGAACCCCGAGCTCCCTCTAGATCTTTCCCCGCCAACCACCTCCACTGCAGGTGCCTCACGACCCCCACCTTGGGGCCCGCTCGGAAACCTACCCGACGAATGACCCGAAGAAACCCCAACAGGAACCCCCAGCTCGCGATCCGGATCCGAAGCGGCAAGCCCGACCCGATCACCCGACATGGCTCCACTCCCCTGAAACCGGATCTGCTCCGAGCCCGCCCCAGAAACCCATATCTCCACCTGAGGCGGAACAAATAAGGCCCCATCAACTCCCGAAGCAGTGTCACCATCGACCGGCTACACGCCAAGGGAGATGAAGAGACGTCTCCCTCGAATCACCCACCGCGGATACAGCGCCGAATCGAATCCTCTCCCTCCAAAGTCACGCCGTCCTCGGACACCAACCCCCTTCCGATAGCTGCACCTGCTCCGGAAACTGAGGCAGCTCCATCTGCGGATGCTCCGCCAGGGCAACCCCACCACCCAGCTTCACCTCCGCGGCTCCGCCATATGGACTTCCCCTCGCCGACAACCAGCAGTCCTGTTAATCGGCTTATCGTCCGCGGCCAATAACTCAACCAATACATACCGCCCTTCAAAATCCACCTCCCACCAGCCCACCCGCTCAGCTCCCATGTGTCTCACCCGAAGAAGAACATCCAACGATTGCCCGGGCTGACATCCAGTACTTTCTACGCTCTCCACCATGACCACGCCCCGCAACAGCTCCTCCACACAACGCATCGTCCTTGCCTGCATAGGAAGGCCCTTAACCCTGATTTTCTCCACCTCTCCCGGAACCACGGCACCGTCCCCCACCTTTGTCCTACGTCACTTCAACTGCAAGGAACCAACCTCCAAGCCACACAATAAGGTCCGCACCTCAGACTCGCGAAGACCCCTCGCCATAGCCCGCCAAGGGGAGAGCTGAGCAACATCGCCAGCGAAACTCGCCTTGAAAACGAGCCCCACGTCCAAGGATGCCATGAAGAGTGCCCCCTCACCGCCATCCTCGCCGATAAGCAGGGACACGTTGGAATCACCCGCCGGACAGTTTCTTCGAGAATGGCCAAACCGCCTACACGAGAAGCAACGCACAAGTTCCCGACACGCCCACGCCCAATGGTCCAAGCCGCCACACCGATAATAGCCACGGCCAAATGGGCTCACCAGCAGCTGCCCTTTCCGAAAAGGCCCAGCACGACTTCGTCTCCGCTGCCGCTCGACCAGACGCCATCCTAACATCTCATCACCGAGAACAATTCATGTCATCCACATACACTAAAAGAATACACGTCACGGTTCCTTCTTATAAACAGAGTGTGGTCTCCATTCACTTAGGTATATCCAACCATGCTCTTGGAGATTATTTCAATCCATACAACGATCTCTTTAGTTTGCAACACTTACCATCATTCTCAAACGGCATTTTCATATATACTTCTTCTTTGAGATCACCGTTCAAGAAAGCATTTTTCACTTCTAGTTGGTGCATTTTCCATGAAAAATGAGCTGCTAGGCAAATAACAACCCTAACTGTATTCATTTTAGCAACAGGAGCAAAGGTCTCAAGTTAGTCAATACCATATTTATGACTATATCCTTTAGCCACGAGACGAGCCTTGAATCGATCAACATTACCATCAGCATCATATTTAATTGTATATAGCCATTTAGACCCAACAAGGTGAGCACTCTTAGGGACGTCAACAATATCCCAAGTATCATTCTTTACCAAGGCTTCCATTTCTTCTTCCATTGTGTTGATCCATTTTTGATCATTTTGGGCATCATTAACATTTTTAGGAATATGATGAGCATCTAGAGAGATGATAAAGCATATGTAGCTTGGACTCATCTTGGTGTATGCAACAAAGTCTTCCACAGGGTAATGAGTAGAAGCTTGAACATTTCTAGCAGCTTTTCTCACAGCAATAGGGCGATCATCCACTAAAGATTCATAATTGTCAACGGGAGTATTAGGAGTACGAGGACTACTTATAGAGTCTTCGTGTCCTAAATTTGAGGAGAGATTGAAATCATGGCTTTGTATGATTTCTCCTCCAGTCTCTACCATGGGCAAATCATGGCTTTGTATCATTTTTTCTTCAGTCTCCATCATATTATCCACTTCCTTTCGTCTGCTATAAGTCTGACCAAATAGGATTCTATCCTCACTCTCTTCTTTTCTATTCCGCTCACTGTCATCTCTTACATGGATATTCTCTTGAATATCACTAAGAAAAAAAAATCTCTTCTCATTTTTCTTAAAATCTATATTGACATATTCCCCTTGATAAAAATTCTTATGAAAGTAGGGTTCATCTTCAAAGAAAGTGACATCCTTACTCACATGAAGGCAACGGACCACTAGATCGTAACATTTATACCATTTCTACCAGCAAATCTACTCATGCCTTTGAGCTTATTCATTCTGATGTGTGGGGACCTTCAAATATAAGGAGCGCTGGTGGTCATCTCTACTATATCACTTTTGTTGATGATTTCTCACGGAGTACCTTTGTATACCTCTTGAAAAATAGGAGTGAAGTTTCTAAAGCAACCAAAAGTTTCACTAATATGGTTGACACTCAATATGGAGCCAGAATTAAGAAGTTAAGGATGGATAATGCTAGGGAATACTTAGAAGGATCTCTATCTACTTTTCTGGACCAGAGGGACATCATTCACGAAACCTCGTACAGTTATACACCACAACAGAATGGAATAGCTGAAAGAAAAAATCGACACCTGTTGAATGTTACTAGAGCACTCTTACTTCAGCGAAATATGCCAAAGATGTTTTGGGGAGAAACTGTCTTAACTGCAGCCTATGTGATAAACATGAAACCTTCTGGTGTGATAGCAAAGAGAACTCCCTACGCTATTATTCATCCTGATAACTCTCCTTTCAGTTTGGACCCTCGGGTCTTTGGATGTGTCTGCTTTCTCCATAACTCTGTACCTAGTGTGCAAAAGTTAGATCCACGAGCTACGAAATGCATCTTCCTTGGTTACTCTGGAACACAAAAAGGGAAAAACTACAGGGGCACACACAAACCCTAATCTCCCTTTCTAAAGATTAGGGGTCTCTCTTCACTGTGTTATCTTTCAATAATGGGGGGATGAGTACAATATATAGACGATGGGTAAATGGTCCCTCATCCCAAGATCCATTTACCCATTAAACCACTCAACACTTCTATTGCTTCCATGCATCTGACATCCAAGAAGACAGATGTCTGCCTCTATTGCAATACAGGTTTCATGGAACTTGTAGACATCTACTTTTCTTACTCATCAGATGCGATATGTATTTTACTTCTTGGTGAAATATTATTCTATTTACTTGGTAATACAAGAAGCTAAATGTGGACCACCATAAAACGAAAATGCTCCATTTATATCTGATGTGGAATAGCAAACGGAATACTCCTTCGATCTTGCTGAGACAAAAGCACAGGAAGATGCCTATGTGAAAAAATGGACATTTTAGGTTAATATTAGTTTCCCAAGTGTGGCAATATTTTGCAGCATGTTATTTATAGTAAAGACACTGACCTGTTTAGAAAGGAGCATGTAAACTTTATAATCTTGTTAGAGAACCCTTCCTCAAAGCCATTTGTTTGTTTTCAAAATTTTCACTTTCTAACTAATCTGCTCTCCCATACCATTCTACCAGTATTTTTTTGCCGTGCACTTCCCTTACAGATTCTAGTTTGATGATAAATAGGAAATTGAGCCCAAGCCTGTGTTGGTTCTAGGCATAAGATTACTAATCATGTTACATTTATGGTGTTCGTTTTGACAGTTAATATATGGACCAGATACAGGGGAGATTCTCAGTGTTCACATACTGGGGCTGCATGCTGCTGACCTGATCCATAAAGCATCAAATGCCATTGCCCTGGGAACATGTGTTCAGGTGCTTTGACTAAATCTAGTTATAAGGAGACTATGTATAGGTATGTTCGCTAGCTATTTGATTGTGAGCACCCACTGTTAGGTCTTCTCCTTTGGTGTGGCTATTAAATTCTGTTGGATGTTTGAGTGAGAGTCGATGCATCCCAGTATATGAGATCTTCATGAACTCTAAGGCCATCCACTTTATGGGCTTTTCAGCCCGGTGAACTGTGCTATTTGTGCTTTCATAATCACATATAACCCTCCGAAAACCTGAAATCATGTAAAAAACAGGCTCTCTGGAAATTTCATTATGTTATATATGAGATATTCGTTTGTTTAGGCCACCATCCTATTCTACCTACTCAGACAGTGACAATGAGCCGCAATTTTCTAAATGGTTTGGCAACTGTTTTGTTAAAGGGTGTTATGGATGGTGGAAATACTGGCTGCATAACAAGCTAAGTCATTCACCACCAGGAAATATTTAGGTGAGACATAGAAATCAAATATCATGGTCATTTTTTTGTTTGGTCGGGGCAAACTGGCCCATACCATAAACATGAGGGCATGGAAGACCCTGGATAATGTGGAATACATTCAAAAGTCAGTTACATTACTATGTAACATGCATGCAGTGACGGAGAGAGGGGGGGCGGGTGGGGGCTTAGCCCCCCCGGCTCTCAACCATGTCCTTATATATATGTTTAATATATAATATTATATATGATGTAAATACACCATTTAATAATTAAAATTTATATGTTATGTTATAATAGCCCCTCCTATATATCAACAAAAAAATCAACATATATATATGATCTAACTAAAATAATTAACTGTTAATATTACATGATGTGCATAATCGGATACTGAATATCCGTATATGTTCATCATCATACCCGTTTATAAACCGTCACGAATATATAGTTTTTATTTTAGCATATATAGTATAGATAGTAATTTTTCTTTTATATTTCTTTGCATATACGGATATGGATTTGGATACCTCTTTCATTTTTTAGGATCTTAAAATGGATATGGTTACATATTTTTCTAGTGTATACATATATGGATACAAATACGTATTTGTATCCGCGTGCTTGCAACCTTATTTTTATCTATGCCGATTTTAAAATAGTATGCAGATGCATGAACACATGTCAAAATATGTATAAACAAATATGATAAGGGATTGGTACACATATCTATATAGTGTTACTTGTTTGAACATATTAAATCTAATGGTATTACTTAATATCAAATTAATATGTGTATTTCAGTGATATGAAGAGTTTTGTAGGGATCTTTTGCTCAATATGATGTTTATAGATATTATTTATGTTCGATTATAACTTTATATGGGTATTTTTTGTAAAAAAAAATTACCTTCCCAATATTAGTTTCAATCAGCTCTCCTTATAGATTGAATTCGTTTCCACAAATCCAACCTCATATATCGAAACTTCCGTTAATGTTCTACATATGCTCCAAATTTTGCTCAAAACTGATGACATTTCCTAATTTATCTTAGTGGTTAAAAGTTCAATCAATATTTAAGCAACTTAAATCTCATTTAAAAGATAATCAAACTTTTATTATTGGTATAAAATAGCAAATGATCTTGTATTTGAGCGAAATTAGGAGGATATGCATAACATTATTCGAATATTCTATCCATAAGGTTGGATTTTAAGAAAAAAAGTTACAACACATCTTTTGTAACACACATTACAACAAGGAACCTCTCCCCAAATATTAACAATTAAAATGACAAGATAAATTAGATAAATAATATGTAAATAATTTGTCTCCACCCTCCACCCCCCCAAGAAGAAATTTCTGGTTTCGTCCCTGCATGCATGAAATTATTTTCAATACAGCTTCATTTGGAAATATTGGAGGAAGAATAGAATAGACAAATAGATTAGAAATAATCAAGCTACACTGCAGTTACATCCCTTAACACGATCAGTTTTTCATTTGGACATAAAGCTGCTTCAGTCATTATATTTTGAATGTTCAGGGCATTTTAAACTTAAGAATTATGAAGCCGGATAACTTGCTACTGCGTCAAATTATGGTTGCCCGACTGGGTATTGTGGGTTATAAATGTGGCTTCTCTGTAGCAATCACTGTGGTTTCCAGCTCTTGCCTTGGTTTGCTGCATTGCAGACTTTGTAGTTGAGGTCTTTTCCATTTTATAGTCCTTAAACATCATCAATTGCTGTCATTGCAGCCAATTGCTCAGTATATTTGTACCAACATCTTATTTATTTTTTCCCGCTGGACATAAAGTTTGCCATCCATGCACACCCTATGCTCTCCGAAATACTTGATGAACTCTTCAAATCTCCCAAGGTAAGTTACCTGTTTCAATTATTGAACTGTCAGTAAATATAGGCTCAAATATATGTGAAGTTAGTTTGCTTTTTGATCGGGAACACTTATTTTCTTTGGTAGAAGTCTCTCTGTTTCTCTGTAGTCGTCTCTTAAATTTTGCAACAAGAACACCTCTTCACGATAAATCAAATGCATTCAGAGAAGAGAACTGAAGAGATTACAGAGTATATCTCACCATTACATGAAGAAAAGTTGTGAATAACTAATGACACTTCAACTCAATGCATAACAACACTTCAACTCAATGCATTCTTAAAAAAACAGAACGCATCTCGTGGACATAAACTTGATACTTGGGTTTTCGGTAACAATTGTGGCACGTCGTTTTTGAACAATTATGTAGTAGTAATACAAACCATTATGACAAGATTAGGTAATATTCAAGCTATATTCACGATTTATTGCAATTATAAACAAATATATCTTGCTTGCATTTACAAGAGCACTTGCATTCTATTGGATTTATGAATTGTATGTGTCAACTCTACAACTTTTTTTTGAGAAATTGTGGGATGAACCTCCTTTAAAGGCACATCCAAAAATATGTATTATAAAAATTAATAGAGTAATTACATCTGCCAAGTTTCAAAAAGCACTTTAGCATGCCCGACAGTCCGAGTATATTTTTGACATAAAACCTCCCTCAAAGCATGGATCGAAATATCATGATATACCTTTGATACATGGATATATTGTAACGGAACGGGTCATGCTAACCGGCGGAAGCGTGCAAATTAAATTCGCACAATCGAACCATTACCGCAACATGCATGGTAATCAATAAGCAACAAAAAATCATTCTAAAAAGATCCATGAAATCCATTCGAACCAAGAGTTCCGTTATTACAACATCAATCATGGTATACTTGCAAAAGAAAATTTAAACAAATGCACAACATGACTCTCTGTTCCAGTAGGCATACAGATATCCACCATAATCATGTATTATCCATACCATGATAAATGTCACTTTGAGTCTGCCACATGAACTTGAGTACTTGGTCTAACTTGTTCTTCACCTGAAATAATAAAAATAATTTTGCATGAGCCTAATGCCCAGTATGTATCGGGGTCCATGCATGGGAATTCTAACGGTCATTTACTTCGTTATGAATCATGTACTTGAGTTTTCATGGATGAACATCATTGCGTGCCTAGTTGTTCCCATGCATGTCTAAGATCGATTCCTAACATGTAAAATTGGCATTCTTTCATGCCATATGTATACATTTGTAGATTGCATCAGGAAATACGACATACATTTCTTCCATCTTGTGGGGCATATTTCATACGATTCATAACACGTGTGTGCTTCTTTATCATACATATCACTTTGCATTTTAGCCCCCGTGACTTTGATGGTTTACATTTCTTAAATCAAATCTTATATGACTCGTAGTGGTTTATTCTTTATTAAACCATCTCTTGTATAATATGTAATAGTTTATCTTTAATTAAACCATTTTCTTGCATAACATGTCACGATTTACATTTATAAACCATTTCTTTCATAACTTGCAATGATTTATCTTTATAAATCATTCCATTGCATACTTGTAATGGTTTACCTTTATAAACTATTTTTCATAACTTGTATTGATTTGTCTTTATAAATCATTTCCTTGCATACTTGTAATAGGTTACCTTTATAACCCATTTCTTTGCATTCTTGTAATGGGTTACCTTTATAACCCGTTTCTTGCATGGCTTTTCAATACATTTGCTCATATACATTAACATTAACATATTCACACATATACCCATGACAATAACATAATTTCATATAAGAACTTAATCTCATAATATTTATACATGCCTTAACATTGTCATAATTGCACATATACCCTAACTTATTCAGTGTTTAGAATTTTCTTGATTTTTAACTTATAGGCGGCTTTGCTGGCTTTGCTGACTTTACCGCTGGCACTAGCGGTCCATACATGACAGTGTAGCTTCAACTGTAGAGGACTTAGCTTTTGCCTCTATGGTTCCTTGCAACCATACGCCCCTTGCGGCGTTGCCCCTTGGGCTTACAATAATTGGACTCTAGAGGTGGCTCCCACCATTAGGTGTAGCACTTAGCTCCGTTTATCGTCAGTAGCTACAACATTAGAGGACATAGCTTTTGCCTCTATGGTTCCTTGCAACCATACACCCCATGCGGCGTTGCCCCTTAGGCATACGATAATTGGACTCTAGAGGTGGCTCCCACCATTAGGTGTAGCACTTAGCTCCGCTTATCGTTGTCTTGCCATTATTCATAAAATTTCAATTCTTTTTTAACATTTCATAGTACTTACTGAGAAGCTTTCAGTTTCACTAATCAAGAGGCATTCATTATTCAATATGTGTAGCTGATATATACATATACAAATGTATACTTTCCTTACTCGAGTCAGTGTCAAAAATCTTAATTTTATCATGAATGACGTATTTACCTCAATAACTTCTATCAAGTGATAATAATAATAACATTTATTGTCTTGCTAAGATTTTAGATGTAACGTATAGCTTATCCCACGTGATTAGTTAACATATCTAGTGGAAATAAAATATTTCTTAGTGCATGGGTAATTCATATATAGATATATCTTATCTCAACTTTTTATAAAACAAATCTCTTGGTGACTCATAATTAAGTATACCTAAACATTTCCGTTTCTTTTATACCACGTTAGAATGCTACCTTTTCGTATATTATAAAAATCATCGAAATGAATTATTCTTCATTTACAAGCCTAATTATTGTTCTCCATTTCCGTCATCATTTTTTTTACCTCATTAGGAAACGTACTCCTTAATTTATTATTTTCCGTTATTTACCGGCAATTACAACAACAAAAATGATCAATAAATCAATCTCTGATGTGGACGTTACTATGCTAATAAACTCAAGTACGATGAATTATCTCAAATCCAATTTGAGGTACACATATTTAATCTAAATAACTATTTTGTCCATTTCAAATGAATGTTAGTATTAAAGTTTACCAAAATTCCAACGAAAAAATACTCACAATGTTTGTCCTATATTATTTTGCAAAATTAAGAAGAATCAGAAGAATAATCTAATAATCAGTGCATGAATTACGTCCATGTGATCATGGTTGCAAATCTATAGTATACTAAACATCCTACCACTTATTCCAATTAGTAAAACCCGTATATTTAAGGCATATAAATAACATTTGTTTTTAAAAAAATTCTCTACGTGAAGAAATAGGTATATGATACGATAAGACGCATTTCACAGGTTATGAATGTACCAGTAAGAGATCAACGAATATTGGAAAGAACTTGAAGGTTATAAAAAAATCCTTCATCATACCCTTACGATGCAATCATGTTTCTTCCAGTGCACATTAAAATTTCTCTATAGTAATATCCATAAAAAATATAATAATTGCTCATAGTCAATCCTTTCCACTTATTAGCAAATTCACGAAATGATTTTCCATTCTTCCTAAGATGATTTCAAAAAAAATTATGGTGATCTATTTGTGTGACTCGGAAGTGATGTGATAACACATAACACATTGTACATGTTTGGGTCATAAATTTAGATATCGTAATCCTAAGCCGATACATACCTTAATTTCGACGCGTAACTCTCCCTGACGTGGCCGTCGCCTCCTTCGATTACATAATCATGTTCCCCTTCTCTTTCGATCCTTTGTCGTCGTCTCCTATGATGAAGAAGGATGCCCCGTATGATCTCTCTCCCTCTCTCTAACTCTCTCTTTCTCTCTCTCTCTTCTCCTCTCTTAAAATGCAAAGACTAGTGACGTTGGAAAAGGGTGATATAGGATTAAGGGAGATGGCTTTTTATGGCTGCACCATTTAGAGGTGTAATTGTAGGTGTAATTGTACCATTAAAATCCATTTAATTTCCTAATGAATTATGCTAATAATGGAATTAATGTAAGCATTAAAATTTCTTAAAAAAACCAGACCGTTACATATATCCACATCAGCATGGTTTTGAAAAACGTGAGGCGGATCATTGTGGTTTTCCCTTGACGAGGCGAAGCATAAGCCTCGATTTATATAAGAAAATATACATAAAATACAATTAATTACAATTATATGTAATCATATATTTAGATATTCTCCAACATATTCATCATATATGCTATGAACATGAGAATACATAATATTCTTTGCATGATTTACTTTAAATCCTTATCCGTATTGTCATCCATATGCAATGCAATGCTTATTATGACCTCCATTAATGTTAACAGGGTGAAGTTGTTATCGATATACAATACTTCCCTTTATGGACATAGGTGAAGCAAAATTATGTGACTAATATATATTATTAACATACACAATATACAATATGTTTATGTTATTTTATGTGTTATATAAATAATATATATTGATATGCTTTGAATCCTAACCATCCAGTTTTATAAATCCAGTTGAAGAACTGTTGTATCCAACCCCTATCGCCCCATACCCTAACAACTCAGGGGTCTCGCTGTGCCCCCATCCCGAAACGAATATTTTATGAGTAATACACTTTTTTAAATATAGAATAAATATATATATGCGTGGGTATATAAGTAACTAAATTGTTAATAATTTGTATTATACTTAATATATCATAAAATGTAATATAAAAATATTTAAAAAATAGGTACCAAACATGTGTCGCTGCCTCAGGACTGACTCAACGCCTCGAGGTGTAGGCCTCACCTGGGCTATTTGAGGTGGGCGCCTCGAGGTGGTTTTCTTGTAAAACCTCCTCGAGACATAAGCATCAGTACCTCGAGGCCATTTTTAAAATCATGTATATCAGCAAGTTAACGATACCACTATCACTCAAGATATCGATATTAGTCGAGCAATATATTAAAGATATATCATCTCATAACACCAGTATCAATGAAATTTGAAGTATTTAGTGCAGACTTTCCACCATTTTGATTGATGCTGCTGGCATCATGTTAATATCAATACTACATCATCGACATCAACCTTGTTGCTTGATTTCACTCCTTTTTTACAAGGCAAGGAGCTCAGAATGTAGTATTGACTTTGCAAGCGTAATAGGTTGATTTGTTCAAGATTTTATATAGCCACTCCATGTGTTGACACATGTGGATACAAATCCAACATGAATAAGTAACTAAATTTCTAATAGTAAGTAGTAGTAATCTATTGATATTGATCCAAGACATGCCCTTCGTGTCGATTATTTTCGTTCATGAGAAATGTTAGATTTTAATCTATATTAGATCGTTTTCTTTCACATTATGGTTATCATGAATGATGTGCTATATAGTACACATGCTATTGTAAGCTATTTGTTTGTTTCATTTCGGATATCGTTAAGGCTTTTGTTTATACATAGCATGCAATGTAGCATATTGTTAATATGCTAAATACATCTTCTTCATGTATATAAGAATGGATTCGTTACAATTTTTGTGATGAATCCTACCTTGGGATCCCACCCTCTTTCTCTTAAAAAAGAGCGTATTTATACATTACTTATTGTTTTAAGAATTAAGATGATTTTAATTCATGAAAAGAATCTCTTTTGGTCCATTTTTAAGATTTCTACCAATATATGTGATATATCATGAGATATCCTAGTATATCCATTTTTGAACCTTTCGATCCATGACATACTCTAATTGGCATTGATTTTTTTTTATTCGGTTAGAAAGTTTTATTTGTAATCTATGTTAATGCATCTTCTTTCATTCAAATTTAGTATTATTATGAATAATGCTCTTTAAAAAATGTATGCCATTATACTCATTTGATTATCTATTTGATATTCTATATAGCTCGACATTTTCTTTATACGTAATATGCGATGTGAAGGCTAATGTGATAAATACAAGTCCTTTATGTCTCTAAGTTGTTATTGTTTAAATTTCATCATTGACCTCCTCGCAATCAATGTGTATTGATGTGGTAAATGTACAACATTCTTGAGAACTGAGATGATCTTATTTTACAAAAAAAAATTGAGGCATTTCCGAGATTTCCATATCTTCAATATATCTGATATATCCTCGATATATCCCTTTTCGAGCTGACTGATATGATATCGATATCAATATTTCGAACCTTGCCTCTAAGACAACAACATTTTTGGCTAGCCATAAGTGTACATACTACTGCACAAACCTTCGTCCATCCTTCCTCTGAGCATGATGAATCTCTACCAAGCGAAGCCCAAAAAGAATCCTTATCTCTGCATTGGACGCTTGGAATGTTCACATTTCGTTGTGAGTCCATTGAACCAGGGCCCTAAATATATAGATGATTAACATCTCCTATCACTCCACCCCACCTTTTGCAGCCCTCAACTCTAGGAAAAGCATGGCTCGTCGAGAACCTGACAAAACTCGCTCTCTTCTCAATAACCATAGGAACACCCTAACCCTTGTAGGTATCTTCCAACTCCCGATTCTAGCACGGTCCCAAGAAGTCTTGGTATCCTTTGGTGAAGGTGAAGCGAAAATCACCTTGTATGCCTTCTTAACTGTGAACATCCCATCTCTCCAGTACCATGAATCTCTTTCTTCCGATGACACATCAAGCTTTTCCAACCTACCAGAGAGAGAACCTCTTCTACTCTCTAGTCCGACAGCTTGGTCACAGGACCTGGGGTCCAAGAACTATCTGACCACATATCTACAACACATGCTTCCATGTTCACTACTAGAGAAAAAAGTCAGGGGTACAAGTTGATCACCAACATAAATAGATGTCACCAATCTAGAGAGCAGATCACTCTTACCTCCCAGATCATCATTGTTCATATCACTAATTCGCAAAACTCTAAGCCTCCCTCCTTGATCAACACTGTCACAACCGACTACTCCACCAATGTAAGTCCCTTACCATCATGGGTCAATAACCAAAAGAAGTGTTGCATCAATGCCTCCAACCTCTTACGAATGCCCACAAGTAACACTCAACATGATCTGCTAAAAGAACAACCTTCACTAGATACACCCCCCCACCTATAGAAAGGTATGAAGCATCTACTACTAAATTTTTATTGCACATTGTTGGAAAAAAGGAACAACTTGTTATTCCAAGGAACCCTAGGCTCTCTTATACAAAGGAGAGACCTATGGGTAAATTACATAAGATAACCAAAGGAAAAGAAAAGTGAGAAAACAAATAAACATAAATATATCTCTACACTCCCCCTCGAGAAGGAGCATAGATATCAATTATGCTCATCTTGGATGAACACTTCTGGAATGGTCCTCTGAGCAGTGCTTTAGTAAAGATATCTGTCGTATGGTCCCCTGAGCTAAGATGAGATTTGGAGATGAAACCCTTTTGAACTATTTCTCGTATATAGCGGCAGTCAACTTCAATATGCTTTGTCCTCTCATGGAATGTAGGATTATTTGTTATGAATAGAGCAACTTGATTATCACATTTTAGAAATATAGGAAGAGGCATATCTATATGTAGATCAACTAGTACTGCTCGAACCCACATCACTTCTATACTAGCTTATGCCAAAACCCTGTACTCAGACTCAACACTAGAACTGACTACCATAATATGTTTCTTTCTTTTCCAATAAACAATTGAACCACCAACAAATATACCAAAGTTTGATGTGGACTTCCTATCCTTAGGGAAGTCTGCGTTGCATCTATTGATGTTGAAATAGTGACTTCTTCTCCTTTTCAGAATAGCAACCTGTACATGGTGATGATTTCAAATACCTTAATATCATATGTATAGCATCCATATGTACCTGATGCGGTTGCTCCATAAATTGGCTGACTTGAATGACTGTAAAGGAGATGTCAGGTCTAGTAATGGTTACATAGAGAAGCTTTCCTGCCAACTCTCTATATTTTCTCTTATCTACCTCATATGTATCGTCATCATACGATCTCATGCTTGGATCCATAGGTGTAGATGATGGTCGACATCCAAGCATGCTTGTCTCACTTAGAATGTCAGTGACATACTTTCTTTGCATCATCACAAGTCCTTGTAGATTCCTAGCAAATTATAACCCTAGAAAATATCTTAGGTGCAAAGATCTTTGGTGACAAACTGATTGTCCATATATTCTTTCGCCCTTTTTATGCCTTGACTATCATCACCTGTAACCAATGTTTCATCAACATATACCAATAATCCTTTGGAGATTTTTTGTACAAAGAGAGAATGATCTGCATTCGACTTTCTAAACCCTTGCTTCTCAAATAAATCTAGGAGCTTTTAAAATCAAGATCTTGGGCTCTGTTTAAAACCATATATTGCCTTATGGAGTCTACACACGTGCTAACACTGCCACTCAGCAACGAACCCTGGAGGCTGCTGCATGTAGACTTCTTCTTGAAGATCACCATATAATAAAGTATTTTTAACATCAAGCTGGAACAACGACCAATCATGTATCACTGCAACGGCAAGGAGACCCTTTAGGGTAGAATGTCGAGCAACATGGGAAAAGGCGTCTACATAATCCACCATATGTGTCTGAATAAAGCCTCTTGCAACCAGCCTGGCCTTGTACCTATCAAGGCTCCCATCAGCATGATACTTCATAGTAAAGATCCATTTGCATTTTACCATAGATGACCCACTACGTACATGTACCAAAGTCCAAGTGCCTGAAGATTATAAATCGGACATCTCTTCATCCATTGCTTTACGCCATTGATTATCTTGCAAGACCTCTTGATAAGTCCGTGGAATATGCACAGTAGGCAAAGCAACTGCAAATTGCCTAAAGTCTCCCATAATGCAATTGAACGACACCTGAGAAGCAATAACATATGATGCACAAGTACATCTTTGCTTCCAAATAGCAATGGGTACATCAAGATCGTCAGGTGTATCCTCAAGAAGCTCATGTGTTGTACTTGGCTGCAACATGTCCCGCGGATACACATCTCTAGATCCATCGTTAGAAATATTATATTCAGGACATAGGATGGCATGCTATGAACATGATCAGGAGGTTGTCGTCGGTTGTAATGAAGTGGTAATGGTGGTATAGGGATAATGGGTGGTAGAACAGGGGATGATGGCATAGGAGATTGAGATAGTGAGGATGGTGGTGACACTGGAGATGACGATATAGGTGGTGGAGAGATATATATTTCGTTATCAGAGTCTAAAGGGGTCAACTTATCACATATTGGAGAGAAAACATTACTGACTCAAAAAATGTAACATCAGCACTGATGTAATGCATTGGATTATAAAATTTATATTACTTCTAAGTCCTAGAATATCCCACAAACACACATTTGACAGCTCGAGGAGAGAGCTTGTCGACTCTAAGAGAAGAATTATGGACAAAAACGGATCCAAACACACGAGGACCACTAGCAAACAATTCCTTCTCTGGGAAAACAATTAAGAAGGGAACCTTCTCTACCATGACAAATGATGGCATGTGATTAATAAGGTAACATATTGTAAGAACAACATCCCCCCAAAACGAGTGAGGAACACGACTCTGGATAAGAAGAGTACGAGCAACATCAAGAATATGACGATGTTTTCTTTCCGCAACATCATTTTGTTGAGGTGTAAGCACAAGTTCTTTGATGAATTATACCAAGTGAGGAGAAGTGCTGAGTCGGAACATGAGTATCAAATTCTAAAGCATTATCAGTCTTCACAATCTTGATATTAGAAGAAAAAACATTACGAACTTCATTGAAAAAGTTTGAATCAAGTTCCCAGCCTCGGACTTATTTCTCATCAGAAACACCCATGATAAATGAGAAAAAACATCCACAACAGCTAAATAAAATTAGTGTCCATGATGATCAGAAAACCGACTAGATCTCCAAATATCAACATGGAACTCCACTCAAAAGGGGAAAGACTACTCCGACTTTAACAACTAGGAAAGACAGACCAATGATGCTTTCCCGACTGACATGCCTCACAATTGGAGGATTCTTGAGGCGAGATGTAAGGAAGAACATGATGCAACTTCTAGAGAGGAAGATGGCCAAAACGTAGACGCCATGTGAACGGAGAAGCAAAACTGGTGGGTTGAAAAGATAGTCGAGCACAAGGAGTTTGAACCAGTCTGTGGAGGCTTCCCTAGTCCCTACTCATGGCTACAACCAATCACTCTGTCAGTTAGAATGTCCTGAAAAACAAGAGACGGTGGATCAAATATAGCACAATTCAAATATATAGTAATCTGACTAATGGATAATAAGTTCATAAAGAAATCTAGGGCATGTAACACATTCTGTAGGCGTATGGGTCAAGCTATACTCCCCATGCCCTGTGATCGGGGAGTAAGTCCCATTGGTTGTGACACCAGTTCGTCCTGGAGGAATATCTTTATATGTTGCAAGAATATCATTATTTCCACACAAGTGATGTGTTGCCCCGGAATCCATGATCCATTATGTAATATCAGCACCACAACAAGAAGTGGATGCAACAATGCTACCTGAGGTGCTGGCTCTAGCAAAGGCTTCTACATCGAAGGTAGACGTGTCATCGGAATTGGTAGGAGGCATGATACCCCTTAGACGGGGAACAAGATCATCGTATCTCAGCTCAGATGAAGATGTTGGAGTTGAATCATGTTTCGTACGCGTGCGGATGCTGGAAAACCATTCCTTAAAAAGCATATTTCCTCTGTATGTCCAGAGCAGTTATAGTAGGTGCAAGGTGGATGGACAGGACCTCCTCTACCACGTGATCCTTGACCATGGAACTGATATGTACTTCCCCATCTTCGAGAGGCTACCATTGCAGATGAATTTTGGATTGGGTAAAGGGATGACATATTAATTATGCTCAATCTGCGAAATGCGTCCTCCATCGGAAGTATAGTAGCATCTGCCAAGATCTGGGAAGAAGCAATCTCGTACTATGAATCTGGTGATGCCATGAACACACCCACCATGGTGGCATTCCGATACGCCTTCTATTGTTCAGGAGTTATATTGAGAGGCATAAAACTGTGAACTTCTCAAACATCCCTCTCAGGATTGTGTAATTTGCATGAAGAGGCCATTCATTCTTCTTTATGGTAAAAATGGCATGTTGGAGTTGTAGAATTTTTGTCTCGTTCTTTACCTGTGAATAGGTTGCGGCAAGAATGCCTCACATAACTTTTGTAGTGGGCTGATGCAGAACATCAGTGGCTATCTTCGGTGTTAAAGTACCAGATAGCTAGACATGTGCTTAGGCATCGTCTCCCTCTCAAGAGGCATGTGTCTCTATCTTCTCCATCGGCTCTTCTTCGGTAAAAATGTGCTTCTTACCCATAGACTTCATCAGTCTCATGAATCGCATTTCCCATAACTCGTAATTTGACCCGTCCATCTTGATTATCGACGCTAGACCACGGAAGGCGCATGTGGCAAAATATCAGCTTTGCTTTATGACATATTGCCAGTTGAAGAAGAGTAGGGTTGTAGACTAGAAAATTTTGTCTACACAGACATAAAGGGATTCGGTTGCATGTATAGACTCAAGAAACCAACACCATCAAGCAAGGGTTGAAGACGCCTGACCCGAGACAAACAAAGCTCCTAGGGAAAGATGAGCCCTAGAGGGAGGTGTGGCTACACCCTATGAATGACAAGGGGGTGCAGCAGCACCCTTAAGGGATGAGAGTCGCTGGGGTGACACTCTCTAGAGGGGGAGGTGAACCTCGAGGTGCAGCAACGCATGCTGGAAGGGGGGGTGGCACCAGCTGGGGCGGCAAGAGCTGCTAGAGGGGGCGGTGACACTCGTTGGGGCGGCAACAACTGCTGGAGGGTAGCGGTGGATCCATTGGGGCGGCGGCAGACGCTAGGGCAACGAAGGAAGAGAAAGGGTGGTGGTGTAGGGCTAAGATTTCGGGGTATGAGAGGTTCGATCTAGGGTTGCCGCTCTGATACTGTGTTGGGAAAAATAAACAACTTACTATTCCAAGGAACCTTAGGCTCTCGAGACCTATGGGTTAATTACATAAGATAACCAAAGGAAAAGAAAGAAGAGAAAACAATACATAAACATAAATATATCTCTACATACATGGAGATGGAAGTTTCGATATCAAGATCACATATCCAGCTAACTTGCTTGAGAAAAACCTTATGTTTTCTTTTAGTAAGTTTGATCTAGGTTTTGTTTAGTGTATGCTTTATATGATGTGGAATTATAAAATATTGAAGGTTGAATCAAAGAACACGTGAAAAACATATAATTCCACATAACTCTGCCAAAAGGAGTGGGATGAAACCACGAGAGAAAGCCACTAAGGGCTATGTATTTTTTTGTACTTCTCAATGAGTAAAAGGAATGCAGGGCTCACCAACACTGCCGAGTCTCACCATTTGACAATGTTAGATAAGCACAACTCCACTCAAAGCTCCCACTCGAGTTAAGGCATGGAATACTCAGCTTGGACAATATAACACGTCAATAGACATAAGCCGAGCTCATAACTCAAATACAACTCAAAAATGCATCTTGTTCTACTTTGTGATTGGAGGTATCTGCAATTGTTGGGTTGCGAACTGTTCTAGATGGAGATTAAAGTGGGACTCTCCAATGGAGATCTCTGCAACTGATGCCATCATATGAAAATATGAACAATGGGCTTCTATTGTGAAACCTCTACAATGGATCACCCTCCATGAGAGCATCAACCTGGGCTTCTACCATGCATTGACCTAGAGAATGGGATCTTTATTTAGAAGCATCTATGGATATCCCCATACCCAGCATCTGCAATAGGACTTTATCGCATGTGGTCTACATGTGGACGCTAAGCCAAGTACACAGCACTTCTCGACAAATGATATCATATGTTAGCCACGTACACAACATGGAGGAGTTTCACCAACACTGCTCCTGATCTTTCATATCTATGTGGGGAATAGAAACAAAAAATCTCCCTTTTTTCTCTTTTATTTGCTTCATCCTCCTTTTTCTTCTTTTCCAATCATCATCTCCCCCCCCCCCTTCCTCCTTCCTTTCAGAACTCAATTTTTTAAGCAGTTTTTTTCTCATAACCATTCACCCTTTTTGGTTGTTTCTTCTTTCTTTTTCATTAACCTCTTTTATTTTTTTACTTATATATTTGTTCTCACCTTTTCAGAACAGTGTCTTGTTTAGGCATATGCAGACTACATCATCTTTTTTTCTTGATGGCTATTGGAAGCTGGAAGGCACAGACATAAAGCCTAGGGAGAAAGTAACCGGTAAACAAACCCAAATCTGGATATAAATGTGGGCATCGACCCTATTTTCTTACTTTTTTTACTCCTTGAGGTTCCCGATAGAACCCATTCCTTCACCCATGTGGTGTTGCCTAAGTGGATAGTTGTGAGGCTCTTAGCGGCAAGATTTGGTGGAGATGGTGGTGGTGATGATGATGATGATGATGATGATGATGATGATGATGATGATGATGATATGTGATTATAGCAGTTGCAGCTTGGTCTCACAAATTACTACCTTTTCATAGTGCAATGTTGCCTCAAGAGGGGGAAGGAACACATGTTCATGCATATGGTATTGCCTCCTACAGTTGTTGCCTCGTGGCCCTTGCATTGTGCCTTTAGCATGATACTCACATGTCCTTGTGAAGTAGCAAGAGGGGTGAGGGGATCTAGAGGTGAAGCTAGGGCATAGTGCTGCCACCCCCTTTCTTTTGCTACTATGCTTGGAGGTTCAAGGAATTCCTAGCTAGAAGAAGAACCTCCATCTAATTGCCCACGAGCATCAATCATAGTGTCTTTGTGTGATGTCGCATTTTTGCATAGCATATCGGTGCAATGTCTTCTGCACAGTCGTATCACTTGCATTGTATTGTTCCCTCCGCGAGCAGTATCAAACAATTGATGCTCTATAAGAACTTCGAGAATAAAAAAATTAACATGGTAAATGAATCTCAAAATCAACGAACAAATCCAAGAGTGACTTACTCTTATACCATCCAGAAATATAAAATATAGGAATGCATAATCAAAGAGCAAGCATAAAATATATATATTTACGTGGAACACTACTCCAAAGGAGCGGGATGACTTGTTCTACTATTATGTTTCTCAATGAGTACCGAAGGTGTGGGTTCTATATATAGTCCCATCAAAACAAGAAAGTCCTACCACTAAGCAATGTGAGACTACAACAACTCCCACGTAAATAATCCAATTTCACAATTCTATAAACATATCCCTATCCACATACATAGGAAAGCATAAGAACATGTTGATGATCAAGGGATGAGATGCCTGGGGTTTTCTTATTTTCCACTTATCAACGTCCTTGGTGTATTTATAATATTTATAGGGGTTGAGGGTCAAATGGATCTATATATAAGATCAATATAATTTCATAAAATTTACGGATTTTTACACAAATAAAAATATATAATTTCATAAGTATGCACTGAACCTTCGATAATTTTTAATTACATGTAGAACTTTGAAAAGTTGTTAATATTTACATGGCATAGACATGTGTTATCTTCCAACGAATTTCTCCTTAAACGTTCGGTTGACAATTTTGCCCGATTTATTTCATTACATTTGAGAATAATACCCTCCCCATTTCTCTTTTTTCCATCTCCCCCATGACGAGTCCGAAATTTGCTCTTGTTAAATGAATGTGTATTTGTCGTTGGCTTAAAAAATAATTTTGTTGTTTCGTTGTAGGCGGCAATCGGAATCGGTCTAGAAAATAACCACACAAAATATTTGTCGATTTTAATGAACGCGGTTTTATGTTTATTTTACTTCCCAAGGTCGAACACAAGGAGGCAAAGGAACAACCTAGAATTATGTCTATCAAAATTCGTACGCAGTTTACGAGGCATTTTTTTAATTTTAAATACAATAAAGGATGCAAAATGCAATTTTTGGCCTATTTTAGGGATTAAAATGTAAATTAAGCTCAAATGATGTCCGAAAAATATGAAACTTGGCCAAGATGCAAATTATGATGAAATGAATGCAATATAATTTTTTTGGAATTTTTTGATGCAAGATAAATTTTTTATGATTTTTTTATGAATTTCAATATTTAATTATAATAAATATTAAATCTAATTATTTTCAAGGAACAAAATTATCTAAGATCTATCACTAAGTGATTGATCTCAGAAAAATCCTAAACCTCGAAAATACTAGTTTTAATACCTATTAAAAATCAAACACTGAAATATGCAAAATGATTTTTACAGGGCAATATATGCATGCAAATGAAAATCTTTTTTGGCACAATAATTACCACAATTAATTCTCCAATATATTTTTTTGGGGAATTTTTAAGGCAACGGTTAATCAATGGCAAATTTAGGAGCACAAAATGGGCAAAGTTTGCAATGTTCCACAAACCAATTAATTATTAATTAACCAATGATCACAAAACTGTCTACAATGTGTCAAAATGTAGAGAATTAAATGCGGAACAAAATGCTATTATTGATAAATAAAATAATGGAATGTAGAGGTCTAGAATAATAATGGAACACATGGGTGAAAGTGCAATTACAATAAATAGAATAAATATATAAAAAAATACAGTGGGGCCTTTCTGTAATTACCGCTATCCTGGGGGACGTCTTGCAAAACTGCCACCAGGTCACGTGCCAAGCACGTGACCTGGTCGGTGGGGACCTGCGTGCAATAAGGAGAAGGACCGAGGGGCGATTTGTAAATGACCCAGCGGGTCACGTGCTCCGCACGTGACCCCTGGGGATGGCGTGAATGCTGACGTCCCCACGACCCCACGTGTGCGGCACGTGGCGGGGGTCTCGGGCTTGACCCGGCGGTCCGAAGTTCGTTGGCGGAAGGCGGCGAAGTGGAAAAGGCGGAGGGCGATCACCGTGGCGGAGCGGCAACGTCGAGGCCCGGTGGTGACCGGGGTCTGACGCCCTGGTGACGGTAGAGGCGGAGACCAGGCGGTGGTTCCTGGTGTGGTGTTGACGTCCGGCTGCGAGCATGGCTGTGTGGCGGAGGGCCGCTGCGGCGGAGCGTCGTGGCGGAGAAGCTTCTGGCTGGCTGGCGGCGTGTGGTCGATGACGACGGAGTTGGAGGCGGTTATGGTCGGAGGTGAACGTCGAAGAAGATGAACGTTGAGTCGGTGGCGTAGTCGTCGAAGTTGACCGGAGAAGATGAGGTCCTTTGGCGCAACGGAGACGTGGCCCGGAGTAGGGGCAGTAAGGGCGAGGAGGTCGCCGGCTGCAACGAGGGTCGGGGAGCCCTCGGATCTCGTCGGAAAAGGGACTCATGGCGCTGTCACCGCTGCGGGTTCATGAATCGCAGAACGACGGATGGAGGTTGACGAGGGTGGCGGAGCTCTTTTATAGGGTCTGGAGGCTCGTCGGCGAAGGAAAGAGGGACGATGGCGATTTGTGCGAGAAACTAGTGATTTGACGAGATCTAGTTCGCGACGAGGAGATTAGAGGGATTCGAAGGCGGCGGAGGATCGCTGATGGTGGAAATCACGGCGGAGACTTCGGGGGATAGGCGGTGGCGGCGTGAAATTTGGGGGATGCGGCGCCGCCTATTCTAGCAAGGAGACGGAGGAGGGAGACGAGGTAGCACGTGCTTGGCACGTGCCTGGGATGCACGTGCCTCGCACGTGCGGTGGCTTTAATTTAAATTTAAATTTTTGCTATAAAAATGAATTAATAAAAATGCCAAAATGGTTGACACGTGGCGGCTCCAGGAGCTGCCACGTGTCATCACCACAAAAATCTAAAAAATAAATACATTGTAAAATAAAAAATAAATAGCAAACGGCCTCGGATCGAAAAAGTTTCTTCACAAAAATTGCTCGTCGCGATGAGATCTACAACTTTCATGAAGACATCAAAACCAAAATCGATCAATTGCACAAAGCGATATTTTTGGGGTATCCCATGTACATAGAATACCGTGATTTTTGGTTTTATAAATTTTTTTGTTATTTTTAAACCAGATAAAAATCCGGAAAAATATGGTAAAATCAAAGATAAATAATTACACATTATTCTAATTTTTTTGGATTTTTATTCATTAAGAAAAAAGAAATAAAATACGAAAAAGACTAATTTTATACAAATAGTTAGTGAAGACTCGGACTCAATTTGTTTCTTTGATTTCAAGCTCAATTAGGTTTTCGATTTTCGCGCATTTTAATAAAACTTTTATCAAAGAAGACAAATGAAAACGAAAAAAACTAAAATAGGTTAATTATATACATAAAATATCAGGTCAAAATCAGCCAAAATAAAAAATGTATAAAAGAGGCCCAAAACCCAACTTTCATATACGAGCTCCGATTCTCTTGAACTTATCTTGTTTTGAAGGTAATTGAATGTACATTAGTTCAAAAGTGAGTAGGATTAAAACGGACACTGGATGGGGAAGATATGAGGTTTTTAATCCGAAAATCCTGAAACTAGGGTTTGGGTTTTTGGTCCACTTATTTGGGGTAGGGATTTTTTTTGTATTTTTCATTTATTCTTATTAGTGATATGCACACAGTGGAGGTGGTTTTGTGTCATTCAGAGTTAGCATGAATGAGTTAAAAGTCTGGGAAGTTAGACTATTTACAGGTCAATTTTGGCTGAGATTTTTGGCTTCTTATTTTGTGCAGAAATTAGTGCTAAAATGCAATTCTTATGAAATCATGCATGAATGCTAATTATGCATAATAAATGCAGAAATGCTGATGTTTTTGAGGGATTTGAGCTTAATTAATGAGATTTAGAGTGATGAATCCGAGATTCATCACCCCATTCTCAACCCCCCTTCCTCCGATGACATTGCCTTTAGCTTCTCCTCCTTCCATCTCCCTCATTCTCATTCTCAAAGGTGTCGCATTCAATAGAAAGGACATTGTTGGAGGGGTCGATGTCGATGGAGCGGTTGAATAAGCTAAAGTGGTATGCGGCAGTGGATCCACGAAAGCCGAGGTGATCGAGGAGGGCATGGGGAGATGGATAAGCTAAAGGATAAAGGGGAATCAGGGAGGCAAAGGAGTTGTGGTCGATGAAGAAATGGGATGAATTGATGTGAGAGAAAGAGAGGTAGCAGTGGGCGAGTGGGGGTGGAACCTGGAACCCCTCGCCAAGATTTAGGAGTGGAACTTGGAACCTTCTCATACAAATACCTTTTTTCCTGAATTATCACCATTCCATGAAGGTGGTGGGCACCGTAGATGGGCACCGCAACTGATACCTTTCCATACATATTTCCAGAGTCCTCACTGTTAGAAACACGACCCGCCGATATCGTCTCCTCTTGGATACCGGTTGTTGGATACGAACCCTTCGGATACAGAAGTGGATGCACAATCGACCACCACTATGAAAGCACGCGAAGAAAGAACAAGTAGATATAACGGTGGTCGGTCACCTCTCACGACCAACGGAGAAGAAAGATCACTATATAGAATGAGTACAACTCTCTTCATTCCTTCGCTCTCTCATCTCTTTCTTCTCTCTCTCTCTCCCCTCTGTAGGGGTTACATTTTTCTTGTTGTGGTGATGTTAAGGCAATGCCTCCACCCCCTCTTTCTATAGCCCCAATACAACCCTATAGTCCTATTCCCAATAGGACTATAAATAGAATATAACTCAACTACTATTAGGATAAGGAGTCCAATCCCAATAGGATTCTCAATCCTAATATGACTCTAATCTTAACACTCACCACTCCCTGAAGGTGGTGGGCACCGTGGATTACGGTGCAGGAGATCGTGCACAATAGTTGGAATCTTTCCATCCATATTTCCTGAGTTCTCACCACTCCACGAAGGTGGTGAGAAAAACAAGGCATGACGTAGGAATGCGGGGAGGTGTGTGGGTGGAGATTTTTCCTGGAAGGGGCATTGCCCCCTCCGTAATTCCCGCTCATGGTATGGCAGCAAAATTTTCCCGATCAGGCATTGATCGGCAAACAGTTCGTCGATCGATGAACCATTCGCCGATTGATCCCAAATTTCCACTAATCGCATCTGTATTCAGCAAACCATCTGCCGATTAGCGAATGGTTTGAGGAATTTTTTTCGTTTCCAATTTTTTTCTTAAATAAAAAAGTACTAAGCCTTCTCCCACTATAAGTAGGGTTGGCTACATGGATTCTTGCTCAAATCCATGTTGAAAGATTCGACTATTTTTTACGCTGGTCGTCGACTACCTAACACAACCACTGCAAGAGTGGGATTTGAAACCTGGTCTTTTGTGTGGTAGACACACTGTCCTGCCACTAGACCATTAAGTGGGTACATATTATCATTTTATATTAATATATTTTTCTTAAATATTAAATAAAAAGATATCAAATAATATATTTTGTATTTTTCTTAAATATTAAATAAAAAACTATTAATGTATTAGAACATATTATCATTTTATATTAATATGTTTTGTATATTATTAAAATGAGAGAAATGAATAAAATAGAAAATTATTATATATTTAAGAAGATAATCTACCGTTTAACAACTCCACTTCACATTACAATTTAAGAATCCATTGTTACAAATGCGAAATAGAAAGATCACATCTAGCATTACATTAGATAAACATGTCTTAAAAAAAGTACAATACGTAAACGCTATTAATCATGTCCTTGAACAAACTCGCTGTCCTCGAAGTACGCTCAGACACACGTAGTTCAGTGCAATTGTATAATGTAAATCTACTAAGTCAGCGAACATATCCTCCTGCTCGTCGTACATGTTCGTGAGTGGTTAGGTCTCGCTCTGAGAACTCTTAATCATAGTTTTCGCCATAACCTAGGAATCTGTTGGTCGGAAGACTTACCGACTTACGCGCAGTGAATCTAGTTTTCGCCATAACCTACAATAACACAATATCATTAGAAATTAATAAAACAGAATTATCGCAAGGTAGTAAAGAATTGCACCCAATGTTAAAATAAAATGTAACAACATGACATTGTACTTACGGATTTGCGAGACGCCAATAAGTTACATTTTAGTTTTGATGGAAGCGTAAAATGACCCATGATAAGACATGTTCCAAGTATCTGCATATTACTAATCTTATACCATTTGTTTTTAATATTGAAGGAAGCTTGATATTACGCTGAAATCAACGTAAATTGTCATACTTTCATTATTCAACTAAATAAAAAGAGATTGCTGATACAAATCATTACGAATTAAAAATTCTACGTGCCCGATGTAAGATCGATGATACATTAGCCCTACGACCCTGGCTACCAACACCGGTACCACCCTCACTCTCATCAGTTATTTCTCGTGGTGGATGTGGTGGTGTGTCCCTGACTGATGAGGCTCTATCAATCTATGCAGGTCGTTGATGATGCTCTGATGGTGGTTAATCTGGCTGCAGTGTATGTTGTTGTGGCAGGGGTGTGCCTTGGAGATTCTGGAATGGAGGCACACTATTGGAATTTGCATGATAGGAGAATCCAATCGTTTGATGTGGATTGAAATCGCTGGTTAAGAATTGTGTGAATGTCTGCGTCTGGGGCGAAATGCTCGGGTTTAGACCCCAAAAATCACCAGCTTGTGAATGTTGAGTAAACTGGGCCTGGGATGGTCTCGCTTCGTCATCATTTCTACCGACAATATACGGTTGATTTACGTGAAAAGCATAACTTTGAGCAACAGCTTCAGACTGTTGTTGTGGTTCAGAAACATGAAATGGGACAACGGAAGGCTCAGTGGAGTACGAGTACCTTGGGGTGTATTGACTCATTTGATCCGCCAATCCGAATTTCTGTAAGACGGAGTCAAGTAAGTCAATTACATTCCGCAACTCCGACCTCCGTTCGTAGTCTTCCAGGATCCCACGAGCTTCGTACACACTCTGCACCTGAAAGTACTTCGTATTTGATGTTTTCCCAGAATTAAAGAGGAAAAATTTACACACTTGCCCCTGGTCTGAACCTGGGAGCGTAGGCTCATATGTAAAGCGCGGTGGCGATATTGAAGTATGTATCCATCGCCGTGTAATGTTCCAATACCATTGCATGTATGTTTCCAGTCATTGCTCACTCGATTCAGCCGAATGTCTTTCCATCACTACGGTTTGACGTTGTTGATTCCATCGAATGATCTGTTCTCGGAGTCGATCGGTTCAATCAATAGGATCGTTCTCCCATTGACGAGAGCGACGATTCGGAAAAACTATCAGAGGCATTTGATCTGGGATGTGAGGTTGTAGATCAAATTGTCTCATTACATGATCTGGCACGTGCATGACCGCTATGTTAAAGCAAATTAGTACTGTTAGGGACCTCCACACTTCCTGTCCCTCTCGGCAGATAGCGGGAAGGTGATTTACGATCTCCATTTATATGGAAACCATCGCATCTGTTAAATAGTGTAAAGTTAGTTATTTTATACTAACCACACGGTATATCTAGGAAAGGTACGGACCGTACCTGATGCTTGTCCTGTGTATCTAATTCATTGCGATAAAACATCAGGTTCGTTGTTTGAATGTTCTGAGTGGACGACCTACGTCATGACGTCCATCTGTTTATCCACGTGTTAATATCTTATCAAGATATAAAATATGTGAACGGTTACTATACGTCTCATGCCTAAAAACATATGGCCCTTGGTTCAGAGCTGCTGGATCCATTCTATATGGTCGGGGCACCCCGATGTGTATGTGCTCCCAAGACCAAGTCGGTAGCAATGTCAGAAAACCATAACATCTCTTGGATCTCCCCAGCGAGCAATCGTCAAGTTGCTGGTATAATTGGGTAAGTACTGCTGCCCCCAAGCCATCAGACCACATTATCGGAAATTCTCGAACAGACGTAGATATTGTAATGGTACCTTATCACCAGTGGTGTACGGGAAGAAATACTTTCCAATCTGGTATAAAATGAAGGCCCGCACGATTCTCTTCAACCTATTTGGATGTTGCTCCTGGAGGTTCGCATCCGAGAGTATAGTGTCATGAATCCAAGTAAGCTTCAAGCGACCGCTCGACAAATTCTCTCCTCCTCTAGCGATGGGGTTGGCACCGAGTCGCTGCTCGCAATAAGCACTCAAGTTATATTGTGCAGGGGATACGTAACCTGTCACGGGAGCTCCATCGACACGAATGCCTGTAAGGATAGAGACATCTTTCAATGTCACGGTGGCTTCACCATGTCGGAGATGAAAAGTATGTATCTCCGGTCTCCATCGTTCCAAGAGAGCCATCATGAGCGACTGATCGAGATTTGCGCTCTTCATGTTGGTTACACAACATAAGCTAGCTATCTCCAGCAATTGGTCGAAGGTTACACTCCGAGGTTTAACCAGTAGCTTATTGAGTACACGTCCATACTCGACGAATCTAGAATTCTGTATAACCACATAAAGCGATGTTACTAATAATTTTGTTAAGAAAAAATATTAGTTTAATATTGATACTGTCGCATCCTCATTGAGCGGTGATGCGGATATGTGATGGTTCTGTTGAACCAGAATCGAATCATCAAGTGATCCAAGAGTCAAGTCCATTTCCTATCTCAATAAAGAGTTAACATGTATGAAAAAAAAGATTCACAAATATTTCAATAAACACATATATCAATGTCCGGTGGAAGATAACATATACATTCGAAAATATTTTAGTCAACATTACATATCAACGTTACATTCACCATCCGGGACATGTCGCACGGGTATGACCAAACTGCTTAAATATACCGTACCTGACGTTCACACGACCCATTTCATCTATGCTGTTGTTTATTCTACGCGATCGTGGTCGATCAGGGCCTATTTCCACGTTCGACGGCATCAAGATGGCTCGAGGTACATTTATCGGCCAGTATCGATAATCAGGTATTGGTGAGAATTCAACTGCCTAGGTTTGGCAAAATGCGGCGGGAGTTTAATAATGCGAATAGTTCCTAACATGCTCGATGTCAACGTTAACATGACCACAAACTGCAATTGTTTCAAATTTCCCGAAATTTCGATGAAATTTCGGCGAAATTTCGGTTTCGAGACCCTACCGAAATCGAAATCGAAATGTCGATATATGCCCTTCCTTCACAAATCTAGACCGATTTTGGCCGAAATTGTCGAACTTTCGTCGAAATTTCGACGAAATTTCGAAATTGTCTCGTTTTTTCAGCATCTCGAAACGAAATCGAAATCGAGATTTAAAACCTTGACTGCAATGACATACAAGCATGTGAGGTGAAAGCACTGCATAAATCCACATGTGCATTCAGACTCTGTTCCATTGAGTGTTACTCGGTAGTTTCCTTCACGATATTTCACCTCAAATACTGTCTTAAAATTACTCGATATCGTATGTACAAGCTAACTCAACATTATCGTCTATAATCTTGTTGTATCTTGGCATTAGCTCTGAGGTAGTAGTTGCGACGAGCGACGAAGTAGGTATTTAAGCGATAAAAGATTGCTAGAATCATTGTCAGGATCGGAAGATCGTGCATGCCCTTCATCACACTGTTGAAGCATTCTCAAAGGTTTGTCGTAGTGTTCCCATAACAACGTTCTTGATCGTATGACAATGCCCAGAAATTCTGATCACCGTCTTCCTAGCGGATAATCCACTTATACGCCTCAGGATCATTACTTCGGATCTGTCTCATGATCCGATCGTGGGCATGCATGTTCGTTACCGTCCCTGCGCTGTAAAATTTTCGTTGTGTCCATTGGTTATGATCCGCTCTATGCATGTTCGCTTTTATGTGCCTCAGACAGAATCGATGACAGTGGCCACGACCAGCTAGAAAATAATTGGACAGTAAAGTCTTCAAACCACTGAAATGATCGCTCAAAAAACATATACCCTCTCGCTGAATTAAATATGACAATTTATGTAGAAAAAACTTCCAGGCATCTAAAGTTTCTTTTTCGACTATTACAAAGGCAACTGGGAATATGTACCGATTTCATCAATATATGTAGCTACAAGCAAGTGAACTTTAAATTTTCCATGCAAGTGTGTTACATCTATGATCATAAGTGGTCGACAGTACGCGAAGCCTGTCAGCGAAGGACCGAATGTCCAAAATAATCGAAAGAAAGCAATTTTTCCAAGTAATTCTTGGCAAGACTCAAGATCAATATAAGGCTCTGTCTGTAACTCATACCAGGACCCCAGATTGGTTTGTTTCATCGTCCACATAAATCTTTGGATATCAACGCAGGACAACTCTATATCGTCAAATATTATCGTTAATGCATGCTTTCTTGCTAGCCAAGCTTTTATGTACGATATTATGACGTGGTAGGTATTCAAAACAAGACTCCTAATCACATTTGGAGTCAATGTAAGGTTGGATCTAAGAGTCTTTAAAATAAACCGACTAATAAATCTTGTATTGCACTGTCGGTTAGTAGTTAGCAGCACTGGATTACGATAGGTATGCTCCTCACGATATGTTCGAACCTTCCAAACTTCACTCCTCTTGCTGCAGCTAGCATGTAACCTCCAATTGTAGCTAGGTAAAGCACATCCTACAATATAAATATCTTTTTTCGATGCACACACTTTGTATTGCATGTACTTGGCCATACTCCAGGTGCTTACCGTATCAATTAAATCATTTTTTGAATTAAAATATCTATTATTCCAATACTCGAGTCTACTCCTATCCGAGAAGATGGTGTCTTGGGGCTCGCTCAAGAATTGTGCTTCCTCTGCAAAAGTGTTTGCTATCTTGTCGTCATCCGTAAAAATATCAGGAAGCTCCTGTAGAGGTTCCAAGGTCATGCCATAATTAACCGGAGGATCAAAGATCAGTTTGCTGCTGATGGAACCGGTCAGTGATCCCTGACCGTGGACGTCATCACAGTCAACATTCATGTCGTTGTCATCCTCCTCCTCGTCGACAATGTCTTCATCCTCAATCTCGACATTAATCTCGGGAATGACAACGGAATTATCCTCTTCGGCATCATAATGCAGATTTAGATCTGGGATACTACACCTAGCATCCTTTCGTCCCCTTCGAGAAGACTCAACGATATTGCTGACGTGAATCTCATGAGTTCCGGTAGCATCCGCATCCACCATCAGTTGCAGCATTTCAAGAGACCGAGCGATGTTTAACATTAACTCGGTTGTTGCAGTATCAGTGATCACTACGGGATAGAAAGTGTTCACGTTCATAGGCCATCTACACGTAACACGGATGTTGTATTCCTCTTCCCTATATCCGGTAACGCTACGAATCGTTCCCACTAGTTCTCAAAAGTGCCAGAATTCGGAAAACCTATCATCTTGCTAGACCCCCCCTTGTAGGTTACATTCCCGTTTTCATTGACAATTCTTACATTCCAAGACACAAACAATGGATCCATGTTGGTCATTATCTATAAAACAGTAAGGATAAATTAAATTATTTAATTAAATAATTAATAAATAATATTTACTAAATATTAGTTACTAATTATTAATTATTTACTAATAATTACTAATTAGTAAGTAATAACTAATAATTAATATTTAATAATTACTAAGTATTAATTAGTACTTATTAATTATTGACTAAATATTAATTCCTAATTAATAAAGAGTATGTAGTAATAATTACTAATTTACTAATTAGTAATTAACATATTAATAATTAATTATTACTAATTATTAAGTATCAATTAATAATTATTTACTAATTACTAAGTACTAATTAATAATTAACATTTATTAAATATTAGTTAATAATTACTAATAACTAATTATTCAATAGCTAATGTACTACTTAACATAATTTATTTATTCAAAGGTTTAATTAAATTATGTAATTAAATATTAATACTAATTACATTTATTTAAAATTAATAATTAATAACCACTATTTATTATGTAGTAATTATTAATTAGTTATTACTAATTATTAATTACTAACTAATAGGTAATATTAACTGAGTAATAATTGATAATTATTAATTAGTAATTGCGAATTATTTACTAATTATTAATTACTAAATAATAATTAATAACCACTATTTATTAGATAGTAATTATTAATTAGTTATTATTAATTACTAATTACTAATTAATAGGTAATATTAATTGAGTAATAATTGATAATTACTAATCAGTGATTGCTAATTATTTACTAATTATTAATTCCTAATTAATAATTAGGGATTTTTACTCGACAGACCCTATAATCTTTGGCAATTACCTCCACGACCTTTGAAACAACATAATTCCTCACTCGACCTCGTAAACTTGCTAACTCTTATCCTACAGACCCTGCGGTTAATCCCCATCCATTTGTCCGTTAAATGTAACCAGTTCCGTTTAAAATAGGTGTATATTACCCTATTTCCTTACTAAATGTACAGAAGATGCCCTCCTGCCCCAACAACACTCCCTCCTTGTGTTGCGTGCTCTCTGACTCCTAATCTTACGGGCAATCGCACATAGAGAAACTATCATTAATAGGTAAACCTAGAAAAAAAATTGATATGGTTCAAAATTAAACGTGTGGATTCCGTATTTTTGTTCTACAGAAGCAGCACCATAACCTTCCACATTTTTTGACTCGGGATTGCACGATATGGTCATGACGAGATGGTTTTATATATGCAGAGTCCATATACAGAAATTCCTGAACATTTAATTAAATCCTCTGCTCTCTTGTTGCTGTAACGAGAGCATAGCCTGGTCAAAATAATATATAATATGTTTCCATGATATGGAAAATATTTATAAAAAAATTCAACTTCTCATCCTGAAACAAATATGAAGTTCATGTAGAACTATAGTCACTTCAATAAAAGGGTGATTGACGCAGACAGTGACACCATATCACAAGACAACACCATCGAACTCAAATTCAAGGTAAAGCAATCGGATTCCTGAAAGGCAATACAATCGGTTCGGTGATACCAATCCTTCTACCTACAACCCATCACTGAGCGCTCGTAGGGGAAGGGACCTCGGAAGAACAGCACGGAACCCCGTAGAGACGAAACCCCTTTCTTCCGTAGAGGCACGATGATGACTTCCATTGGTAGTGGTTGTGATCGGCGGACCCTCCGCCTGTCGCCCTCCCTTTCGTCAGGAATAACACAACAGTGGAGGAGACAGTGGAAGACGAGGGGACATGGCCCTGTTGCGGGTGGAGGTCGGGGGAGGAGGGGAGCAGGGGTGGAGGAGGCGGTGGAGGGGGAGGGAGCAACGAGGAAGAAGGGGAGGAGGAGGCGGTGGAGGGGGAGGGGCGGGGGTGGAGGAGACGATGGGGGTGTTGCCAGAGCTTCTTCCAGATCAGATCCCAACCTTCTCGCAAAGGAAAATGCAAACAAGGGCATACCTCGGCACTTTGCTGTGTCCCTGGGTAATGTGTCCCAGGTTTCACCCCCGGCTCCGGTACCGGCCACCTCTCTCCGCCTCGAAGGCACTCCGCTTCCTCGTGAAACACCATCGTCATATCGTGAGGAAACCGGCGGGAAGAGCTTGGATAAGGTGGTGAAGGGGTTGTGGGGGGAGAGGATGTTGCGGGACACCGTGAAGCCGGTGTTCATCCCCTGCTACGACCTCGTCATCGGCGCCTCGTTCATGTCATTTATCTATACAAGAAGGAATGAGGAAAAGAGGAATAAAATCCAACCATTGAATTTCATGTGATTTGATTAACTCATTTTTAACCCAAGTAAGTTAATTCAAGATGTGTCAATTTAACGGCAAGGTTCGTGACGTAAGGCGGAGCAAGTTTACAAGGTCGAGGGAGGAATTAGGTTGTTTCAAAGGTCGTGGAGGTAATTGACAAAGATTATAGGGTCCGTCAGGTAAAAATCTCTAATAATTAATAACCACTATTTCTAGGTAGTAATTATAAATTAGTTATTACTAATTAATAAGTAATATTAATTGAGTAATAATTGATAATTACAAATTATTAATTACTAATTGCTAGTTATTTACTAATTATTAATTACTAATTAACAATTAATAATAAATACTTATAATTATTTACTAATAATTAATTATTGTTCTTAGTTAATTAATGCTGAATAAAATAATTACTACTAATTAATTGTTACTTAGTAATTATTACTTACTACTACTTAGTAATTACTTACTAATTATTAGTTTAGTAATTAATTTTTAATAATTAGTAATTAATAATTATTAAATAATACTACATAATAGTACTTAAGAATTACTTACCAATAATATGTTAGTAATTACTTAATAATTAATAAATAATAAATAATAAATAATTACTAAATAATCAATAATAACTGAGTAATCAATAATTAATATTTAATAGTTACTAAAAAAATCAATAATACTTGATAATCAATAATAGTGTTTACATAATTAATACCTAATAATCAATAATTACAACTAATTTATTGTTAGTTACTAATTTTCCTATTTTTTTAAAATTTACAGACATTTATTTCTTATATTTCATTGTGATAGTATCATACTGATCCTGATCTATGTAAATAAATAAAGAAATTTGTTTAAATGAGTATAAAACCATACAAAACAACTAAGTTCAACTAAAATTAACTGGTCATCCATTATTGATATTTCGGAGAAAAATTCAAGCCGCTAAAATTAAACGGTGCACACTCATATTATGGATGAGAAGACCTATGAATTTGGTAAAAAAACAAGTGCTCACTCATATTATAAAAAAGGAGGGGTATAATTCATATTGCAAAGGTTAAGGAGAGAATAAATGAAAGTATGAGTTTGGCTTTTCCTATTTAACATAGTGGGACTATTTTTTTTTCTCCAAACATATTGTACTAATATTATTGAAATCGTACAATTAAAAAAAATGTGTAAAAATTAAACCATACCTCAAGTGGCAAGAAGATCCTTGGAATGCAGGAGGGAGGAGGAGGAGGCTTGGAGTGCACAAGAGGGAGGAGGAATGCAAGGGGGGAGGAGACTTGGTGTGGAGAATGAGGGGTCGACGCCGGCTTTTATAGGAGAACCGGGCGGCAAACGGTTCGCCAATAGGTGAACCATTCGCTGACCGGGGCCCTTCTGGGAATCCCGGGCACGCGCCTTCCGAGAATCCCGGGCACGTGACCTCGCCTCGAGAGGGAGCGGCTCCTCGGACAGGCACGTGCCTCGGGAGGAAGCGTTGAACCTGTTGTTTAGTGCATTGATCGGCGAACCGTTGGCCGATCTATGCCCTGACCGGAAAAATTGTTGCTGCCATGACCTGAGCGGGCATTACGGAGGGGGCAATGCCCCTTCCACGAAAAATCTCGTGTGGGTGTATTGCACGTGCCAAGAGGAGGCGGGGAGTCCTCCGATGCAGGATGTGGTAAGGACGTAAAAAGGAGAGGGGAGGAATGTAGATATGGAGCTTGTTGTACTCGAAGGAACCGAGCCTGGGGACATGGTGGTGCCCATCGGCATCGAGAAGGGACATCGTATCGCAATGACGTTGAGAAGGGACATGACGTTCAAGCGTCGCCCATTCTCCAGGGTTGCATCACCTCCACCGCACTCTAGGCCAGAGTTCCTCATGGTCAAGCCCTCAGATGCATCCAACTCTGCTGCCCACTCCATTTTTATGTGCATCGCTAGCTCATGCGACAGCTTTTATGTGCATCCAAGTTATCCAACTCTGCTGCCCACTCCTTTGGTAAAATATATGTTAGTTGGTCTTCAAGTTTGTCGGAGGGAACGCAATGTTCTATATTATCCTTCTCTCCAAACGAAATGTCTTGCTGCACATACTTGATTTGGCCATGTTTCTTGAGATGGTTGGCCAGTATGATGTCAATTTGTAGTCTTAGTAAATGTCGTGGGCGTACTGGTTTCAATCCCTATATTTTGAGCATAATCTTCCAGAACTTGGCCCTCAATTGGGCACACATTTTTTTTCCATTAGACAATGAGATTTCTTAAGTACACAAAATAGCATGAATATCATCAAGATATTCTTCTTTGTAACAAAGAATAATCCTTTTCCAGGGTTCTTTGCATAACAAAGAATATGGCGGACATCATTCATGTGAGCATTAATAGGGGCATGCATGAATGAGCTCGTCACATTCACCATATGGGCATGGTAAAGATGAGAGAGAAAAACCTACTGACAAACTTTTAATATCGTCCTTTAAGAGTTCCATCCAATATTTTTTTTATCTCTGTATCTCAACTTGTGATTGATATTAACAGGAGTTTGGCTGGATGATGCCCCGTATTTCCAGTGTTTTGTAACATATCAATGATATTTTTCTCTCGAGTCTAGACCTCTTTGGATCTAGCAATCTCAATTTCCTAGAATGTCAGTTTTGATAAGCCTCTGATCTTGAACTCCTTGGCGAGCTTTGCCTTGAGAGCATCAATTGGATAGATGCCATCCTCTTTAAAGTCCTCATGGGGAGTAGGTGAAGAGGACACAAAACATTTATGACTCAGACTTAAGTCACATTCGTAGATCTTGAGGGGAATCCCCTCAAACTTTTTCGAATAGCAATTGGTGATTCATTCTCTTGGCTTTAGTATTTATTTCAGGTCATTGACATTATTGTCACAAACAAATTCAAGAGGGCCAACCAAGAGTTCATGTTGGATGTCTTGATCTCGATCAAGGAGAGGAAAGATATGCTTGGAGTGATAAAGATTATAGCAGCTCCCCACCTTATTTGTCTGTGAAAGAAGATTTGACATAATTGTTTGTGTTTATATCCCTTTGTTTTTTGGGATATTTACACCCATAACCTTGAGCAGTTTTGTAATTATCCCAGGATCCCTCGATAATCACGAATTACATCCAGGACCTTGAATAAGTGTTCCGTTTTACACCCGTAACCCTCCGTTAGTTTTGATCATTAACTCAATCCGAGTAATGAGTTAATCTAACCAATCCTAGATCTAACGGTTGTAGTTAATCAAAATTAAAAAAACCCACCCCTACCTTCTTCGTCCTCTACCGCCTCCCCCTCTCCCTTCTTCCTCCTCCCACCTGCCCCACCCCCGCCGACCACCTCCCCGTCTCCTTCCTCCTCCCACCCCCCCCCCTAACGTTGTCATGGAACCGAGGTGAGCAGGTTCACGATGCCGCCAGGGACCATGGTCTTCACACTTTCGGCCTTGATCGAGCCCTCGAGATCGGTGAAGATCCCAACCGCTGCCTCGCCCAACCGTGCTTTGGCAGGCAAGAGCTTGATCTTGTACTCCTCCCACGGGTTCTGCTGCACCATGACATTCTCTGTGTCCTCCAGCGCCTCCCCAGTCTTCTTAAAGGAGAGCCCGCCTTGACACCCCCGCCCATTGCCCGCCCCGACTTCCTGCAAGAGGACCTGCCCCGGCAACCGAGCACCCCCCCCCCCCCCCCCGGCACCCCCGCCTACCTGCAAGAGGCCCCACGCCCACCCCTGTCTGCCGCGACCCCGCTCCGGCACCTCCGCCCCCCACTTGCCTGCCTACAACACCCCCTATCCCGAACCCCGCCTTGGCACCCCTGATGAATCTCGAATTCATCACTCTAAATCTCATTTATTAAGCTCAAATCCCTCAAAATCAACAGTATATTTGCATCTATTCTGCATAATTAGCATTCATGCATGCTTTCATAAGAATTGCATTTTAGCACAAATTTCTGCACAAAATAAGAAGCCAAAAATCCAAGCCAAAAGTGACCTGTAAATAGCCTAACTTCTCAGATTTTTAACTCATTCATGCTAACTCCGAATGACCCAAAACCACTTCCACTGTGTACATATCAATAAAAAGAATAAATGAAAAATATAAAAAAAAGCAACCCCAGATAAGTGGACCAAAACCCAAACCCTAATTTTAGGATTTTCGGACTAAAAACCTCATATCTTCCTCATCCAATGTCCGATTTAATCATACTCACTTCTGAACTAATGTACATTCAATTACATTCAAAACAAGACCAAGTTCAAGTGAATCAAAGCTCATATGTGAAAGTTGGGTTTTGGGCCTCTTTTGTATACTGTATATTTTAGTTGTTTTTGGCCTAATATTTTATGTACATATTTTATTGATTAATAAAAAAATCCAAAAAAATTAGATTAATGTGTATTTATTTATCTCTGATTTATCATATTTTTTCCGGATTTTTATCTGATCTAAAAATGACATACAAATTACAAAACCCCAAAATCAAGGTGTTCTATGTACATGGAATACCCCAAAAATACCACTTTGTGCAAATGATCGATTTTGGTTTTAATGTCTTCATGGAAGTTGTAGATCTCATCGAGACGAGCAATTTTCATGAAGAAATTTTTTTGATCCAAGGTCATTTACTATTTTTTATCGATTTTACAAAGTATTTTACATTTCGAATTTTCTGGTGCTGACACGTGGCCGCACCTGGTGCCGCCACGTGTCAGCCAATTTTCGTATATTTATAATTCGTTTTATAAAAAATAAATAAATAAAAATTAATTAAAACCACGCACGTGCGAGGCACGTGCCACCCAGGCACACGCCAAGCACGTGCGCGCCCGGTCCCTCTCCCTTCGGCCACGTGGCGCGACAGGCGCCATCCGACCACGTTCGATCAGACGGCGCCTGTGCGTTGTCCACCTCGCGCCTCCCCCCTTTGGAAAGCAAACGCCGCCGCCCCCGATTTCGCAGCCGCCTGCCGCGAATCTCGCGATCTCTGCCTCCCCGAATCCCTTGAGCGCCGCCCCTCCGCGAATCTCTCTCCGATCTGATCCTCCATCACCGATCCTCCGCGATATTCGGAACACCATCGTCGATCACACCCCCCCTCCAAATCGTATCCCCTAAATTTCGACGCCGGACAATCCCTCGACGTATTTAAAGCCCATCGCTGCCTAGAGGTTTTCCATCCGCCGTTTAACCTTCAAGGGTCCCTCCTGGTCGTGACAGCCAGCAAGTTCTTCCTTTTGGCGTGATCCGGGGCCCAAAGCGTCGTCGCAGCTCAGCCGCCCGTCGCCCTGCTCCGCTTCGGCATCGCCGCCATCGAGTCCTCGACTATCCTTCCAGGTACTCTCTCTTTTTCTCTACTCCTTATCTCTCTCTCTCTCTCTCTCCATCTTCTTCGCCACATCGCCGACGCACTACGTCATCGCCATCGCCATCTACGACAACACCGCCACGCCGCGCCGCCTCTGTTCTTCGTCCTCGGCCGTATGTCGGCCAACGCCATCGCCACCGCTTCTTCGAGCTACTCCACCAACTCCAGACACCTCCTGCTGCCGAAGCTCGGCCGCCTACGCCTCCGATACTCCTTCGACGGCCACCGAACGCTATGCCATCTCCGCCCAGCATCCACCAGGCACCTCCACCTCTCCGCCTCGCCTGCGGCCGGCCGGTTGGCAGAGACCCCAGCACGTGCTAGGCACGTGTGTGGGGGACTTCCCAAGAATCAGCCCAGGGGTCACGTACGGAGCACGTGCCCCTTGGGTAAATTGCAAAGCCCCCCCCGAAGCTTCTCTATATTGCGCGCCAGAAGTCACCACCTACCAGGTCACGTGCAGCACACGTGACTTGGTGAAAATTTTGTGGAGTCGCCTCTATATCATCGGTAAATTACAATTAAAACCCCCCAGTGCATTTATTTCTTTATTTTATTTATATTCAAAAATTGCATATGTACCCCTGTCTTCCCCTGTGATTTTGAACCTCTTTTGAGTCTTATTTTATTAATCTAAAAATAGCACTTTGTTTATCAATTAGTTCTCTACACTTTGACATATTGTGGGCATTTTTGTGGTAGATGGTTATTAATAAATAATTATTTTGTGGAAATTTACATATTTTGCCCACTTTGTGATCTGAAATTTGCCATTGATTAACCGTTGCTCTAAAAATCTCTGAAAAATCACATTTTGTAGAGTTAATTGTGCTTGACATTGTTGCCCAAAAAGAATTGCATTTGCCTGCATAATTTGCCCTGTAAAAATCATTTTGCATAATTCAGTGTTTAATTTTTAATAGGTATTAGATCTCACATTTTCGAGGTTTAGGATTTTTCCTAGGTCAATCATCTAGTGATAGATCTTAGATAATTTTATCGCTTGAAAATAAATAGGTTTAATATTTATTATAAGTAAATATTGAAATTCATTTTGTTTGCATTTAAAAATTCATAAAAAAATTCATATTGGATCCAAAAATTCCAAGAAAAATATAGTCCATTCACTTCATCCTATTTTACATTGTGGCCAAGTTTCATATTTTTCGGACATAATTTGATCGAAATTTATATTTTAATCCCTAAAATAGGCCAAAATTGCATATTGCACCCTTTATTGCATTGAAAAAACCAAAAAAAGACCGCCTTGAAAACCGTGCACGAATTTTGATAGAAGTCACTATAGGTTGTTCCTTTGCCTCATTGTGATCGACCTTGGGACTTGCCCAAGTAAAATAAAAATAAAACCGCATTAATCAAATTGACGAATATTTTGTGTGGTTATTCTCTTGACCGTTTCCGATTGACGCCTACAACGCACGACACATCATTTTACGCACGAACGATAAAAACACATCCTTAACATAGCGGTTTTCAGATTCGTAATATGGCGCCGTTGCTGGGGAAATTACACATCTCGAGGAGCTGATACCGTCTGGAAAATACTGGAGCAAATGGCGGAGACTAGCCGTTTACAAATCGCTAGTAGAGCTTACACTGATTCCTTGAACACATATCAAGTCAAAGGAGGTAAGCAAACTGTCGTAGAAATAGCAGAGGATTTGATTCCTAACATGAACATCAATGAGATAAATTAACAGTGGTGGATCACATTCATAAAGGGGTGAACGACATCGACAACCGGATTTCCCAGTTTTCGAAGCAAATGGAGGAATTAACTGAGAAGGTATCCAAGATAGGGATACCTACTGCACTTACGGCCCCGATCTATCATGTGCATCATGTCCAAGAGCAACCAGGGTCAGGACAACATCAACCATGGGCTCAGGACCAATCCTGTGCCCAACCTTCCCAACAGTCACCTCCACCAGCCGAAACAGTCGAAGAAGCCCCGCCCCTGACATTCGAGATAAACAACATCTGGTACACAAAGGACAATACCCGACAGGGTAATATGGGGGACCGACAGCAATATCAACGTCCACCCACCTTCTACAATGATGCATTTCCCACAGCTCCACAGCACACTCAGCACTCGAGGCAGCAATAGCCATACAACCGTCAGAACCAACCTCAGCAACATCGTCAGCAATATCAAACTCCAAATCAAGCATCTCAATCATCCAAACCTCCAGAAGAACCGGTAGACATCCAGAGACAGATGTTGGAAGAAATTCGAAGTTTTCGAAATGAGCTGTATGATCTACGGGTAGATGTTAATCGCTTATCTCGTTAGAGGGATGAACAGACAGCCCCAGCACCAGCCATTCCCGCCCAAGTTCAAGCTAACCCAAATAGCTTGAATAGATCTCAATCATCTCAACGCAATAGCCAGGTATACTATTCAGATTTTTCCACATCTGAACATGAGATCCTTTCGTTTGACAATATCAATGCCATGTCATTCAGGAGCGGAAGGACCGTGGTCGTACCTGACCGGGCAAGGGAATCAGACCATCAAGACTCGGAAGGTCAACCGGAGGACGCTTCTGAGGATGAAGAAGAAGGACGCCCGAGGATTCCAACTAGAGATAAAAGAAAAGCATCTATGAAGACCGCAGAGGATCTTGAACCTCTAGTTGCTGCAAAAATACCTTTGTCACCATTTCAGCAATATGATTATTATCTAAAACATTCTGATTGTAATAAGAACTCCAAATCCAATAAAGATGCTCTTATTTATGATTCTGCCTCTCTTTCTTCTGTCTCAAATGCTTCCATTCCTTTCCCCCATACTCTTAAGAAAGGAAAACAAAAGAAAAACATTCAGAATGATCCAGTGATGGAAAAATTCTGCCAGCAGAATATCACAGTCAAAGTACCCTTTGATCAGTATTTGGCCAGTAATCCAGCATTTCAAAAATACTTAAAAATGAAATGTACTCCCACCAGGACTCGTACAAAGAAAACAAATCAGTTTGTAGAGACTCATGTCCTGACAGTGGCCACTACCAGATGCGTCAGAAATCAGCATTACCAAGGAAGAAAAGAGATCTGGGTGCTCATTATGTAGAAAGCCGCATTGGCGGCATTGCGTTCGCACGCACACTTCTCGACAATGGTTCTTCCATCAATCTTCTTCCCTTAGCCTTATATTACAGATTGGAGTTAGGTCCTCTTCAAAAATCAAAATCTTTACTCCAATTCGCTGACAAATCTACTAAAAGACCTAAGGGAGAAGTGAAAAATGTTATCATTATGGTTGAGGGTACGGAATACAAAGTAGACTTCATTGTCCTCGATATGGAGACCCCGAACCATTGGAAGGAATCGCAAATCATTCTTGAAAGACCATTCTTAAGAACCGCCAAGGCTGTATTCGATTACGGCACCGGAATGATGAAATTCCGCTCCCTAGATGGAGAAGTGGATCTGGAGATGAAACAAACAAAGTGGTAAAGACCAGATTCCGAATCCACCACTGAAGATGCCGAAACATCCGAGTGTAATCTCATCAGCACTACTGGACCATGGGACCAACTGCTAGATCTTCAGATTGATACCATCACAGCAGAAGAAGAAACAATGCACCATACAGTATGTGAGTTATTGCCAAACAAATCTAAACGCCCAGATGTTTATAATCTTGATGACACAGAAATCCTTTCGGATTTGTCAATCCCATCTTCTTCTTCTTGGGGAAAATCAAGAAAAATCGATGACGAGTCGGACGCGGTTTTGACCGAATTAACGCACTACTTTTACGATCCGACTCACATTCCTTTAGGATTAGTGGCTAACATATCTCAGAATGATCCATCGCCAACCAGCACAGAGCCGGACTTAAAAGACATTCAGCCAGACTTAATTGATGATTTAGAATTGCCAGAGCTGAAACCTCTCCCTCCCACACTGAAGTATGCGTTTCTCAATGGACCCAAAGATAAATTCCCTGTGATTATTAGCTCATCATTAACCATGAATCAAGAATCTAGACTTCTAGAAGTTCTTGAGCGAAATCGAAAAGCCATTGGTTGGAGTGTGTCGGATCTCGTAGGAATCAACCCTACTCTCTCCTCGCACCAAATTTATGTTGAGGATAACGCAAGGCCTTCCCATGAATTTCAGAGAAGATTAAACCCTAATCTTCGGGAAGTGGTTAAGAAAGAGATAGAGAAATGGTGCAAAGAAGGTTTTATATACCTAATTTCTGACTCCAAGTGGGTGGCCCCCCTCCATGTCGTCCCGAAGAAGTCGGGAATCCAGATGGTCACCAACGAGGAGGGGGTAGAGATCGTGACCCGAGTACCCACGTCGTGGCGTGTCTGTGTCGATTACAGACGTCTGAATGCTGCGACCAAGAAAGATTACTTTCCACTGCCATTTATTGATCAAATCTTGGAGAGACTTGCAGGAAAAGCATTCTTCTGTTTTCTTGATGGGTACTCTGGCTACAATCAAGTAGCTATCGCTCCCGAGGATCAGGAAAAAACCAGATTTACTTGTCCCTTCGGTACCTACGCTTTCAAGCGCATGCCATTCGGGCTTTGTAATGTCCAAGGCACATTTCAGCGGTGCATGATTGCCGTATTTGCCGAAATGGTGGGTGATTTCCTGCAAGTCTTCATGGATGACTTCTCGGTCCATGGTGATTCATTTGATACATGTTTAGCGCACTTAGACCGAGTCCTCAAGAGATGTAGGGAGGTTAATTTGGTACTCTCTTGGGAGAAGAGTCACTTTATGGTGACTAAAGGTATTGTGTTGGGGCATGTCATCTCCAAAAAGGGAATGGAGGTCGACCCTGCCAAGGTGGACGTGATCAAGAAACTTGAGCAACCAACCAACGTCAAGTCAGTGAGGTCTTTTCTAGGGCATGTTGGATTTTATCGAAGGTTTATCCCTGATTTTTCAAAGATCGCCCGCCCATTGACTGAGCTCTTAGGAAAAGACACTGAGTTTATTGTAAATCACAAGTGTCTTGAGGCCTTCGAGCTCCTGAAAAAGAAAATATGTCAATCGTCAATATTACAAGCTCCTGACTGGTCTCTTCCCTTTGAGATCATGATTGATGCATCAGATTTCGCTGTCGGAGTTGTGCTTGGACAAAGACGGGATGGAATCCCTTATGCGATTCACTATGCGAGTAAAGTATTGGATCCTGCACAGAAAAATTATACAGTGACTGAAAAGAAAATGCTCGCGGTTGTTTGGGCCCTTGAAAAATTCAGATCATACATATTGGGCTCCAAAGTGACAATTTTCACTGATCATACGACAATTAGGTACCTCATGGATAAGAAAGATGCCAAGACACATCTTTTGAGGTGGATCTTGTTAATCCAGGAATTTAATTTGGAGATCAAAGATAAAACTGGAATAAAGAATGTTGTTGCTGATCACCTTTCCCGAATTGAGAAAAATGATATCCTGACACTGGACCTATTAAAGAGACTTTTCCAGACGAATCTGTTTGCGTTATTGATTCAACCCCATGGTATTCCAACATCGTGAACTATCTTGTCTCTAAGAAGGTTGCCTTTGGTTGGACCAAGAGAATGATTGATAGACTGAAGTCGGATTCAAGAAAATATCATTGGGATGATCCTTTCCTTTTTTATGAAGGAGCGGATTGTGTCTGAAGAAGATGTATTCCTCAGGAAGAATACCAGAGTGTCCGCACGCATTGTCATACTCTTGAGGCTGGAGGACACCATTCGGGAAAGAGAACCGCGCACAAGGTACTCCAATGTGGATTTTACTGGCAGACCTTATTTCGTGATGCTAATGACTTTGTACGGTCTTGCCCGATTTGCCAAAGAATGAGAGGGACTGTTGGTTATAGAGATGAAATGCCCATGCAACTAATGATTTTCTGTGATGTTTTCGATGCTTGGGGGATTGATTTTATGGGTCCCTTTCCCAATAGCAATGGATTTGAGTACATCTTATTGGCAGTTGATTATTTGTCTAGATGGGTAGAGGCTATTCCAACCCGAACCACAGGCAGCAAAACCGTCTGTAAGTTTATCAAGGATAATATCATTGCAAGGTTCGGGATACCAAAAGTTTTGATTTCTGATGGAGGTAGCTACTTTGTGAATAGGGAAATGAGATCTTTGGCTAAAGAATATAAATTTGAGCATAGAATAGCCAACCCATATCATCCACAATCTAATGGCATGGCTGAGGTTTCTAATAGAGAGGTGAAGGGTATTCTTCAAAAATTGGTTCGTCCAGATAGGAAGGATTGGTCAAAACTATTGGATCAGGTTCTGTGGGCCTATAGGACATCATATAAAACTCCACTCGGTACTTCACCTTTTAGGATGATCTATGGCAAGCCATGCCATCTACCTGCAAAATTGATTCACAAATCTGAATGGGCGATCAACAAGTTGAATTGGAGTTGTCACCTTGGGAAATTATGTCGAGATTTAAATTTGAATGAGCTAATTGAAATCCGAAATCGAGCATATGACAACAGTGTGATCTATAAGGACAATGTCAAGAGATGGCATGATAGACGCATTCGAGATAAAACCTTTGCCCTTGGGCAGAAAGTATGGTTGTTTAATGCTCGGTTAAAGATTTTTCATGGGAAACTGAAATCAAAATGGACGGGTCCCTATGTTGTCATCGATGTGCATACCAATGGAAGTGTGGATATTGCAGAACTCAAAGATGATGCACATCCTTTCTCAATGAATGGACAATTGCTGAAGCCATATATAGAATCATCCCAAGAGCAGACAGTTCAAGTTGAGGACATCTACTTTACACAGAGCAAAGACAATGAAGATTTATCAGATCAATCCCACCCCCCTCCCGACCACATCGGTCTCCTTGTACAGCTTCTTCCTCTACTTAGGCCAAGGCCTAAGTATAGGGGGGACCGATGCCATCTGTATATATCATTTTCCCGTATCACACTCCTTCTCCTGATCGCTACATTTCCACCTTTCTCTTATACTTAGGCTGACCAGAGCCTAAGTATAGGGGGGAACCGACACCCACATGTATATACTCTCCTCATTTACATATCCCGACCGCTTCTTTTTGGCGCTATTCTTTTATACCTAGACTATTCACAGTCTAAGTATAGGGGGGCGACCCATTGTATATCAAAAATTTACTCTCCTACGCTTAGCCCGAGGTATGTCTTCTTTACGCTTCTTATGCTCTAAGGACACAACACTCACTAAGTATAGGGGGGTCTGTATATATACTATGTATATATTTTAGCCATACCTCGTACTTTCGCGTAAGTCTATATGTATTTACGGGGTGGGTAATTAAAAAAAACAAAAGAAAAAGAAAAAGAAAAAGAAAGAGTTTTGCTACTGACACTAACTGTACCCAAAATTTTTTGAAAAAAATGGCTTATTCATTTCTGCATAAAAAAATTCTCTTGCATACAAAAGAAAAGAAAAATCAAAAGAAAAAGAATAGGAAAAAAGTGTCTGCATTTCACACACCTGCACTTCATCCAGCATTGCATTCATTTGCATCTATGAAAAGACATCGGGTTCTGAACCGAGTTATGAGCCGAAATCGAGAGTGGTCTGGACTTGACCTTAATCCACCTAATTTTCAAGAGAAACTTCACCGAGAAAGAGGATTTTAGAAACTTCAGGTCGTTGACTTAATTCTTTAAGTTCCACATGACAATGTGCAGAGTTTGACTCTTAGTGTCTAACCTGGTCTCTTCATTCTGGGTACAACTCTGGAATAAGGAATTAATTTGTACTCTCACACTATGCACTTAGCTCAACTCAGACGGGATGTTGGAAGACTGTGTGAGTTTCTTTTCTGGTAGCGTGGAAATCTAAAGATCGGAGTACGGGTTGAAATAAAGCTTCGGAAAAGGGATGGATAGCTTGACACAATTTTTTCTAAGACCCCAAAAAATGTACGGAAACAAAAGATTCTATATCCGTAGGGGCACAACAAGATCCAAGCAGAACCACCAAAAATCCAAATACAAAGAAGCATTCTACCAAATAAATATCTGACCAAAAGGTCCAAGCTTCAAGAAACCTGCAGATCTTGGTGGAGACTCGGCTACACTGGCCATCTTCACAAGGAGAGGTGACTACACTGGCCACCCTCCAGTTCTTTTCTCATTCTTCTAACTTCTCCCCCCAATTCGATTGTGAACACAGTACGACAGACCTTAGAAGGAAATACCTGACTCCCTGAGGACGAGTTACTGGAGAGGAGAATGCGTGGTAGTCCGACATTCTGGGTGGGAAGAGGTAAAACCTTTCACACAAAAGAATCGATTGTTCAATATTCATAGGATATGCTTTGGGAAGAAGATCGATCTAAGATGACTTCTGAGCCGAAACTGTAACAATGATATTTAGAACTTGAGGGCTGTTGATTTTGAAATTCTAAGTCTCACAGAAGTTCCACGACATTATTAATCCAAAGGTTGAGTCTAAATTCATTTTCACATTCAGCTCATGGTCTTGGTATGGAACCCAATCTCATTTCACTTCATAGCATTTCTTTTTAATGCTCAGGGACGAGCATGCTTTAAGTATAGAGGGATGATGAATCTCGAATTCATCACTCTAAATCTCATTTATTAAATTCAAATCCCTCAAAATCAACAGCATATTTGCATCTATTCTGCATAATTAGCATTCATGCATGCTTTCATAAGAATTGCATTTTAGCACAAATTTCCGCACAAAATAAGAAGCCAAAAATCCAAACCAAAAGTGACATGTAAATAGCCTAACTTCCCAGATTTTTAACTCATTCTTGCTAACTCCGAATGACCCAAAACCACTTCCACTGTGTACATATCACTAAAAAGAATAAATGAAAAATACAAAAAAAATAACTAACCCAGATAAGTGGACCAAAAACCCGAACCCTAATTTCAGGATTTCCGGACTAAAAACCTCATATCTTCCTCATCCAATGTCCGATTTAATCCTACTCACTTTTGAACTAATGTACATTCAATTACCTTCAAAACAAGATCAAGTTCAAGTGAATCGGAGCTCATATGTGCAAGTTGGGTTTTGGGCCTCTTTTGTATACTGTATATTTTAGCGGTTTTTGACCTAATATTTTATGTACATATTTTATTGATTAATAAAAAAATCCAAAAAAATTAGATTAACGTATATTTATTTATCTCTGATTTATCATATTTTTCCGGATTTTTATTTGATCTAAAAATGACATAAAAATTACAAAACCCCAAAATTAAGGTGTTCTATGTACATGGGATACCCCAAAAATACCACTTTGTGCAAATGATCGATTTTGGTTTTGATGTCTTCATGAAAGTTCTAGATCTTATCGAGACGAGAAATTTTCGTGAAGAAATTTTTTTGATCCAAGGTCATTTACTATTTTTTATCAATTTTACAAAGTATTTTACATTTCGAATTTTCTGGTGCTGACACGTGGCCGCACCTGGTGTCGCCACGTGTCAGCCAATTTTCGTATATTTATAATTCGTTTTATAAAAAAAAAATAAATAAAAATTAATTAAAACCACGCACGTGCGAGGCACGTGCCACCCAGGCACGCGCCAAGCACGTGCGCGCCCGGTCCCTCTCCCTTCGGCCACGTGGTGCGACAGGCGCCATCCGACCACGTTCGATCGGACGGCGCCTGTGCGTCGTCCACCTCGCGCCTCCCCCTTTGGAAAGCAAATGCCGCCGCCCCCGATTTCACGGCCGCCTGTCGCAAATCCCGCGATCTCTGCCTCCCCGAATCCCTTGAGCGCCGCCCCTCCGCGAATCTCTCTCCGATCTGATCCTCCATCACCGATCCTCCACGATATTCGAAACACCATCGCCGATCACCCCCCCCCCCCCAAATCGTATCCCCTAATTTTCGACAACGTCGGCCAATCCCTCGACGTATTTAAAGCCCATCTCCACCCAGAGGTTCTCCATCCGCCGTTTAACCTTCAAGGGTCCCTCCTGGTCATGACAGCCAGCAAGTTCTTCCTTTTGGCGTGATCCGGGGCCCAAAGCCTCGTCGCAGCTCAGCCGCCCATCGCCGCTGCTCCGCTCCGGCATCGCCGCCGTCGAGCCCTCGACTATCCTTCCAGGTACTCTTTCTCTTTCTCTACTCCTTATCTCTCTCTCTCCATCTTCTTCGTCACATCGCCGACGCACTACGCCACCGCCATCGCCATCTACGCCAACACCGCCGCGCCGCCTCTGTTCTTCGTCCTCGGCCGTGTGTCGGCCAACGCCATCGCCACCGCTTCTTCAAGCTACTACACCAACTCCAGACACCTCCTGCTGCCAAAGCTTGGCCGCCTACGCCTCCGATACTCCTTCGATGACCACCTAACGCTACGCCATCTCCGTCCAGTGTCCACCAGGCACCTCCACCTCTCCGCCTCGCCTGCGACCGGCCGGTTGGCCGAGACCCCAGCACGTGCTAGGCACGTGCGCGGGGGACTTCCCAAGAATCAGCCCAGGGGTTACGTGCGGAGCACGTGCCCCTTGGGTAAATTGCAAAGGCCCCCCCGAAGCTTCTCCATATTGCGCGCCAGAAGTCACCACCTACCAAGTCATGTGCAACGCACGTGACTTGATGGAAATTTTGCAGAGTCGTCTCTATATCATCGGTAAATTACAATTAAACCCCCCAGTGCATTTATTTCTTTATTTTATTTATATTCAAAAATTGCATCGGTACCCCTGTGTTCCCCTGTGATTTTGAACCTCTTCTGAGTCTTATTTTATTAATCTAAAACTATCATTTTGTTTGTCAGTTAATTCTCTACACTTTGACATATTGTGGGCATTTTTGTGATAGATGGTTAATTAAGAAATAATTTTTTTGTGGAAATTTACATATTTTTCCCATTTTGTGCTCTGAAATTTGCCATTGATTAACCGTTGCTCTAAAAATCTCCGAAAATTCTCATTTTGTAGAGTTAATTGTGCTTGACATTGTGCTAAAAAAGAATTGTATTTACATACATAATTTGTCCTGTAAAAATCATTTTGCATAATTCAGTGTTTAATTTTTAGTAGGTATTTGATCTCACATTTTCGAAGTTTAGGATTTTTCCTAGATCAATCACCTAGTGATAGATCTTAGATAATTTTATCCCTTGAAAAGAAATATGTTTAATATTTATTATAATTAAATATTGAAATTCATTTTATTTGCATTTAAAAATTCATAAAAAAATCATATTGCATCGAAAAATTTCAAAAAAATTAAAGTGCATTCATTTCATCCTATTTTACATTATGGCCAAGTTTCATATTTTTCGGACAACGTTTGATCGAAATTTACATTTTAATCCCTAAAATAGGCCAAAATTGCTTATTGCACCCTTTATTGCATTGAAAATTCCAAAAAAAGACCGCCTTGAAAACCGTGCATGAATTTTGGTAGGCATCACTCTAGGTTGTTCCTTTGCCTCCTTGTAATCGACCTTGGGACTTGCCCAAGTAAAATAAACATAAAACCGCATTAATCAAATTGACGAATTTTTTGTGTGGTTATTCTCTTGACCGTTTCCGATTGATGCCTACAACACACTACACATCATTTTATGCACGAACGATAAAAACACATCCTTAACATAGCGGTTTTCGGATTCGTCAACTCCCGACTGCCTGCAAGAGTCCCCGCAACGGCAACCTTTCCCCCGCAAGAGCAAGAGCCCCTCGCATCCCCTCCCCCCCCCCCCCCCGGGCCGACCGCCTGTGAGAGACATCCCCTCGCCCGCCCCCGACTGCCAGCAAGCGGCCCCGCTTCGACGCCCCCACTAATCCCCCCGCCCGATCGCCTGCAACCCCCACACACATCTGCAGGAGCCCCTCACTCCCCTGCCCCCGACCGCTTGCAAGAACCCCCCAGCACCCCTGCATCGGACCGCCTGTTGTTTGAAGCTCGAAGCCCTCCCTCGCTTGGAATCCCGTCCACCGTCGAGTCCATCTCAAAGCACCCCTTACCTTGCAGAATCGAGCAATGGTTGAGGAGTGGTATCCTTTGTAAATAAGATGAACTCAAAGGTGGATTACATAACAGATTTCATCATAATTAACGGATAAATGGATGGAATGTACTCCTTAGGGTTAAGAAACTACTGAGGGTTATGCTATGCAAGAGTTAAGGATGACTTGAGGTCCTGGATGTAATTTGTGATTATCAATGGTTCCTGGGGTAATTACGAAATTATTTTTTAAGACGTCTGTTATTCATGTTCTTTTTTCTTTGTTGGTTACAATTTTAGTCACATTACACCTTCAGGGATCAAGATACTCAAGCCTTCCCAGCTTTCATCTTTTTCAAAACTCTCATCATGTTTATGTTAGAGTCAAATTAGGATTAGGAATCTTAATGAGATTGGACTCCCGATCCTAATAGTAGTTGAGTTGTATTCTATTTATAGTCCTATTGGGAATAGAGATTATATGGTCGTATTTAGGCTATATAAAGAGGGGGTGGAGGCATTGCCACAGCAAGAGGGAATACCACAAGGGAAAAAAGAGAGAGAAGAGAGAGGGATAAGAGAACGAGGGAACTGAGAGAGTTGTACTCGTTTCCTTATAGTGATCTTTCTTCTTCGGTGGTCGTGAGAGGTGATTGACCACTGTTATATCTGGTGTTCTTTCTTTCACGTGCTTCCATGGTAGTAGTGGTCGATTGTATATCCGTATCCATATCGGTGGGTAGTATCCTAACAACCGGTATCCGAGAGGACACGATACCAGCAGGTCGTATCCCATCATCTGGTATTAGAGCTTTGTTCGACGACAGCGAGAGATACAATGTGGTGGATCAGAGCGAGATTCGATGTTGAGGAGACGACGCAACAGGTGCGCTTTTTTCAGAGACAGTTAAGATCCAACGATTACGGGGAATTGTTGAGATTGGGAGCATCCAGAGTCCGATTTGAGGTGATCTAAGAGTTCAGATAGGGGTTTTTGCGCACTCTGAACGAGTTGGACAGTTCGAATCGGGAGGATTCTTCTCTGATTTTTCAAATCGTACAAGAGGTACAATAAGAAAGCGATGGCGAAATTCACATCGAGGGGTGCATCATTCTCCGTGGAACCCTTCAACGAGAAGAACGACTTTATCTTATGGCAACAACCGGTAAAGAACATACTTATGCAAGAAGGACTTATGAAAGCTCTTCAGGATAAAGAAAAGAAGCCGGGGAAGATGGAAGAAGAAGAAATGAAGGAGATGAGGGATCTTGCGAACAGTACAATACAATATTCTTGGCAGACAACACTCTTCGTGAAGTCATCGGTCTGGAAGATCCAACAGAGGTTTGGATGAATCTCGAGGGATGATAAAGGTCTAAATCTTTGACGAATCGGCTATTGATGAAGAAGATGATCTGTGGTCTAAAGATGACCGATGGAACAAAGCTCGAAGTGCACTTGGATGAATTCAAAAAGATTCTGGCAGACGTGCTCACACTTGAGGAAAGAATGTGAAAGGAGAATCTTTCACTGATCTTGTTGAGTTCCCTTCCATCTTCCTGCGATCATATTGTGACGATGTTACTCTATGGCAAGTAGACGATCACATTAGATGAGACAGTTACTTCGTTGCTTATGAATGAGCCTTGACTGAGGTCGACGAATGATGCAACGAATGATGAAGGTCATGTGCTGGCAATCGAGGGTAGACGTTCAAGATCAAGGGAGACAGGATTCAGAGGTCGATCCAAGTCATGAGATTCAATCAGATGCTTCTATTGTGACAAGGAGGGCCACAAGATAGCTGATTGTCCAAGATGTGAGAAGGAGAAAGGAAAGAAGGTTATTGATTTTGAATCCAACCAAGAGGATTCCACCACAGTCTGCGAGTGAGACTTGCTTGCGTGCTCTAGGGAGACGAAGGCTGATTCAAGATGGCTTGTAGACTCGGCATGTTTAGATCGCTTGTGGTCATCCAGAGAGCATTTCAGTGCATATCAGGCATGCAATGATGGCACGGTCAAGATAGAGAGGTGGAAAGGTTCACCATGTCAAGGGGATTGGATCAGTTGAGTTCCGCATATTTGATGGAGCAGTATGAACTCTGGCAGGTGCCAGACACATTCCTACAGCCAAGAAAAATCCGATTTCACTGGGAACGATCGAGCCACGAGGACATCGAATCACCATTGAAGGGGGAGTTCTCAGAGCGAGCAAGGGAGCGTGCGTGGTGATGCATGGGATGAGGATGCTGAACAAGATGTATAAGCTCGAGGGAAGGGTCATGACAGGTGATGGGGCTCCAGTTATTTCCAAGACGAATAGTACGATGAGAGAACGACAGGTTATCGGCATCTTTACTACAGAAGCGTGCAAAAAGGAGATGCGAGTGCGATTCACTTTACCAGAGGATATCAGCACAATCTCTAATCACGAGAGATTTGTGGTACCGTATCATGAGGCACAATGTTGAGTTGTGCGAGTGCCCAATAGGGGGCACATCGACGACGCCCAGTGACTGGAGCATCACCCAGACTTGGTGAGTACTAACTAGACCTGCAGATGATGAGGATGGCCCAGTACAGACTCAAGATGATGAAGAGATCGTGATAGAATTCAACTAAAGGTGGAGATTGTTATGATTAGAGTCAAATTAGGATTGAGAATCCTAATGGGATGGGACTCTTAATCCTAATAGTAGTTGAGTTGTATTCTATTTATAGCCTATTGGGAATAGAACTATGAGGTTGTATCTGGACTATGTAAAGAGGGGGTGGAGGCATTGCCTCTATACCACAGCAAGAGGGAATACCACAAAGGAGAAGAGAGAGAAGAGAGCGAGGGAACGGAAAGAGTTATACTCGTCTTCTTATAGTGATCTTTCTTTTCCAATGGTCGTGAGAGGTGATCGACCACCATTATATCTCGTGTTTTTCTTTCACGTGCGTCTGTGATGTTGGTGGTTGATTGTGTATCCATACCGGTGGGTAGTATCCCAACAACTGGTATCCGAGAGGAGACGATACCGACAGGTCGTGTCCCATCAATTTAGACAAGATAAGTAGAGTTGATTCTCAAATAAAGGTGACGTCTAGGTCCTTGTTAGTATATCTACGGTCAGTGAGAAGTCGAGGTACTTGTACCCCTTTTGCTTGATAGAGTATCTAGGAAAGATCCTTTTGATGGTGCATGGATCTAATTGTTGGTAGTAGGTGTCACCCACAAGGAGCACCTACTATGGAGTGCAGCCCATGCGTATTGATGGCATACATGTGGCTTTGACAGTAGCAGAAACTATAGCAGGTAACGACACTATAGGAGAAAGTGCTGCAGAATGTGATGTTGGTGGCAGCAGGTGACACGCAGCTGGTGACCTGCTATGACACTCAGGCTGTAGCAGGTGGGATGAACAGAAGCTGGTGTTGTAGCAAGTCGTGCTGTCTATAGCGCAATCCGCAGTAGATAGTTCACAGGATGCGCAGTAGGTGACATGATATGGTGTTCACACCATAACATGTGGCAGACTTTAAATACAAAATTGATTTCCACACTTATGGAGGATCCCACTTGGCTTGGAGGGCAATCGACCCTATTTCTTCATTCTCCAAAGAGCAAAACCCATCATAGGAAGAGAGAATATAACAGAGAGAAAAGCTAGGGATCCAACTCTTGTGCCCTAACTCCACTCCCATGCTCATGCGAGGTCGCGAAGAAGTCTTCGGACCCTTTCCTCTCATTGTGGTGGTCCTCAGCTCGTGCAAGGTGCAGTGGCGAGATCTATTTGGAGAAGAGCTACGGATTCAGTTCTCCTTTTTGGTAAAAACCCTCCATCTCCATCTTTTATCTTGTTTGTGGTGTTCATTTTGGTTGATAGACCAACAAGAATGTCTTGTCTTGTGTAGCCTTTGTGGAGAATAAATATATATCCCCGAGCGGCAGTCAAACGGGGGCGTGAATGCGAGATGCCAGCGGAATGATCGGCCGGACGGAGGCTATAGTAAAGTGGTTTGGGTCTTGTCGGCCCCGTGATCTTCTCCCCCGCCCTCTGTGTGCATTGTGGTTATTTGTTGTTTGTGATTTTCTCACTCATTTGCGTGTCGATGTGCTCATCTTTGTTATCTCCACTCAAGGTTCTTCGTTCCATGCTTCCGAATAATAGTGGGGTCACATACTTCCCTCGACACTAATGTTCCCTTTTCGAGGTAAAGTTGTGAATAAAACAAGGATGAAATTGTGGAGGTAAACCAAATGAACCCTTGGAGGGATAAGGAATTTAGTAGAAATCCATCCTTTGTGCATTCACGGAGGCATGTGATTAATCAAGTATGCACTTGTAAATATCACATCAGATAAATGTTATCTGGGGACATTACTGTTGCATAATAATGCTATGACAGTATCTAAAAGGTGCAAATACTTTCACTGATTTCTTAAATCGGGACATATTACAAAGAAACTGTTGGGAGGTAGGCAACAAGCTGCGCCGCTAATTCCTTTTGGATGGCAAATCCAATTCTTCGGAACACAACATCCATAGACCTGGGAACCATAACATTACTATGCATAATTGTCTGGACCCTCTTAAGGAGCTCTACAGCTTCAGACGCCAAGAACCCAAAGGTATCAAACCCGAAAGGGATGAAGACATGTTGATTGTCAATACAAGCCTTCTCATGTTTAGCAACTTTGGCTGAGGCAACTTTCTGTGCAGTGTATCCCGCAGTAAAATCACTTTTTATCAGACCAACTAACGGAGACACTCCAGTTAAATCAACACATGCATGTTTTCCTCCAGCCCAACCAAAAATTAAAACATCCGCTGGTCTGAGTGTGGATCCCCCCTCGTGTGGATCAGACAAAAAATTCACATGTGCTTCTTTCTTTGACGCAACCCCAGCCTTCTTGAGAACATCATAGAGGACATCTCTGACAAGATCATGTCTATATTTAAAACCTGGGAGTTCACGACAATGAACGGCATGCTCCCCAAAGGAATCTAGGCAAGATTTGTGGCATACTGTGCATGCCTCATTCGTTGGGAATAGAGGAATCATAAGACGACATCTGAGAATAGTACGATATTCAATAGGTGACATATGCATTCCAAGACCATTAATAGGAATAGCTAGAAGAAAATCTTGAGCATGGTCAGATTGCAAGCATCAAAAAATTGCCTTTTGTCTAGCCGTCATGTCAAATTCAACCTCAATTTCTTTGACAATTTTGCTAAAAGGGAACTCGCCAAAGTATTCTGGGCTTTAGGGGGGACGGTATGCTTGTTAGCAAAACATGTAAGATCTAAAGATGAGAGTTTGACACGTAGGCCCTCCAAGGCATCTGAAAAATCAGAATCAATATCACATACCCCACTGTCTCGTAAAATGTGGTCTTGAAGCACTCAAGATTGAGCTCTAGAGGCCACAAAAGCATATGAAGAAGCCTCAATAGCGGAGTGCAGTCCTAAGCTACCGAGCTTGATTGGTAGGGATGCCACTCGCCATTGAAGGCCGCCAAAGAAAAGACCTCCACAAACCACAATGTCCTCAATAGCTTCACGTAGTCCTCTGTCAAAAAAAGCAGCAACTTGCTCCATGCATGTGGGTTGACATGTCCTTAAGCCAAACATGAGCTTGGTTGAACCCATACAAGATCGTAGTAAAAGAAGTTCACTCTTTGGGTCATCCAACTGGGGGAGTAATTTCATTAATTCAACGGCTTTGGTGGCTCTCCTCGTAGCCAAGTCTTCAACAAATCATTTGTCCATGCTCACTGCACCTCCAAGCAGTTTCATTTAACACCCCGTTTTAGTAATGAGCGTATTGCAGGTCTCGTGAATAATACATTTATCCACAAAAATATCTGTAAAGATGTGGTAAGCTCCTCCTTAGCATTATCAGAATGCAAGATCTCTATTAATGTCTCAAAATCTTAATAAAATCAGGGATTTCACAGGATTTTAAGCAAACAAGCATCTTGATCAACTATCACTGAATGTTATAAAATATTTATGTATATAAACATATTCTATCCACAGCCTTAAACATCTGAATGAATCAAGTTATAAGAATAAGATTTTTAATGATTTGAAACAGGGAAAACTATTTTTTGGTATACTTGAAGTGTTGATAGATTCTCACACAGAATAAATCCATCACTCACCTTCTCTCCAAGTGGATGTATCATTAATACCAACAATAACATATTTTTGCAGTTAGGGTTCACCATTAGACTCATATTTTAGCTTTCCTCTCGAAGGTGATTTAGTGTTCCTAAGGATTAATTGACAGCCAGACGACTAATCAGATTGAGTTAGTTTTTATTAAATTCTTTTAAATATATAATTCCCTTTTTTATACATATAATCTTATATATTTACATAGAATTGGACGTTTTCAACAATATCATAAAAAATAAGCAATTGAATTCCACTCAAAGATTAAGCATCTTTGATTTCGATTACTTTAAAAACATTAATAATTGTAAAAAAAAGTCAGCTAACTAGATCGACTAATCAGATCGATTTGTCGATCAGCCAACTAATGATCTACTAACCTCTATCAGTTAGCCACCTCACCAACTCAAATGGTCGGATCGACTAGTTGGCCTAATCGACCGATTTTTGAAAGCTTGTTGACACATTGGTGAAAGTTTCCAACACCACATAATCGTTCAGGAAAACCATTCTTCAACCGAAGGGAAAACCCTATGAGCGAAGATGCCCTGCACACACGGGAAGATAGGATTTTATTCTTTTCAACTTATTAAATACGATTGCATATGTACAATATTTATAGAACTGAGGGTTAAACAAATCCACATCATTGCATTCACTCAACGTACAAAATCCATAGCCGATCTGATGCAGCGTGACCCCGAATTATGGGGCCATATTTATTTAATTAAATAATAATCAATTTTATTTACGTTTTTAGCGGTCGTATTGGTCTAATTAAATAATTGAGATCGCCTGTGATCTCAACGTTTATTTCGTAGAGTTTAATTGTAATTTGGGTCAATTAAATAATTTAGGGTCCAATTAAGGTAGTTAGAGGTCAATTAGGATAAAATTAGTTGTTAATTTTGATTTATTTACTATTTTTGTAAACCCTCTCTCCTATATAAAGAGATGGTAGGCCATTGTTTTAGTCAGTCGATTATAAAGTAAAAATTGAGATTGTTATCTCTATCCCCCTCTCCTTCTCTCTCTCCCTCCACGCGATCTCCGCGGTTCTCCTTCTCCAAACCCCTCGTTCCGACGAGTTTTTCTTCCTCTCAACCCTCCCAATTTCTCTTCTCAACCCTTCTATTTCTTCCACCAAAATCCACCAAAAAAATTAAATATTATTTTTCGGCGACGCGCAAAAATCCGGCTTGCATCACGATCTTTGTGTAGTATTTTTCTATTACATGAGCTTCCATAAGAAAAAATGCGCTTTTCTTCTTTGTGTACCTAGGTAAATATGCTTCATGTCCTCGAGACAATCCTGTATTGCAAAAGTAAGGAAATTTATCACAAGGCCCCACAAAGAACTCGTCCTCTATGATGTTCCCCTGAACCTGTTCTTCCCAGACCGTATGGATGCAGCTGCAAAGTTGAGAAATTTTTAGTGTAACACGGGAGTCCTTTAGATTTGAATGGAATGGGAGCCAAAATCTTGCTTTCAAATTTGAATGGAATTAAGATTTTTTTATGAAGAGAAAAGAGGGTAAAACATAGAGAACTTGGCCTCCAATGGCGGAGGAAAACCTTAGTATGTTATGCTTCATTTGCTTGAATCCCACCGAAGCGTATATATGTTGTACTTCACTCTCTAATTGATGCAGATGAGTTTGATTGTCAAGCAAAGATTCTTCTGGTTTTCTCAGGCCAGTGCTGGTGTTCCTTTTGGCATACCTCAACCAGTTGCAGTGTAGGCTTCACAGTTTGGTGTGGCCTCCTTGGCTGATGCTTAATTCTGCGGCATGCCAAACCAACGAAGCAAATTTTAGCGAGATGCTGCCAAGAAGAGCTATCAGCACCGAGGATGCAACGAGAACATTCATCCATTATTTGGCCAGTATAATTTTCAAGATAGTTGCAATTCGGGGTTCTTGCATTTTGCACTTTAAGCAGTTTTAGAGTTGTGTTCAATCTATATGGACAGCATATGAAAAGAAAAAACTTGTGCTGCGCATGTCGGTTAAAATTTTCTGTTGAACAGTGTCTCTGATATTAGAAAATGGGTACTTTTGAAATCACTTTGTTGGTGGCAGGGATGCAAGCGGACGAATACGAATATATGGCTATAGGTGTTACAGGGACCGGGTTCTTAGCTATACTAATTCTTAATTCCAGATGCTGTGTATTTGAGTATTGTTCAAGAGGATGACAAGAAGATCAATAGGTGCCTCCTTTCCCTGATCTTGTTTAAGAGTAAGTTTTTTTCCAGTTAGGAAGAATGATTGTGTTACCAGCAGACTTTGACCATTGGTAGGGGATTGGGAGATTGGCATCTAGCCTGAAGAAGATCATGATCTAGAAAATGTAGAACGAGCATGGTTATCCGAATCGATCTGTAGCAGTGAAGTTCCAGCAAGGATCAGCCATGTGTAGCAGGAACAGGATGCAAGTTCAAGGAATAGTACGAAGATGTCTGAGTTGCTTCATTCTTCCACCAGAGAAAACTTATGTTCTGATTTTTTTATTACAGGTAATGCTAAAGGTTTTGTTAAACATGTAATCTGCCCTTTCATGTTTTCTGAACACATACAGCATCTATCCGAATTGGGTTCTGATTTCTTTATGCAGGTAATGCCCAAAGTTTTCTTGAACATTTTTATCTACTTATGAGGGATTAAGATGGATGATGTGAACAAGCATTCTTAGCACTCTTATGCTTCCACATTGTTTCATCCATGTCAACTTTCTCTGTCGAAATCCTGGACTGAATAGATGCAAATGCCAACACAAACAAGAGAATAAATTTAAGGTTCGTGGTGTAAAAATCACATGTATTTAAGAACGATGCAAGGTAAATATTTCCATGAATATGCAGAGATTAGTAGATGTTAGGGAACCTGCATCAACACAGCAACACTTTCCCCAACAGACTTCTCCTGAGATTTCAGACTACAAACATAGCATTCCAATCCCTACGCTTAAAAAATACATTTCAGCAACACTTTGAACATGCACAGTTCTCAAGATAGTAAAAAGTGATGCAATGGTATCACGCAATGATTTTGAAATCCAACCCAGGAAATCTTACCAAAATGATCGAGTTGGCTCGAACCATGTAATCAAACTAGTTCAACCAGATGATGATGTTATCATTATTTAAAATCAAATGAAATCGAACCCGTGAAAAAAAATGGTTGAACCGGCTTATCAAACTAGGAATAAATAAAATGTATATACAACCTACACTTAAATATATTTGACATAAAAATAAAATACATAGACAATGTATATATTTTACAATATGTATAGTATTTTTTTAATATGCACCATCAAATGCAATACATATCATATATATTATTTGGATTAATTGCTCTATAGAATGATAGTAGTGTATTTACATTTCAAATCTATTACATGCAAAAGGTTGAGTTAGGGCATGTTCGGTAGGGGAATTGGCTGGGGAATAAGAAGCCAATTCCTCTCCTGACACAATCCTCGATGGTATGACAATTCTTCGTCCTCTACCCCTCTGAGCATTCTTCGTCCTCTCCCCCTCCAAGCGATTTTCCATCCCCATTAATCCCCGTCTCTCCCCTCCCCTCCTGCGCTCACCTTATGCTAAACATCCCTTTCCCCTTCCTCCCATGCAGGCACCATCCCATCTCCCATCTCCTTCGGTCACGATTCTCTCTCGTGATATATATTGTCGTTGGCTTTTGCTCCTTATGCTTTATGTCTTTCTGCCATGTGACTCGCGACTATTTTTGTTGTGCTTTTTACCCCCATTCAATGGGTGTGGGTGGTGTTCTTTGATTGTATATAGGGCATCGCTCAGTCCTTGGTGATAGGATACATGGCCTTGGCTTTGTGTAGCCATCTCATATATGGCATCTGATTTGGAATCTCGCGACTATTTGGAATCTGATGTATGTTCTCTGCAATACTTTATTTGGATTCTGAGGTACCTTCTTCCCCTTTTTTTGCTAAGATGTGGGTATTTAGATTCATATATTGTGATGGTTGGTGGTGGTGATGTTGGAATGGCATTTCTCGGTGGGATTGGGATATGTTGCATGTTTTTCACTTGTCGATTCTCCAATGTGCTTTCCAATATGCTTGCTTGATGCTCTTTAATTCGATGTTTACTTAGATGAACATATTAGGGAGATGATTTGTGCAATATGCTTAGTTTTCAGTATTTGTTGTATTCACTATGTTGTCCGAGATGAATCCACGATTCATCGTCTCAATATCTTGATCTTAGCAAAATCCATGAATAAAGTCTCAAATAAATGTACATAAAATCATTAAATTAACAAATTGACTCTTGTAAATAAAACACACTAATTATTGTATATTAGATTGTACAAAATAAATTAACAATAAAAAGCTGCAAAATTAAAGGAGTATTTCACCTGTAAATAGCCCAAAAACTTCATGTATTTTAATAATTTCATTTCAAATCCTTTTTGGCTAAATCTTTCTCTAACTTGTTCCTAAAAATATATATAAAAATACAAAATACAAAACAAATTTTACCTCAAATAAATACTCCTAGATCCCAAAGAGAAAAAGCCATAAAGTCCAACTTCCCGGTCAAATTCCCGCTCCATATGAACTCCAAATTCACTAAACTTGCTTTTAAGTTCAATTAGAAATTATCTATCCAGTGAAAGTGGTTTCATTAAAATCGGAGCTCAATTGCAAAAGTTGGATTTTGGGACCTATATGTACATTGTATATTATGTATATATTCATTCTTTCTTCATTTTTATTTTATCTTCCTCAGTTACTTCAAAAAATTCAAAAAAATCATCGTCGTGTTGTATTTTGATTATAGTATTTTATTGTATTTTTCCGTTCCAAATATCTCTTATTAAAAAGATAAAAAAAATACATATTAGAAAAGCAAATAAAAAATGTACATGTTGTATGTATTCCTTTGTAAATTCTCTACTATTTTTTCCTTCTTTATATTTTTGTTGTATTTAAAGTAGCCTACTTTATTTCATTTTATTTTCCTCTATTTATTTTCCATTCTCTACAGTAACCACCACTCCACTAAAAGTTCTAACTTCTAATTCAACCCCATTATTTTATTAACCTCCCATCACTTTGATAACCTCTCATTTTTTCCTCTTTATATACATCGCATCCTCCTCGTTTTGCACTTGATCCATTTTTATGTGAGGAGAGCATAGTTCCCAGAGTTGAATAATGTGACAGCGACGTAACCGCGGTCGAGCGACGACAGTCCTCTCTCCGGTGAGATCCGTTGGCTTCTTGGCCAACATCGCAGCCGCATCCGTGCGCTGTTCGAGCTCATCGCTCGCTGGTGCGAAGATCGTGCTCTCGTGAGCACTTCATAGGCACCCGTGTTCATCGTAGGTAAGTTCCCTTTTTATCATTCGGCATCGTAGTTATTTTTTCATTTTTTATCGTGTCATATTACCACCTACTTAGCTCCATTTATACTACTTCACCATCATCACATCATTTTTTCAACATCATTTGCATTTCTTATTTAACAAAATTAAAAAAAATTAAAAATCAAAACAAAAAAAATATTATTACAACAGGAAAAATATAAAAAACTTTTTTAAAAAATAAAAAAAAGAAACAGGAGGGAGGCTGCCCGCCGCCCCCCCTTTCTTCCAGTGTGCGTTGCGTGGCCAGTGCCACCACAACCAGCGGCGTCGCCCGCCGCCCCACTCCTCCGCGCCCAGCATCGGCACCCGCACCGACCGCCGTGCGGCACCGCCGCCCGCTGCCACCCGCGCTCGCGCGCATCACCTCCACCCCGTCCTACCGCCTCCCCACGCCCCTGCGTGTGCCTGGTTTCCGCAGCCGCGTCACGCGTGGCCCGTCGCCGGCGAGCGGCGGTCCTCCGCCCTCCTCCGCGCGTGCAACGGCGCCCCGCCTCCGCTGTCCCTTTTGGGTGCCGCCTGCGTCTCCAGGAAGAAGAAGGAAAGGTTTTTTATTTTATTTTATTATGTATATATAGAGGAAAATGGGGCTGCCCCTTAGGGGAGCTAACTTAGCTCCCCCGCCTTATTTTCTTCAATTTTTTTATTTTTTTGAAAATTTTTCCGTGAATATTCATCATTATATCTCTGTATTATGTCATAAAAATTTTGTGTGAAACAGAGACTCCTACGGCCTCCATCCAAACAGTCATTTTTTTAATGGTAACAGGATTTTTTAAATCGACCTCGTTTGGATGGAGGTCATAGGAGTCTCTGTTTCGCATGAAATTTGAATGAGTAATATAGGGATTTAATAATGAATTTACACGGTTTTAGATTTCAAAAAAATAAAAAAAATTTGTGAAAAAAGGGCAGGGGAGCTAAGTTAGCTCCCCTAGGGGGCATACACATTTTACTCATATATATATATATATATATATATATGAGAAACTTCAAATGAGGCGGGGTCTCACCATATGTATGGTGAGTCACCTCAATTTAAGCATCTTTCCAGTATATTTTACAATTTCTTGTTTCATACATATAACAATAAATATTAACACAACATGTATAGTGAATTAAAATTATGAAAATATTATTATATTGGATAGAATTGTTAATTTAAATTTAGATGCTATATTTTACAAAATTCATTTTTTTACAATGTGCAGTTTATACTTTTACAAAGCTGTTACAGAGATTTTACTAAATTCACAGTGGCCTTTACAATTTCAGAAAAGCCCACACCTCATTTGAAAGGTCCCATATATATATATATATATATAGAGAGAGAGAGAGAGAGAGGAGTGATCCTATGAGAGGAGGGCTTTATGAGAGGGTGAGAGCAACTAATATGGGCCACAGGATTTTAAATCAATCAATGGCTAATAGTGTTATAGCGGCAACTCTTCTTTTCACGTAACCCAATGTAGTCTCTCTCTCTCTTCCCCCTCTTTTTGCATGACCCAACGTAACCTTTTCTCCTCCTGCTTCGACCAACTCCCATGAACCCGTTCTCCAACCCAACTTCACCATGGATCCTCCGGCAAGCTTCTGCCGATGCTCAGCCTCTGGAAGTACGCCACGAAACTCTATCCCTTCAGACGGTTTACCGTGCGATCCCCCTTTCATGTTCAATCTCTGGTGTCGGAATGGCCAGGGAAGAGTCTCTAGTAAAATGGCCACGTAGTCATCTCCCTCGTCCTGCACTGCTGCCCTCGTCTATCACTTCATAGCTCTTCGTCACTTATTGAGGCTCCTGAGCTATTCCAGTCTTGATTTCTCTGTCTTTTATACAAGAGACCGAGAGCTTTAGAATTACATGTAATAAGTTAATAACCATTATGGAAACAGAAAGGTATGAAAATTGTTATACCTTTCTCAACACTGCATGAATTGTTATACTCACGTTCACAACGTAACAACAGTTTAAAAAATCTTTTAATGTGTATATTGAGTCCATTTCTGTGTTTTTATGATCGTTTTGTATAATAAGGTTGCTGCTGAAAATCAAGAAGCTTCAACATTTCATTGTTAAATAATATGTATTCCATCATTTATATATATACGTTAATGAGAAGGATTACGATGGAGCAGTGAAAACACTATCAGTAGATGTTTAGAGCCGTGAGGTTCCTAATGGAAAATATGTTGTCCAGGTCTTTGGAGCACGTCAGGGAACCTGTGGGCGTGGAGAGGCACGCTGATGACACCTCAAACCCTGACTAGAGGAGCCACCAACAATATATAAACGATCAATCTCATGGTGTATGTAGAGGCGGATCAACATGTGATCCACCATGCAGTCAGCGAGAGACGAGTACCGAGCTTTAATATGGCATTGGAATAAACAAAGGAGAATCATGGGAGAGGTTACAATGCCACTCCGATATCTTGAACAACAGTGTAAAATTCCCGGGGGTATTGTTGCGAGGCCATACATTTTGCAGGAGACGCTTCCCGGGCCATTCCGGCACCAAAGATTGAACACGAAATAGGGATCGCACGGGAAACCGTCTGAAGGGATAGAGGTAGTTCCAGAGGCTGAGCATCGGCGGAAACTTGCCGGAGGATCCATGGTGAAGTTGAGTTGGAGAACGGGTTAATGGGAGTTGGTCGAAGAAGGAGGAGAAAAGGTTATGTTGGGTCATGCAAAAAGAGGGGGAAGAGAGAGAGTGTCTACATTGGGTTATGTGAAAAGAAGAGTTGCCGCTGTAACACTATTAGCCATTGATTGATTTAAAATCCTGTGGTCCATATTAGTAGCTCTCACCCTCTCATAAAGCCCTCCTCTCATAGGATCACTCCTCTCTCTCTCTCTCTCTCTCTCTCTCTATATATATATATATATATGAGGAAAATGGGGCTGCCCCCTAGGGGGAGCTAACTTAGTCCCTCCTGCCCTATTTTCTTCAAATTTTTTATTTTTTTTTGAAATTTTTTTCCGTGAATATTCATCACTATATCCCTATATTATGTCATAAAAATTTCGTGTGAAAACAGAGACTCCTACGGCCTCCATCCAGACAGTCATTTTTTTAACGGTAACAGGATTTTTTAAATCGATCCCATTTGGATGGAGGTCGTAGGAGTCTCTGTTTCACATGAAATTTGAATGACATAATATAGGTATTTAATAATGAATTTACACGGTTTTAGATTTCAAAAAAAATAAAAAAATTTTGTGAAAAAGGGGCGGGGGGCATACACATTTTACCCTATTAGGTAAAGTTTCTACTTTCCTTCGTTATTTTTCGAAGTTTATGGTATTCGATGTAATGTTTCTATTTTCTTTCATTATTTTTATTTTTTGAGATGAATCATTTCGATTTAACATATTTTTAACGTCTTTGCATATTCTCATTTGTTATGTCCTTTCATGTACTAATTAATACAATTCTATTACTAATTAATACAATTCTATGTAAATTAAGGTTGACTACGATAATCTTGGTGAGAAAATCTCAATAAACTTGGAATGAACTCTAGTTTGTGTATTGCAAGTTAGAGTTTGTTATGGACTCCATGTCGTAGCCAACAATGATTGGGTCTAGGGGGCGACGTCACATTAATAGTATCACTAGAACAACTCAAGGAGGTTGGAGGATTGTGCACCTCACTAAATGCAGGGGTTTACTACATGTGATAATATTTCTCATTATATCATTATTCATACTCCCATTTTATGTATTTGTTTTCTCATTTTCCATGGTGATTTCAAAAGTACTTATTATATATGAGATGTTGTCACAACGTTTATTTATATAAACTTTTCTTTGCAAGGATATACATGTGGAGGGAAATAGAATGGTTAAGTTGTTTACATTGATTTCGGATAGTATCAGCTATACTTTAGGTTTTTCATTTGTTGAATGCTAATGGTTAGTTAATTAATGATGAGTCTATGGAAGGTTTTCAGATAAGTATGAGATAAGTCTGACATAGTCATACTAGTTAGATCTTCAAAAAGATGCTAGTATCATTAATTTAGGAAAATGCGGAGGCTAATGCCTTGAGTTATAGGCAAAGTGTGCGTGAATGTGAGTATGAGTAGGTGTGTGTGAATGTTTGCATATGTGTGGAAGTATGAGAAATAGTGTATGCATATGTGTGTATGTGTGTGTGAGCGAATGTTTGTGAGTATTTGTGCGTTCTTAAGCGCATGGCTTGTGTGTATGAACATATGTGTGTGAATGCTTGCATATGTGTAAAGTGTGTGTATGTGTGTGAGAGAGAGATAGAGAGAGTCTAGTTGAATGTGCTTGTGCATGGTGTGTTTTTTGTGTGTGTGCATGTGTGTATGATGTTTTTGTACGTGCGGAAGTGTGTGAATGTGTAAATGATTGTATGCACGAAAGAGTATATTTATGTGTATGCGTGTGTGGGTATGTGTCAATATATTATGTACATAAGAGAGAGAGAGAGAGAGTACGTCTAGATGAGCATAATTGTATATAAGTATGTGAATGTTAGTATATGGATGATTATGTGCTTGAATGTTTGTGCGACAACATGTGTAGCAGCAAGTTGTTGTTATTATTATTTTCTTGAAAAATGCATATCAACAACAAAGAGATCATTATGTGGTAGCTTAGCAATATCATTTAGATCAAGATGCGCTTACGAGAAGACTACACCGTGGCCTCATTTGTATTTGCAGGGAATAGTGTGCGCTTACAATTATTGCGACTTCATGTAGTCACAAATTAAATGCAACTACAAAGATACTATTGTGACACTACAATGAGGCTACAGTTGTAGTCATATTTTCTATTTTTCTTGTAGTGACAGCATGCAGCCTATGTGGCTTTGTCATGGAATTCCTTGAGATGACTAACCTGAGTTTCAAGGTGGCAGTCAAGAGGTGATTCACATCCACAATGTTGTGCTGTCATCACCAAAGAATTAATAATGCTATACACCAACCATGAGTATGATCTTCGAAACGATTTTGTTGTGCCCATTTGAGATTTTCCATTGTTGTCCGGACGATAAAGAGGGTAGCAAAGGTTTTACATGTTTGATCTCTCATCTCAAAAGAGTGCATCTCTCTTGTGAAGATATGTACCTTATTGCAGGATGCTCTTCAAAAGGATTGTGATTTATTTCTTGTTGTAGACAAGATCTTGAGAGTCCTTGATCATTGATTATATGGGAAGTGCATGAAGATACAAGCAAGGAGTCATGCATGCCACCATGATGATGGTATTACTCGGGTCACTAATGAGACTAGAGAGCTTGAAAGTCATATTGTTGGCATTATTAAGCCTCTCAAGAAGAGTCTGGAGGTTTTTATCGTCAAGGAGGGATTTGTCCTTGATAGAGGACTCCTCGATCGGGTTTTTAAAGCACCTTTTTTGACAGTGAAGAGCATCCCTCCTAGTTGTCGACTTATCTTTTCTCAATATTTAAAAACGTCTCTTTATAAAGTGATCGTTGAGCCGGGATCCATTTCTGCATGGGCTATGTTGTTACTTTTTCCATGTTATACTTTGTAGGTGTTTCATCCTTAGAATAGACGTGATTGCAGGTCTAGCAACAGAAGATTAATGCAACAACACCTTATCCTCAAATCTCTCTCTACATGGGGAGAAACTGGAAGTATTGCGAAGCTTGTGGATCACATGTTGAATGCTCATGTACCTATGGGAATGGACTATGATAGTGGCTACTCTGTAGAAGGAGAGAAGAAATTAAATCCAAATATCAAGCAATGTCTTCTTAAGGTTGCTTATGATTATTTTACAATGGCGGTAAAGGTTTTGTCGTCTTCAGGTGTAGCACCTTTCAATGGAGAAACCGTCAGGGAGTTAGAGGTGAAACATCCCTGCAATCCACCTCCGTCCTTGTCGGATTTTCTCTGTTATGAAGCCTCTCTTATTGCGGAAGTTGACACCATTCTAGGGTGTATTAAGTCCTTTCCTAAAGGGACTTCTTATGGTAGAGATGGGTTGATGGCCCAACACCTACTTTAATGCTATGTGTGCATAGGGGTTTGTTGTGGCCATGGACCTTTTACATGCCATCACCGTGTGGTTAATTTATGGTTGGGAGGAAGATGCCCCATTTCCTTGTCAAAATTTATATCATCTGCATCGCTTACACCATTGCTTAAACTAGGCAATAACATTCGATCTATTGCATTTCGTACTATTTGGAGATGGCTAGTGTCCAAAGTTGCTATGGCAGGAGTTAGTAAAGATATGACCAAATATCTCAATGGCTTTCAGTTTGGAGTAGGTGTTTCTGGTGGAGTTGAGGCTATTCTACCCAGTGTTAACAGAGTGTTGAATGCTCATCATAGTGATGACTCTCTTTCCTTGCTTACGATGGATTTTTCTAATGCCTTCAATATGGTTGATAGGTCCATCTTTTTGTGTCAGGTGGGAGAAAGATGCCCTTCTATCTCTTTATGGGTGGAGTTCTTATATGGATAGGCAACAAGGTTGTACCTTGGAGATAGGCATATCTGATCTTCCACTGGAGTGCAACATGGTGATCCTCTAGGCCCGTTCCTCTTTTCTCTCGTTCTACACCCACTTATCCATTATATTAAGGATAATTGCAAACTACTTCTTCATGCCTGGTATCTTGATCATGGTACATTTATTGGAGATACAGTTGACGTGGCCAAGGTTTTAAATATAATCTAACAACATGGGCTAGACTTAGGTCTAGCTTTAAATATTCATAAGAACTCTTTTGACGTACTTATCATGGCGGAAAGCTTCGCAAAGGATTGTTCCCACATGATATTGGAAGAACTTATTAGGTGTGAAGTTGCTTGGAGGGGCTGTTAGTAGGGATCAAAGTTTTGTTAAAGGTCTGGCTTTGGAGAGGGCTGCTAAAGTGGTGAAGTTGATGCATCTTATACCTCAGTTGAAGGATCCTCAGAGTGAGCTTCTCTTACTTCGTTCTTGTACGGACATATCAAAATTTTTATTTGGCTTGAGGACTTGTCAACCTATGTACATGAAGGACCGTAATTTTATTTGGTGGAGGTTTGCAAGGTTCTATTGAAGACATTGTTGTTTGTGGAGGACCTTTTTTTGGAGATCTTCAATGGAGTGTGGCTTCTTTGCCCCTTCGACTTGGCGGTTTGGAGATACTTTCAGTACTGGAGGCTTATTCCTATGCTTTTGTGGTTTCTAGGGTGCAATCTTAGGAACTTCAGGACCATATCCTACGTGAGAGAAAAATTTACAATATGGACTCCGACGTTGGTTATGCTCTTCAAAGACTTCATGGTTTTATTCCCTCATTCGACTTCAGTTGTTTCTCTAAAAAGGATATCGTCCCCCCCAAAGACCCAAAATATTTTGACGAGTGTTCGTTTTAGCAAAATAATTGAGGATATGGAGGTGGTATTTAACATGTCCGTTAGATAAAAGGCAGTTTTTCGATATCTTCAAGCTGATCATGTCCAAGATTTTATTCTTTCTTTTCCTATAGGCGGATTTGAACTTCACATGTCAACGGTGGAGGGCCGCAGTATTCTTAGATATCATCTCATGATTATGTTATTTCCACCTGATGAGATATGTCCAGTTTGTAGCAAGGCATGCTTAGAAAATTTTGGTGATCATGCAATTCATTGCAAGGAGCTCTCGGGTTTTAAGTATAGACACGATCTTGTTAGAGATGTTTTTTGACTCAGACGTGCAGGTATTGCTGCTAAGAAAGAGGTGCCAGTGAACTTTTTAACTGATCCATATGAGGGAAGATCCACACTCAGATCTGTTGATATTGTGATTTTTGGGTGGATGAGAGGGAAACATGTTTGTATAGATTTAACAGGAGTTTCATCGCTGGTGGGGTTGAAGAGTAAGAACTTCACAGCATGGCATGCTGACCTTAAAGTTTATTAAAAAAAAGTGGTGAAGCACGAGAAAGCATGCACGGAGAATCAACAAGCCTTCATCCCTTTTGATTTTGATACCTTTAGTTTCTTAGCACTGAAAGTTATTGAGCTTTTTAAGAGGATCTAAAAAGTGATGAACAATAATGTGATGAGTCCTAAGTTTATGAATGTAGTGTTTAGGATAATTGACTTTGTAATTCAAAAAGGACTAGCGGTGCAACTTGTTGCCTACTTGCCTCATGTTTCGATGTAAACTTTTCTCCTTCAAATTAAGCATTATCGGTAGAGATTTATGTATGAAAATCGAAGAAGAAGCTATGAAGCTCATGTTCTTTCTACCATGATTTACCGACTCAGACAGCAAGGGTTTGCAAGAGATGATCTTGAACGGAAGGGGAAATGAGCACCGTTAGTGGTTTCTTTCTATAGTTTTTATGTGGAGATGGGACTTTGGCTGCTGCTCGCAATTAACAGTGCTATACATCGTAGGCCGATGTGGCTAGAGCATGGTTAATGACGGGTTGATCAAGAGATAAAGCGAGAAAGAATGCGGAGAAGGGCGTTGCACACAAGGCGGGTAGAGGAGGCTGGTGAAGCATGTGAAATGGGTTTGTAACTTTGTATCTAAGAAGGGGAATAATAAATAAATAAATAAATAACACTTGTACCTTTTTCTTTTGTTTCCAATTACACGTATGTCCATTAGTTGACGTCATTGTGAGTAGAATGGACAACAACTAGCTGAAGGGGCATGATTGTTAATTGCCCACAAAGGCAGGGCACGAGTGTTATTGGAATAACTGTAGTTGCATAATTCAAAGGAACACACGTGTAAAAAAACTTTATGAAATTAAAATCATCAATGTATGGTCTCATTTTCCTAATAATAGACGCCTTAGAATTCGGTTACTATAAGTCTATAAGGTCGGTGCATCTAATTGTGTATACCTTCTAAATCATATGCTTTATTAAGTAGCAGTTAACAACATGTTAAAAAAAGGGGTTGATGGGACTGCCTCCTGGGGGCGGCCAACATGACGGCCTCACCTCATTTTGGGGCAAAATTTTTTATTTTTTTTGAAAAATATTATCATGTATATTCATCCCTATATCCCTCCTATATATCATTCGAATTTCATCAGAAACAGAGACTCCTACGGCCTCCATCTAGACAGAGTCGATTTAAAAAATCCTGCGACCGTTAAAAAAATGACGTCTGGATGGAGGCCGTAGGAGTCTCTGTTTCTGACGAAATTCGAATGACATATAGAAGGGATATATGGATGAAGAACATGGTGATACTTTTCCAAAAAAATAAAAAAATTTTGCGAAAAATGGAGTGGGGCAGCCATGTTGGCTACCCCGCAGCTCCATTTTTCCCTTATAGTAGTAATAGTGTTAATATAATTAGACAACGCGGTTAGTACCATCATATAGAAAAATTAACATTTGGTGGTCTTTATTTAATTACTAATAACAGTCTCACATAATTAAATATTATATGTGTAAAATCTAACTGGCATCCACTAGTTTTAATATGCAAATTGTGCTTACATATGAATATAAGAAAATCTACCGTATTATTGATTTTTCGTTAAGTCGTGAAATTAACAGCTTTTATTATATATTTTTTTCCCAATTGATGGATGTAACTGCTACAGTCGCTCCCACGATAATACAGATGTCTCATATGTAAATGAGAACATCCACTATCTAAAGAGAGCAGATCCCATGCAGTACTGATAGGTCTGCTGTGAATACGTAGAGCATCCAAATCGCTCGATCTTGATTAAACGATTCGCTCGAATTTCCACAGTAAAGGTCCACAAAAATAGAGAATTCATGTGAACTGCTTGATCAAGATCAAGCAGCTCAATTACTCCACGGATTGCTCGCCAATTAAAAATAGTTTCGTACCATCTACGAAGATTGATGAGTTCCTAAGTTCCTAACGTGCCATGACATCCATGCTTAGAATGTTGTTATAACCCAATAGCTATTCCTCGCTCTAAACTCTAAACCGAGAACAACTAATTTGTAATGTCCAAATAAGCAAGGCCGTCCCTGAGGGTAGTTTCTGAGTGCAATGGCCTAGACTCCATCAACTTTAGGGGTCCATTTTCACATGTATTCAGCCTTTAGTTTGGAAAAAAATAGTATATGTCCTAATGAGTCTTTGAAGAATCCTATTTTTAGTAAAACAACTCACCGAAAAATGAACCATTGTGGAATCGAATTTTTCAATGAAATAATTCGACAAAAAGATGAACCTTTGTGGAGTCGATTTTTCCATAAAACAACTCATCAAAAAGTGAGCTCTTATAAAATCAAATTTTCAATAAACAACTCAATGTTAAAGTCCAAACTTTAACGGAATTTTACAAAGGTACATTGTTCATTGAAAATTTTTATAAAAGCCCATTTTTTTCTTTTGCCCAAGGTCCATGAAATGTCGGCGGCACTTAGGGTTCGTTCGGTTGCAGAGTTAGGCAGGGTTGAGTTGGGTTGAGTACTATTCACAGGGGTACTCCCTCCTCACATTTTACTATTCACCCAACCCAACCCAACCCAACCCTGCAACGAAACGAACCCTTTTAGGGGACAATTGTGCGGGAAAATGGACTACTTTGGTATCTTAAAGGATAATAAGTATCATAAATCATGTGGCGATCAAACTGTACTCACCAAGAATATGCCTCTCATGTGATCTATCTCGAGTGGCATATCGGGGTCCTTCTTGTCGACCAAATCGAGCATCAGCTGTAGGAAATCCTTGGGCTTTCCTTCCACTGAGGGAGTCTTCTTCTTCTTCTTCTTGTGTTCTATGATGTCGTCGACGACGGCATGCAATCGTGCTGTCAGAACCTCCATCCTTCGCTGCAGACCCTGCGGATCGAACGCTGCGAGAACAGGGAAGAAATCCGAGATGTTGAGGGACCCCGTGAGCTCGACGATGCCGTCGATCACCTCCAGTAGCTCCTTGGCCATGCCCGCGATACGGTCAGAGCTATGCTCGAGAGCGTTGTCCCACATCATGCCCAGTATCACGTCCATGGTGTTGAAAATAAGATTACCAGTTCATACATTAAACAGTATAATATCGGATCCAAATTAATTAACAGAGAAACGATACAGATTAAAATCATATTAATCATATGTTTCCCAATCATTATCCGATTAGTCAATGCAAACAGGAACCGATTAAAAGAACAGAAACAAAAACACGGGCATGATCCAGAAAGGGTGAAGTAATAAACATATTGCGACAAGCAAAATAAAAGAAAGATCAGTTTAGAAGTCACCGAAGCGTCCATGTAATGGACTGTCCTTAGAGAAGATATCGCCCCCACAATACCGGTGTGTAGGGTACTGGCGATCCGCTCCTAGGATACAATGGTTCACGATCGTCGTCGGCGCACACCAACGGGATCGTCCTCGATTGTACCTCAGAGAACTGCAGCCGAGAGAGGAAGAAGAGAACGTTCGTCCGTGAAAGGAAGAACCAGAGAGAAACGGCGTGAGAGAGGTTTTGCGAGTGAAGAAAAACCGAGTCGAGTGAGGGATATAAATAGAGGAGCTCGCGTCCTAAAAACGCGACCTTTGGTTTCCAAGAATGCGTCCCGAAAACGCATCCTTTCGGATCCCAAAAAACGCGCCCATAATGGCGAGTTGAATTTCCATTTAAGTCGACTTATCAAATTAATCGTGTGATTAATTTAATCAACTTACCAAATGAAACCCACAGCAAAAGTATCGAGATCCGAGATCCGAATTGACTCTCCCGAGCCCGAGCCCGGGACCGAGCCCGAGCCCGAGCCGAAGCTGGAGCGGAGCGCGCGCGCGCGTGTGTGGTCCTCCATTCCTCCTCTCTACTATTGCTACAAGAGCTTGGGGTGTGAACTCATATATAAGTCCACCAAAAAGTTTAGTTCTCCTCGGTGTGGGACTAAACTTCCACCCAAACTTCCATATTTCAAATTTGGGAATTCCCAACTTTCCCTCCAAACCATTTGGTTTCCCAATTGAAACCAAATTGAATGCTAATTGTAATTACATAGACTTTCCAATTAAAGTCTAAATACAACTTTGAATACAACAATCCCCCACGAATTCACCAATTTGAAAAAGAGATTCAAAAGGATTTAAAAGACTTCTTTCGGCTGCCCACACTTTGCTTTCAGTAAAGGTACTTTCCGGTTTGAACCTCTACCTAAGTTTACTACTTTCACTTTAACAGGAACGAAGTGAACTACGTCTTGACCTTCAGACCTTGGTGTTAAAGTATACGGTAGAAACAACAAAGTGTTGTTCTTGCTACAATCTTCAGGATTGGTGCTCTTAAAGGCCATGCACCCTTATCCTGTTTCATGAGTGTGTTCAGGAAAGACCCTCTTCCTTTAACTGCGGCCCACAGTAACACTCACATAGTTGGCGTCCTCCAAGGATGCACTGCTAACATCCTGCCCAAAGGCTTGAACCCATTCAGAGCCTATGCTCTTCCTAAACTTGCAGCTTAAATGGCACTCAGGCTTCCAGGGATAAGACACTCATGCTTATGCATTAAAGTTAGAGTGTCAACCAGTTCTCCAAACAGCTTGTTATTACCATATTGAACCTACTTTGTGGGATCTCCACTCAGTTAGGTTGGGTTGCTACTGTAGAGGAACTCCCAATGGGTCTCAGTCCCATCCCAAGCCTAGACTTTAGGACTAAAGATCTATCAAGTCCCTTAGTCAACGGATCTGCCGTGTTGTCTTTGGATCCAACAAAATCCACAGCCAACACTCCTCGAGACACCAAATCCCTTAACGTCTTAAGTCTGATTTGTATGTGTCTCCTTGTTTTCTGGTTGAACTTTGAACTCTTGATCTTGGCAATTGTGGTCATATTATCACAATATACCGAGATCGCAGGAACAGGCTGACCTACCATAGGAATTTCAGACAGAAGTTCCCTTAGCCATTCAGCCTCAATTCCAGTAGTGTCCAAAGCACACAGCTCGGCCTCAAAAGTAGATCGAGCTAGAATGGTCTGCTTCACAGACCTCGAGGAGACTGCACCGCCTCCAAGGGTAAATACATACCCTGTAACACCATTACTGCCAGACTCCTCTATTTTCCCGATCCAGCTTGCATCACTGTATCCTTCTAGTACAGATGGATGTCTACCATAATGCAAACTAAAAGAAATAGTTTCCTTCAAGTACTTCAGTACTCGATCCAGAGCCTCCCAGTGAGTACGGTCAGGACAGATAGTGTATCTACTCAGCTTTGCAACCGAGAATGAAATATCAGGTCTCGTGCAATTTGCAAGATACATTAAACTTCCTATCACTTGTGAATACCTTAACTGGGCTACAGGTACTCCACTTTTATTCTTAAATAGCGTTTTGGATGAATCAAAAGGAGTGCTTACAGCTTTGCAATCTTCATATCCAAATTTCTCAAGTACCTTCTCAACATAGTGAGATTGAGAAACTACAATCCCATCAACTTACCTTGTCAATTTGAGACCCAAGATCACATCAGCAACACCCATGTCCTTCATCTCAAACTTGCTACTCAAGAATGCCTTAGTCTCATTAATAATCCTCATATGTGATCCAAACAACAATATGTCATCAATATATAGGCACAAGATAATACACTCATCACCTTTCACCTTGGAATAAACACATTTATCGGATTCATGAACCTTAAAGCCACATGACAAAATGGTCTTGTCAAATTTTTCATGCCACTGCTTTGGTGCTTGTTTCAATCCGTAAAGGGATTTGACAAGCTTGCAAACCTTTCCCTCATTCCCAGGAGTCACAAGCCCATCAGGTTGATCCATATAGATCTCTTCCTCAAGATCGCCATGCAAGAAGGCGGTCTTCACATCCATTTGGTGGATAGAGAGATCATATACAGATGCCAATGATATGAGCATCCGGATTGTGGTCATCCTAGTCACAGGGAAATAGGTATCAAAATAATCGATACCTTCCTTTTGCCTAAAGCCTTTGGCAACTAATCTGGCTTTATACTTTTTAATTGATCCGTCAGGTCTAAGCTTTCTCTTAAACACCCACTTGCATCCAATGGTAGAGTACCCTTTGGGTAAATCAATCAACTCCCAAGTTCCATTAGCCATAATGGAATCCATCTCAGATTTGATGGCTTCCTTCCATTGTTTTGCTTCAGATGAAGTCATGGCTTCCTTATAACTTGGTGGATCACCCTCGATATGGTAGACTACGAAGTCGCTCCCCAAATCCTTGACTGTCCGAGGTATCTTACTCCTCCTTGGCTCAATGTCATCAGAGAGATCATTCGGTTCAGGTTGAGTCTCAACCCCCACATTCGATATCCTTTCCACTTGATCTGGAATAGATCCTGATGTGGAGGCGCCTTCAATGGTCAGATTCTGAGGAATCCCAGTCTTTAATGGAAAGACATCCTCAAAGAAGGTAGCATCACGGAGTTCAACAATAGTGTTGACATCTATGCCCGGTATCTCGGACCGAATTACCAAGAACCTATATGCATAGCTATTTTCTAGATAACCTAAGAAGACCGCATCAACAGTTTTAGGACCAAGTTTCTTTCTCTTCTGTTCTGTGACTAAAACCTTAGCGAGACAGCCCCACACTTTGAGATATCTTAAACTCGGTTTCCTATTTCTTCAAAGTTCAAAGGGACACTTTTCCATATGTCTTGGAGGCACCCTATTCAGAATATGGCAAGCCATATTCAAGGCTTCTCCCCACATATAGGTTGGAAGTCCAGAACTCTGTAGGAGAGCATTGATCATGTCAGTTAAGGTTCTATTTTTCTGTTCTACTATCCCATTTGATTGCGGTGAATATGGTGCCGTAACTTCATGAACTATGCCAAAAGATTTGCATTGTTCATCAAATAAGTTAGATGTATATTCACCTCATCTATCTGACCTAAGGCGTTTAAGCACTTTTCCTGTTTGTGTCTCAGCCTCATTCTTAAAGATAAGAAATTTCTCTAAGGCTTCATCCTTGGTTTTCATTAGATCTACATAACAGTATCTACTGCCATCATCTATAAAGATGATAAAGTATTTCTTATTGTCTCGGGTCAACACACCATTAAACTCACAGATATCTGTGTGCACTAGATCCAAGATCTCACTATCTCTAGAGACAGACTGAAAAGACTTCATAGGTGTCTTTGCTTGCACCCATATCTCACATTTTTGAGTTTTATCAATTGTGTTTAGGGATCAATTCTAAATTCATCATCCTTTTAATCGAATTTAGGTTTACATGACCCAATCTACCATGCCACAGATCACAGATTCAAGATTATTCACAACTTAAGACACAGAATTAGAACATTCAGCATTCAAAACATTCAATTCATTGATGTTTACTGAATCACATCTAATTCTAAATAACAAATCAAAGTCAGCCAAATAGCCTTTACCATAAAAGACACCATGTCTCAGAATAACAACTTTATTACATTTAAAGTTTAATTCAAAACCATTTCTAACTAAGATAGAGCCAGATAACACATTCTTCTTGATGTCAGGAACATGCAGCACCCTGTGCAACGTCCAGACACGTCTAGAGAAGAACCTCAAGTTGACTTGTCCCGACCCTAGCACCTTGGCCGCAGAATCGTTCCCCATCTTCACAGTCCCACCGTTGCAGGTCTGATAAGAAGAAAACAACGTTCTGTCAGAACATATTGGCTCCTGTATCCATGAGCCACTCATTTGGATCATGGATATGGTATAGTTCAGGTTTTACAGAGACATACCCCTCGCTAGCCCCGAGTCCCATAGGGCCTGTTTGGTTGGAGGGTTGGACAGGGTTGGCTTGGCCCAACCCGGGTTACCCCTCCAACCAAACAGGGTTCTCCTCCTCACAGTTTACTATTCACAGGGGTACCCCTGCCCAACCCAACCCTGTCCAACCCTGCAACCAAACAGGCCCATAGTGATCATGTTCACTTGTGGACTCCCGTCTGCAGCGTTAGGTTGAGCCTTCAAGGACGGATAGTCCTTCTTCCAATGGCCAACTTGATTACAGTGCCAGTAGGGTTTATTCTTTGCCTTTTTCTGGATCTTGCCCTTTGGTTTCATTTTATTGTTATTGGGACCCTTTCCCTTTTTATCCTTGCCCTTCGAGGTCATGAAATTGACCTTAGCCTGAATATCAATAGGAAGCACAGGTTTTTGTTTCCTGTGTTCCTCCTCTATGGCAATTGCCACCATCAAGTCATCCATAGAGAATTTCCCCTTTCTGTGTTTTAGGGTCATACCGAAGTCTTCGCACGACTTGGGAAATTTCTTTATGATGCACATGACCTGAAACTTCTCTGGAAGTTTCATTTCGGCATCCTCTAGACCATGGAGTAAGAGTAAAAACTCGTGTACCTGTTCAGAAACAGACTTCCCTTCGGCCATGGAAAACTTCAAAAAATTGGCTACGGAGTATTTCTCAATACCGAGGTCTTCGGTGTTATACTTCCGGTCCAAGTCTTCCCATAGCCCCTTCGCAGTCTGCGTGGATGAACAATATACGTAAAACAACGTGTTGGACAGAGCCAACAAGATGCAACCATGACATATACAATCGCGTTCCTTCCACGCAGATTGCGCCTTATGGCAATCGGGTGAGGGGTTTTCCGCCTCCACCGTAGGACAGTCGGTTTCAAGCATCGAGATTAACCCTATGGTGGTTAACCAGATCTTCATGTGTTGTTGCCAACGCTTAAAATTTTGTCCACCGAATTTTTCAGGCATACCCGTCATATCTACCCTCGATTTAAACATTGTTTCCGACATTGTAGAATCGGTTCGGGATATCTTCTCTAAGATTGTTGTAAATAAGATTACCAGTTCATACATTAAACAGTATAATATCGGATCCAAATGAATTAACAGAGAAACGATACAGATTAAAATCATATTAATCATATGTTTCCCAATCATTATCCGATTAGTTAATGCAAACAGGAACCGATTAAAAGAACAGAAACAAAAACACGGGCATGATCCAGAAAGGGTGAAGTAATAAACGTATTGCGGCAAGCAAAATAAAACAAAGATCAGTTTAGAAGTCACCGAAGCGTCCATGTAATGGACTGTCCTTAGAGAAGATATCGCCCCCACAATACCGGTGCGTAGAGTACTGGCGATCCGCTCCCAGGATACGACGGTTCACGATCGTCGTCGGCGCACACCAACGGGATCGTCCTCGATTGTACCTCAGAGAACTGCAGCCGAGAGAGGAAGAAGAGAACGTTCGTCCGTGAAAGGAAGAACCAGAGAGAAACGGCGTGAGAGAGGTATTTCTTGCGAGTGAAGAAAAACCGAGTCGAGTGAGGGATATAAATAGAGGGGCTCGCGTCCTAAAAACGCGACCTTTGGTTTCCAAGAATGCGTCCCGAAAACGCATCCTTTTGGATCCCAAAAAACGCGCCCATAATGGCGAGTTGAATTCCCATTTAAGTCGACTTACCAAATTAATCGTGTGATTAATTTAATCGACTTACCAAATGAAAGCCACAACAAAAGTATCGAGATCCGAATTGACTCTCCGGAGCCGGAGCCGGAGCCGGAGCCAGAGCCGGAGCGGAGCGGAGCGCGCGCGCGCGTGTGTGGTCCTCCATTCCTCCTCTCTACTATTGCTACAAGAGCTTCGTGTGAACTCATATATAAGTCCACCAAAAAGTTTAGTTCTCCCCGGTGTGGGACTAAACTTCCACCCAAACTTCCATATTTCAAATTTGGGAATTCCCAACTTTCCCTCCAAACCATTTGGTTTCCCAATTGAAACCAAATTGAATGCCAATTGTAATTACATAGACTTTCCAATTAAAGTCTAAATACAACTTTGAATACAACACATGGACACCGCCGCAGCGGCGCTGTGGATGTCGGCGTCGTCGTCTCCTGTAATATATACCCCCAGCGTAAAAATATATACGAACAAGTGTGAGAGTGAAACATCGTTATTTTCGGTTGCACCTTCGGCGGCGGATCATAGCCGGGCGAGCATGCCGTGTACCTCCCTCCGACGGAGAGGGCGGAAGGACTCCATGACGGAGGAATTGAGGAGCTCCCTCATGACCACTCGGCGGACTAGCCGCCAATGGGATCCGTACGGCGTCCACAGGATGTCGAGCCCGCCTTTGGTGGAGATGCTTGCGAGCATGGGCACGGCGTGGTTAGCGAAGACGGCGTCGTGTACCTTGAGGACCTCCATGGCCGCGGAGGGGGAAGAGACGACCACGAAGAGCTTCGCGCCGACCCTGAAGCTAGAGATGGGGCCGTAGGACCGCGCAACGCCGTCCAGGGAGCTTCATAAGTTTTGACAATCTAAATTATAAAGCCTATTGTCACTTCATAAGCAAGGATTAAGTTTGTAGCATAGTAAGCTTTGACAATCTAAATTATAGTTCTAAAATTGAGAGTATAGATAAATGTAAAGAAAAAGGATGATTAATTTTTGAAACAAAACAATATATTCTTGTTGTATATTTAGTATGGACAATTGTATAACTAAATATAAATGTCATAATGCAATCCTAGAAACTGTAGAAGCGCTGACCTCAATAAAATTGCAAGTTTGCGTATATCGAAATAGAAATTGCAACCTATTTGGTTACATTGTACGGAGGGAGGGTTGTACGGGAGGGAGGTCTAGAATGAGGATCATGCGCAACTACGTGGTGCGGGAGAGAGACACTTGAAGTGTCTGGTTGTACGTGCATGAGGGAGGTCTGAGAGAGCCGGGGATGAGATTTATCTGCACATGCACGAGGAAAGTCTAGCTACTCGTGCGTGCAGCTGGGGACAAGGAGTGTGCAACTGAGGATGAGGTCTGTTGGGAACGAGGTCTAGTTGTGCGTGCGTGATGGAGGTCTTAGCTGATGTTGAGATATGGGTGCATGTGCTCAAGAGAGGTTTAGCTGCGTGTGCATGTGCATGGGGATGAGAACGACAACCTGCGGGGATGTGCACGTTAGAGGGCACAGGCGTATGCGACGCAGGTGTATGTTTAGGTTGGAAGGGTGGCAACGAGGTTTGTGTTTTTTTATTAAGAAGTGTGTTCATTTGGAAAGTTGGAAGGACACAAAGGGCACTGTGAGTAGGTATTACTTTTTTTTAAACCCATCAATGGCTGGAGTAAGGGGATTTCCAGCGAGTGGGGTGGAGTAAGTTTAGGGTTGAAATGCATTTAAATTATAAAGATAGTAGCTTAATTATTTACATATATCCTTCAAATAAAATTAAATATATAATTACTTCAATGACAGGAAGTGAATAATTATATATTATTTGGATCGAATTGGATATTGACAATAATCCAATTCAATCCATAAATGGACCTATTTCTAATATTTCAATTTGATCAGATCCATTAAATTTATAAATCCAAACGAATCTAATTAAATGACAATGAATTGAATTATGAATTTTATCCTATCCATGTACACCTCTATATATTAGAATCTCTGCAAATTAAAAGTTGAAGAGTTTATAGATTTATTTAAAAATCCAACTTTTCCGACATTTCTGTATTAGAAATAATGAAAGTCAGGCACACCTACACCAAAATTAGTGCATATTTTGCATTAAAAAACAACGGATAATTACTGCTACATTTACCGTCACTAATGTTCTAGATATGGATATTACATTTGTGGGTAATTTCAAGTATACAACTTCATTTTACAACAAACAATACGTGAATATATATTGAACAACGAGCAATATAGTGATTGAACATCAAAATTTATAAACAAATAAATAAAGTATAAATATAACTATGCTCGAAATCTAAAAATGATCTTTCGAACGTAACAGCTCCAATAGGAAATCTAACCAACGAATATATTCGGACAATGTATAATATATGTATATCTAAAATCACGAAGTTAAATATTCAGATATTGTATTTGTGACATCTATTCTATTACTATATATTAAAGAGGGGCGCTGACCGACATATATTAGTTTTTTACCATTGCATTCCAAATTTGCCCTTATCATCCAATTCAACTTTCGCATGTCTCCATCTATCATTCCATTTTTACCCCTCCAAAAGGTTGAATTTACCGTTGCCATCCAATTCAGCTTTACGGAGGTCTCCATCTATCATTCCATTTTTACCGCTTTTATACCATACATGTAACATGTTACATGCAAACCAAACCTAGAAATGGGGTTGTCGCACCATTCCTCCTCCTCCAGTCACCTTTGCCGCCTCCGCTAAACGCTCCCATTCTTGACATCCTTCCGCCTGGATTGTTGAGGATGCCTTCGAAAGAAGCTCGCGTGGATTGCCGAGGACGCCTTTGACGAGGGTGTCACTACTACCAAAGGGGATGTAGTTGTTGGGGAGAGGGAGATCGTGGCGGTGGAGTAGACCTAGTAGAGGGTTTCAGGGTTGGGTGGGAGGACCGCCTCGAGCATGAAGATACGACACTCCACTGCCTCCATCTCCGCCACTGTAATGGTTGATGACTGACAACTTTTTTCGCGTGAGCATGATCGACGATGACGAATTGGTCCTTTGCCTCTCCTCCCTCTGAAAGTTAATAGGAGGCGATCATCAACAAAGCCGACATCAGTATTTTATTGGATTTAACCCATATGCATTTTGATACTAGGAATTTGTAAATTCTTGAATTTGCTGAAGTTGGACTTCTCTTCATGTAGGGCCTGTTTGGTTGCTGAGTTGGACTGGGTTGGCCCAACCCTGGTTACTATTCACAAGAGTACTTCCTCCTCACAGATTACTATTCTCCCACCCCAATGCAGCCCAACCCAACCCAGTCCAACCCAGCTACCAAACAGGCCCGTAGGGTTAACATGGCATATTTCTCGGCAACTTCAGCTCATACATGTACTGGCGTATATGGATCTATGTTTTTGAGTGCAAAATCACAAAAGCTATTCATGCACATTGCCAGTTTAAAGTTTATGTCTCATCTACCTCTTCTCTTACGCAGTGGAAAAGGTTGCTCTCGAGGTTTTCATGATCAACATAAATGTTGCAGAAGGAATTCTTCTTTCAGCTGACCTAGTTATGCTCTGGAGTTCTACCATGTTAAAGACACAGTGGAACCTGTTATATGAAATAAAGTTACTTAACCAAAATTTCCTCTAAATTTTGTGTTGTTAATAAAATATTTATCTAAATCTCTTTGTGTTTCATGTGTAATTAATGTCACACATTCACTATTAGGACTATCTTCTAATAGATCATGATCGATATTCTATTACACCTCAGCTCACCTTCACTGTTATGACTACGACAATCTTGATTTCATCGGAGGATCCATAGCCCCAATCGAGTAACTTTTTTAGTTGGTAATGATGTTATTAATGATTTTGGTAGATTTACACGTGCATGCATATGATTACTTTAATTTCATGAGAATCTACAAGTTCAGCTCGCATATAGATAATCTTATGCAATATTGTAACTTCGCATACTTCGATTCCTCCTAATAAATATCGAGTTAGTTAATTATTAAATGTTATGATATTGTTCATGAATTTCATATTTGGATGCATTTTGAGTTTGTAGATATAGTTGAGTACATAGTTGGATAAGTGGATAATCTTATGTCGATTGGCTTCACTCTCTACGGTGATCCACAACCTTAATCAAGATGCTTCATTAATTGCTATTGTCATATTTTTGATGAGTTTTCTAGACTTGGATGTTCATGTACATGACTACATTTATGCAATAAGGCCAGTTGCTCACATGTGGATAGATAATCTTATGTGAATTTACAAATTAAAAAGGCATCCTTGAGTTCATCGTTCTTTTTTATTTGCTTAATATATAATGGATAATGAATATTATTTGTTGCGAAATGCGCCTTATATTTGAAATTGACGGTAACACTACAGGAAAAATGACTTTTCCCTACAACAAAAATTGTAGCTAATAGTGTTGCATCCGTTAGGAAAAGTGCCTGATGACGGACAAGTTGTTGGGAATAATTCGTAGAGAAAAACCCCGTAGGGAATACTATTTTTGACAATTTGGACGTCACAAAAACTTTTGCAACTGTCACAATAAAGTCACAAGATATTTCTATTTTAGATGTTATTAGTGACAAATTGTCCGTCGTGAATAGTTGAACCCGAATTAACTAATTATAGGGATCAATTGCCAATCCTCAAAAATATAATCAAACCCATATTCCATTGACAATTGATTTGCTAACCTATGAAAGAAATATTCATATTATTTTTCATTCCACTTTGGCAATAAACGAGATAAGCTTATAATGACCATAACAATACGAGCACCCAACAAATAAATTGATCAAAGAAGTCATTTTATGAACAATCAAATTTCTAACAAGGTTTTTTCCAATGATGTTTCAAAGATATTTTAAAAAATAGAACAACAATGTATAATATACATTTTAGTCTAAAGAACACAATAATTTTGACATGATATAAAGTAACATCTAAATTGTACAAGACTTAAACCGCCAAGATATATTCATTTCATCAGCTGTAGGACACAATTGTATCACACGTTGTCACCATCTTCGTTTTGATCGAATCTTTTATCTCCTTCTAAGGTCAAACATTCGCCCAATCATCTTCATTGTGATTGGATGTTGCATTTCCTTCAAATATCTAATATCCACGTAATTGTACTCCATGTTGTCATCATTTTCATTTGGTTGAACCTTTTATTTCCTCCAAAGATTGAAGATCCACCCTATCAATGAAAACAATCCCGATGTCAAATAATATATCATATAGAGAAAAAATATCAAATAACTCTTTCATCAATGGTCCTATAAAATAAACCTGAAGCATCCTCTATTTGTTTTTTTATTATGTGATCTTGATTTTTTTCGTTTCTTAAACAAATTTAAACATTACAAAGCTAATATATATATTAGCGCAAGAGCAATGAGTGTATATAAAACTAACCTTTATTTAACAGATACTTACGAGAAAGGATTTTTTATTGCATAGTAAACATGTGTTTTTCCTTGACTTTAATGTTATCCTGCACAAATAAAAAGAACAAGAGTAAAATCAACATGTAACTTTAAAAAAGAAATCAAATAGAATGCACCAAAGAAGGTACCTGATATGCTTGTCTTTGTTTGAGCACAATTTTTGGATGTCATACCTCTAACGTTCTCATTTCAACATAGTAGAAACAAAACAAGACCTCCAAATTAGAAACATAAGACACGCCTAAGAGGAAAAAAGAGTAACACTGAATGTCCAATATGATTATATTTCTTGGAATACTGAATGTAACAGACATTGAAAATATACCAAGTCAACAAAATAAAGAATGCTTATAAGGACCAACAACTAACAATGGGAGAGTTTGATATATGAGATTAACTCATTATTGGTGTGTACATTGATGCGTGATGATGATGCATATATTCAACAACAACAACAAAGCCTTTTTCCACATTAGGTAAAGTCGGATAGATGGATTCTTCACCTCCATTCAGATCCATCTTAAGATGCATAAATTAAAAACGAAGAACATAGTCTTGGATCAGATTGAAACCAATGAAAAGGAAATCAAATATACATGACAATTAGTACATTTTAGTACATATCCCACTATCACTCATCATGGATGAAAAAATGATGTTTGTATCTAACTCAACTAAGCTCTCTAAAATTAAGTCAACAACATTGTTAATAACCAAAAGCATCATCCATTAATTACTGAAATTGAAAAGATGAGATTTTTAGACAATTTAAATATACCTTAGAGAGGAGAATGTAGATAGGCCCCTCGATAAGGAGGCACATCCATGAAAATCCACGCATCAATGATATCCTGGAAGGAATCCACAATTCTTAGTTATCGTGATCACAAATGAGGCTGGAGATACTCCAAATTGATTATTGTGTCGCTTCCAATACTTGTGCCACATGGTAGCCATCCATCTCCCCGCATGTGGGAGGAAATATCCATGTTGGTGCTCCAAGAGAGTCACCATCCTAGAGATACATCTTCTCTCTAAGATGGTTCACCTTTAGCCTTAACCTCGCATGATTCTTATCTCACATTGGGGTTCATGGAGAAGATGAAAAATCTGTACATACGTATTAGCCATAAGCAATTAAGAAGAATATTCCCATTTTACCAAACAAATCCACAGTTTTTAAAACTGTAAACATACACGAGTGATTTAACAAACATCCCTCGTTGAACTATGTACATGCGCCCTATCAATCTACCAAAAGCATATATCTAAACTGTTAGATTGAATCAACATGTCCTAAATCCAGAAATAGAACCTCTCACTAGGCATCCAAGGAGACATTCATAATAATATTAACAAGAAGGAACAACAACTTGTGAGTCTCCCGGTTGAGGAGTTTCTCCCTCCACAGACAGTTGAAGACCTCGAGCATGCAGTAGGAGTCCCTCTCTTTCTGGATGAAGTAGACGAGTACGAACCGGAGGTATCTTGCGGAAAGCTCCTCCACCATCTCGTCGAGCACTTCGAAAGGAGCACAGAGCAACACTCAAGCTCCTCAAAACGACGTGGAAGTTGTGGCCCGATGCCTCGTCCAGGCGCAGAAGAAGAGGGTTGGGGCGGCAGGATACGAAGATGGGAGATGGGGGTTGGGATTTTTGGTGGAGATGGGAAAGGAATTTGGGGGCTTTTTCAAGGGATTTGGGCGGATGGAAAGAAGATTGGAGGGAAAGGAATTAGTTGGGGCTTTTTCAAGGGATTTTGGGCGGATGGAAATAAGATTGGAGGGAAAGGAATTGTTAAATCGTAAGAAAAAGCCGACGATTAATCCGTCAAAAAAGTTTAATAAATGTGACGATTGATTAGTTGTCATGAATAGCTGTCACATATCATATATTTTCCTGTAGTGTAACTGTCACATATGTCGTTGTTTCATTATCAGTGGCGCATATAGCAAAGCTTAGTCATGGTTATTTTTCAAAATTTTAATTACTCGGTTTTTCAGTTCAAAGTCCAAGCTACTTGTCGTAATTTCAATAATTAAAGCTTAAATTGTAGAAATATCAATAATAATAGTACTTTTGTAAATTTAATAACCCGTGCTTTTGCACGGGGTGCCCACTAGTAATATTTTATATTGTGACAATCGTTGTACTTCTGAAATTCCGATATTTATATATTAGTTTTCGGGTAAAGTAAAAAAAGCTCAATCATACCTCGATTCGCAGATTTATTTTGAAATCTAATAAAGCGAGGATTGATCTCTTTTTTTTTGTTTCAAATAAAGTTCCTTGTAAGCTTCCGCCACCCTTGTCAAATATTAAATATTAATGTTGAAAATCTAACATTTATACAACGTCTCGTAGCTTACGCCAAAACCAATCCACCTCCGATGTGCGGACATTCCTCTCCGACATCAGCAGCTTCATGCTTGGCTTCTTAACGCCTCCTAAAGCTTCTCCCGGCCTCCACTACATTGGCATACCGCAGTGGCGGATCTAGGATTACAACCTAGATAGCGCACACATAAATAGAAAATAAATAAATGATATTGCAAGAAAAAATAAATCAATATAAATATACATGTGCATAGAGATATATAAAGAATTGTTTTGCACATAAAATTTTATGGAAGTGACAGGAGATAAGATGTAAACCTCTTTTTTTTAAATCATGATTTGAAAATCATGATATCAACTCATGAAAAATATCCAACATAAAATAGCGACATAAAATATAAATAATGGTCAATTAAACAATTCCAAAGCACCCAAGTAACATCTATAACATTAACATACGTATTGGTAAAAAAATTGATTCCAATTGCATTACTCAATTGGTAAAATGATATATGTTTTGCTCAAACATACACTTATATGCCTACGAAGAAAGAAGACATTGTATTATTGTTACATGCATTGGAGTTGGAGACTTGTAGTGTATGATAACTACGAGGTTACAAGGAATTTGAGTTTGCATGTGCTCCTGAGAGAGAGAAGACCGCGAGAGAGCCGAGGGTGTCTGGTGTTGAGACGTGCTCTTATCAGGGAGGGACTCGAGAGGAGAGGCGAAGTATTGGGATGCGGTATCACTGCATGGGAGGAGACTCGTGGAAGAGCATCGACCTAGAGAGAATGTGCGGAGCCAAACTGGGATCCGAGGGTGGAGTGCACGAGGCATGGGGAGGGATGGAGGTAGGGATGCAAACAGACAGATACGGATATGGATATATGTATTACACATCCTTATCCGTTTTTGAATACGAATACAGATGCGGACACGAATATTGATGGATATTAAAACTATCTTACCATATCCTTAAAAAACTGATACGGATGTAAAACGGATACGGATCGCATACGAGTAATGCTAGAAATGCTCTATAGATTGATTTAAAATATATACGAATTAAATAGAAAATACATGATATAGAATTACTAGATGTGTCTGTATCATGAAAAGTATACAAACATGATAAAAGAAGGTATAGAATTATATTATGTAGGGTTAAAAATAAATCTATGACTATATTTATATAGGAAAACTGATATACGGATACGGATGTTTGCAGATATTAAAATGATATCCATATTCGTATCCATTTTACGGATACGGATGCCAATATCTGTATAAAATGGATACAGTGACGAATCAGATACGGATATATCCGTAACCATTTGCATCCCTAAATGGAGGGCACGATTCCAATTCTAAATTCTCGGATGATGTGGGGCACAGAAGGCTCGTGTGGATTTCATATTCGTAATTCTCGGATGTGGGGGGGGCACAACCATATATTGCAACATTTTTAAATTTTTTAATAATACAAAATAAAAGGGAATGTGAAAATTTAGGGAGGGCACGTGCCCCCCCATACCCAATATGTGGGTCCGCCCATGGCATACGGTACAACTGCACCAACCGAGGCCGCTTGTCATCATGCGGGTCGCCAACAGAGAGAACTTTATGCTTAGAACTACGAACATGCTCAAGCTCCAATACCACTTCAGATGCGAACTCGTGATCCTTGAGAGCACGAAGAATCTAATTATCTCGTCGACAATTCGATGAGAGGACCAACATGTTGATCCCCAATCTCTACATATCCATGAATATGAAGAAGAATAGTTCCAAGCCAATGGTCTCCTATAAGTCAGATTCCGACTCGTCCATCGTTGTCTAGCCCCTCTCCCCTTCCATCGATAACTCATCGATCATGCACCTCCTCGCATGTCGAACTCGACCTTAGTATCACCTCGCAATGGTGTGGGATGATGTATGGTACCATCACCGGCCTTGATGTATTTTAGACTAGAAGTGAGAGGAAGAGCTAGGGACAAGGGAGAAAAGGAGAGAGAACAGATATACAGTTGGATTTTGGGAAGTTTGATTAATTCATGTTTAGCTTACTAAAATTGAAAATGACGGCAATGCTTAAGGAGTAAGAAAGAGCAAGTTTACAAGAGTTGTGGAGTAAACATCAAGTATACATGGTGTGAGAGTCTAAATGATAAAGTTTATAGGAGTCGTGGTATAAAAATCCTTTCGTTTTTCCTATTTGTTTTTTTTAGGCACCCACTAGTAGACTGCCTCTTGTATTTTCTCTTACAGTTTTTGTTGTAAATATACAAATTGAGTTCTTTAAAAAATAATAGAATTCTATTGAAAAAAAAGGAGAAAAATAAAATTTACATTGTTGGCATAAACTTATCAATTTTTTTACCATTATAGTATAAATAAATATAAGATAACTGTATCTTACTGTTATTCAGTATATATGTCTGCATCACTATTCTTATTTTAAATATGATAAAATTATCATAAGTAGGTGTGCAAATGGTATCTAGTTGTTACCATATCCTTATCCACTTTAAAAATATTAATATGAATGCAAGCCGATACCTCATGGATATTGAAAATCACAAATAATATCATTAAATATGAATAAAAATATAAAAATATATAATCATGATTATGATATGAAGATTTAACAAACATATACAAATTATCCTTCAGATATCCAACAAGAAAAAAAATTAAAGTTGAAAGTAATTGTTAACTAAATCAAGATTCATAATCCAAAAAATAATAATATCCTGAATTAAGTAGCTTGTACAAAAAATAATTAAATAGTATAAAGATATATTTCTCTTACTACATTTAAAAATTACTCTGAAATATAAAATACTATATGTAACTGATGAACCGGAAATCCATCTCTTTAAGAATGTATAATTGTACTTCTTCCACTACCGATGAAATCAGGATATGATATTTTTTTCTTTCCAGGCTGAATCAGGTCAACAAAAAATACAAATCTTAATATTGTGGAAATTTTTTACTTGGTAAGTGTACCAAGGTCAAACTCAGGAAACATTGATTTTTAGTTACATATTTTAAATTAATTTAAATAATGATCTAATTTCTATATTAATCTCTTTGTAGAAAATAAAGTGAAAATAAAATAAAATAAATGCAATGGAATGAAAGCAAAATAAAAGTGTAGGGCTCGGGCTGAGAGTTGAAATGACTCTCGGGTCCTCTCTTAACTTTTGCGACCGCTAGAAGAAGCTCGAACGGTCACCTCTTGGCCATGGTACGACTTATTTTCCATGGGTCGACAATGGATATCTTTCACCATCGCCTCACTCATGTAGCTCCTCGATCTTATCATGAGAAGGATATGAAGGCTATGTGAAGTCTGACACAAGGGTGGACAACCGTAACAGGAGACGGTGATGGAGGATTTAAAGGGGATGATGGTAGCGGTTCGAGTAAATTTCACGTTGGTTTCAACTGCTCCCAAGTTCATGGAGGTGTGTGGGAGGGGATAGATAGATGCCCCTCGTTGGAAAGAGAAGTTAGGGCTCAAAGTTGGTGGTTGAAGATTGACGGGAAGATGGTCGAGTCCAATGGAGAAATTGGTTGGAGTTGGAGATGTTACACTTTTGAAGAAGAGAAACTGGAGGTTGGCGACGATCCACAACCGTCTGATCTTTTGATCAGACGGTTGGGATCTTGGCACGAGCGGACCACTCCCGTTCTTCTTCCCAGTCTTATCCACTCCTTCTTCGTCTAGTCCCGTGGATATTCAGCAGCAGATACTCGACGAGCTACGTTCCTACAGGAACGAGATTCAAGACTTACGGGTGGATGTCAACCGCCTGTCCAGATGGCGAGACGAGCAAACTGCACCCTCTACCTCTATCCCAGCCCAAGTTCAGGCTAACCCTAATAGCCTGAACAAGTCTAGTTCTCAGCAGCACTTTGGTCAAGTATACTATTCAACATCTCCTAGATCTGAATATGAGATTCTTTCGTGTGACGAGGCTAACCACATGTCACTCAGGAGCGGAAGGACCGTGACCGTACCTGACCGGGCGAGGGATACGAGGAGGGGCATCTCTGGAGCTCTACCTGAGGAGTCTTCAGAGGACGAGGAGGAGAGGCATCATATTTCGGAGCCCCATCAGCACCATTCAAGGATTTCTACTCAGGGAGCCGAGAGGAGGAGGAGAGCACGTATGCAGCATCGTCAGCATGGATACTCTTCTGAGTCTACGGAGGACCTTGCATCTCCGGTTGTGGCGGATACCACTCTAGCTTCTATTCCACAACCTGTAGTAGATAGTTTAGATTTTGAGTCCATGTTGCATCAAAAAGATTCTTGTATGAAGAACTCTGTTTCCGTTAATGCAAAGAATGATCTTTCAATTCATGATTCAGATTCTTCATCCTCTGTTTCCCTATCTTCAATCCCTTTCCCCCGTGCTCTTACGGCAGGAAAGCGCATCAAAAAGATTCAGAAAGATGACCCCGATATGGCACAATTTTGTAAAGAAAATATCACAGTTAAGGTGCCATTTGATGAATATGTGGTTAACCATCCTGCCTTCCAAAAATACCTTAAGGTGAGATGCACACCTAGAAGGGTTAGCAGGAAGAAAGATAACCGAAATATAAAGACACATGTCTTATCTGTAGCCACAACCTATTGTCTCAAGAATCAGACTTTGCCAAGGAAAAAGAGAGACATGGGTGCTCACTATGTGGAGAGTCATATTGACGACATTGCGTTTGCACGCACACTCTTAGATAACGGTTCTTCAATCAACTTACTTCCCTTAGCATTATATCAGAAATTGGAGTTGGGACCACTTCACAAATCTAGAGCCTTACTCCAATTCGTTGATCGATCAGTGAAGAGACCTAAGGGAGAAGTGAAGAACGTCGTTATCTCGATTGAGGGGCAGAACTATCAGGTGGACTTCACAGTCTTGGACATGCAGACCCCTAATCATTGGAGAGAATCTCAGATCATTCTCGGGCGACCCTTCCTTAGGACCGCAGGCGCAGCTTTCGATTATGGTACGGGAATGATGAAGTTCCGTTCTCCAGGTGGAGAAGTGAACCTTGAGATGAAGCAAACCAAGTGTCAGCGACCTGATTCAGAGAGTAGCACAGAGTACTCATCTTCAGAGGCAGATTGCAGTTTGATTAGCACAGTTGGGATTTAGGGACAGATTCCTTCAGGACAGAGCGAGACCCTTTCATCTGGAGAGGATATGGTGCATGATGCAGTTTGCCAAGTGTTGTCTGATCTTGCTAGAGATGCATCAACCTATTCTCATGATGACTTAGAGATCCATTCGGATCTGTCAGTTCCATCCTCTTTGGAACAATCATGGGACATAGATGACGAGTTGGACGTGGCTTTTGCCGATTGTTTGGATACTTTTGACGATCCGACTCCCGATACTTCTGATTTGGTGGAGAGTACTACTCAGCTTAGCCCACCTTCATGCAGCACGGAACCAGATTCAGATTCAGTTCAGCCAGATCTGCTTGATGATACCACATTGCCAGAATTGAAATCACTACCTCCTACACTCAAGTACGCCTTTCTTGCGGGACCCAAAGAGAGATATCCTATCATCATTAGCTCAGACTTGACTTTAGAACAGGAGTCTAGGTTGTTAGAAGTCTTAGAGATGAACCGCAAAGCAATAGGCTGGACAGTGTCAGATCTCGTGGGCATCAACCCCGCTCTCTGCTCGCATCACATTTTTACTGAGGATAATGTGAGACCTTCCCGTGAGTTCCAAAGAAGACTTAACCCCAATCTACGGGAAGTGGTGAAGAAAGAGATTGAGAAATGGTGCAAAGCAGGGTTTATATACCCTATTTCTGACTCCAAGTGGGTGGCCCCACTTCATGTTGTCCCGAAGAAGTCGGGAATTCAGATGGTCACCAACGAGGAGGGGGTAGAGATCGCGACACGAGTACCTACGTTGTGGCGTGTCTGTGTTGACTACAGGCGTCTGAATGCCGTGACCAAGAAAGATTACTTTCCCTTGCCTTTTATTGATCAGATCTTGGAGAGACTTGCAGGGAAAGAGTTCTTCTGTTTTCTTGACGGGTACTCAGGCTACAACCAGGTGGCCATTGCCCCTGAGGACCAGAAAAAGACCACATTCACATGCCCATTCGGCACTTATGCTTTCAAGCGCATGCCATTCGGGCTCTGCAATGCCCCGGGCACATTTCAGCGGTGCATGATAGCCATATTTGTCGAGATGGTGGGAGATTTCCTGGAAGTATTCATGGATGACTTCTCGGTCCATGGTGATTCTTTTGATACATGTTTAGCGCACTTGGACCGAGTCCTCACGAGGTGTAGAGAGGTGAATCTGGTACTCTCATGGGAGAAGAGTCACTTTATGGTGACGGAGGGTATCGTGTTGGGGCATGTCATCTCCAAAAGGGGAATGGAGGTTGACCCTGCCAAGGTGGAGGTGATCAAGAAACTCGAACCACCTACCAACGTGAAGTCAGTGCGGTCATTTTTAGGGCATGTTGGATTCTATAGGAGATTCATTCAGGATTTTTCAAAGATCGCCCGCCCACTGACTGAGCTCTTAGGAAAAGACACAGAGTTCATTGTAGATCACAGGTGTCTGGAGGCCTTTGAGCTCTTGAAGAGGAAGATTTGTACCTCGCCTATCCTACAAGCTCCTGACTGGTCTCTCCCCTTTGAGATCATGACTGATGCTTCAGATTTTGCTATAGGAGTTGTGTTAGGACAACGACGAGAGGGGATTCCATTTGCGATTCATTATGCGAGCAAAGTTTTAGATCCTACACAGAAGAATTATACAGTGACTGAAAAGGAAATGCTCGCAGTAGTATGGGCCCTTGAGAAGTTCAGATCATATATTTTGGGCTCTAAGGTGACAATTTATACAGATCACACAGCCATTCGATATTTAATGGAAAAGAAGGACGCGAAGGCGCGTCTTCTTAGGTGGATTTTACTCCTCCAGGAATTTGATTTGGAGATAAAGGATAAACCTGGAGTGAAGAATGTTGTGGCTGATCACCTTTCTCGAATTGAACTTAAGGATTCTCCTGATCATGAGCGGATTAGAGAGACCTTTCCAGATGAGTCAATTTGTGTTATTGACTCACTCCCGTGGTATGCCAACATGGTGAACTATCTTGTCTCCAAGAAGGTTCCCCATGGTTGGACTAGGAGCAGTATTGACCGACTGAAGTCGGATTCGAGGAGATACCACTGGGACGTTCCTTTCCTTTTCTTCGAAGGACCGGATTGTGTTTGGAGAAGGTGTATTCCTCAGGAGGAATACCAGAGTGTCCTCACATATTGTCATTCACTTGAGGCTGGAGGACACCATTCGGGAAAGAGAACCGCTCACAAAGTACTTCAATGTGGATTGTATTGGCCGACCTTGTTTAGAGATGCCATTGATTTTGTACGGTCATGCCCGATCTGTCAAAGGATGGGAGGGACAGTTGGACAGAGAGATGAGATGCCTATGCAACCGATGATTATTTGTGATGTTTTTGATGCATGGGACATAGATTTTATGGGTCCCTTTCCCAACAGCCAAGGACATGAGTACATATTGTTGGCGGTTGACTATTTATCCAGGTGGGTGGAGGCTATCCCAACCCGAACCGCAGACAGCAAGACTGTCTGTAAGTTTGTGAGAGATCATATTATTGCTAGGTTCGGGGTGCCAAAAGTTTTGATATCTGATGGGGGTAGCCATTTTGTGAACCGAGATATGAGATCTTTAGCTAAGGACTATGGATTTGAGCATAGAGTTACTAGTCCTTACCACCCACAGTCCAACGACATGGCAGAGGTTTCGAACAGAGAGGTGAAGAGTATTTTGCAGAAATTGGTTCGTCCCGATAGGAAGAACTGGTCTCAGCTTTTGGACCAAGTTCTGTGGGCCTATAGGACAGCCTACAAGACACCATTGGGTACTTCACCATTTAGAATGGTCTATGGCAAGCCATGCCATTTGCCCGCAGAATTGATTCATAAATCCGAATGGGCAATTAAGAAGATTAATTGGAGTTGTCACCTAGGGAAGCTTTGTCGAGACTTGAACTTGAACGAGCTCGTGGAAATCCGAAACAGGGCTTATGACAACAGTTTGATTTATAAGGACAAAGTAAAGAGATGGCACGATCAACACATTAGGTGCAAAGACTTTGTCCATGGACAAAAGGTATGGTTGTTCAATGCCAGGTTGAAGATGTTCCATGGGAAGCTAAAATCTAAATGGACGGGTCCCTTTGTTGTTAAGAAAGTGCACGAGAATGGAAGTGTAAAGATAGCTGATCTCACAGATGGTGCACAATCTCATGTGGTAAATGGACAACTGTTGAAGCATTTTGTTGATTCAAAAGAGCAGTTAGTGCAAGTCGAGGTCATCAACTTCATGCAGAGTGAGCATAGAGCAGATACATCATATTACTCATCATGAAGACGCAGAATCAAGATTCAACATCTTAGAAGATTCATTCCTCTTGTACATTCGCCGTTCTTTGTATATTCTCCAGATCACATCGGTTCTTACACTTACTCTTGTCCTATACTTAGGCTTACCAAGAGCCTAAGTATAGGGGGAGTCGATGCCCGCCGTGTGTACATACTCCTCCATTTCTCCTCTTGACCTCGTCCGCCCCATTTTTTGCTCTTCTTCTACACTTAGGCTGTCCAGAGCCTAAGTATGGGGGGCGGATCGACTTCTATACTATTTATAATTTTAGCCATCCTACGCTTAGCACGAGCTATATCTTTTTCTCGCTTCTTGTGCCATGAGGACATAATACATGCTAAGTATAGGGGGGCGTGTATATATTACATATATACTTTACCCATAGCTCGTACTTTCACGTATTTTTGTATATATTATACAATAATTATGGGGTGGGTAAAAAAACTTTTTCAAAAACTTTTTTTTTAAAAAAAGCTTTTCAAAAAAATGTTTTTTGTTCTCTTTTCTTATTTGCTCTAAAAAATCTTTTCAAAAAAATGTGTCCTTTCTTATTTATCTATATTTTTCAAAAAAAGAAGATAAAAAAAACCTTTTCAAAAAAAAAACTTTTCAAAAAAAATTCTCTTTAAAAAAAAGTCCTTTCTTATCTACCTATCTTTCAAAAAAAACTCTTGAAAAAAAAGAGAGCAAAACTTTTCTAACAAAAAAAACTTCTTTGCCTTTGTTTGTCAAAAAAAACTTTTTGAAAAAAAAACCTTTTTTCTAAAACTTAAAAAATCATTAAAAAAACTAACTAATAAGTTTGTTTAACCCCTGACACATTCACTTTCACACAAGACTAGTGATGTTCAAGAACACTTGGTTTATGAGCTCTTGAGATTTTGAGTTAACCTGCCTTAATCATTAGGGTCTTGGACTTAATTATTCACATTTCCCTAGTTTGAAAGATTTGTGTGCTATATTGCATGCTTAGTCTCTACCTTAAGAATATGATCAGCACCTCACATACACGACTGCAGTTATGATGAGATGAGTTGAAATTTCACCTGAGGAGCTGGGATGGGGGATTTGAGTTTGGACTTGATTTAATGATGCTCGAGGATGGGATAAAATCAATGAAGGCTTCATGAAACCTGAGTGTCAGCATCTTTAGCCAGTATGAGAACATGGTTCTTGTACTATCTCTTGACATTTACCTATGTGCCAGGGTGTGATAAAATAAAAAAAAATGTTGATCAGTGTGCGCCAACTCTTGGTAAAAGCAGTGGAGCTAGCCAAAAATACTACAAATCAATGAAATGTCAAAGAAAAGCTCTCATTCCATACAAAGTCAAATATCAAAGAGCTTCCACCAAAGGCGAGCGCTCCCAACCATTTCAAAAGTGTCCACTTGGACCACCGCTATTAGGACCAGGAGTCGGGCTTGCACCAAAAAAGGGCTCTGCATCGTAAATGCTACAAGTCTGGGTGTAGAAGGTATAATAGATACTCAAAAAAGACACACCCCGGTGTACTCCCAGGAAAACAAGTGCAGACGGCTCCAACTTCTCTTGACGGACGCACTGATCAACACCAAAAAATGCGTTGCGTAATAAGGCACTTGAGAGGATCCTTGTTCCAATGAGAGGGAGAGAAGAAATGACACAATCCTATGCCCTTCATCAACTGGCCTTCCATCTACACTTTCAAGTCTGACAACTAAAGAGACGGTGGATTGGATGCAAGAAATGGTTTATTCCCTAGTGTTGAGGATCGGGTCCTTAGGAGAGTCTCTTGGACTGGAACCTTGTGTGACGTTGTGACTCTACTCTTGTAACTGCGGTCAACACTTAAAGTCATATCCCTACTATATATGTATACAAAGAGAGTCTGATGATTAGGGAAATTGGATACCTTTTGACTAGAGCTTGGTTCAGCTTAGAATTTTAGGATCTCTAAACCGAGAGTTCTTGAACGGATCAAGTCTTGTATTCACATGCACAGTCAGGGGTTAACCTAACTTATTCATTCTTTATTTGCTCGAGGACTAGCAAAGTTTAAGTATAGGGGGGTGATGAATCCACGATTCATCATCTCAATATCTTGATCTTAGCAAAATCCACGAGTAAATTCTCTAATAAATGTATATAAAATCAATAAATTAACAAATAACTCTTGTAAATAAAATACATGAATTATTGTATATTAGATTGTACAAAATAAATTAACAATAAAAAGCCGCAAAATCAAAGGAGTTTTATACATGTAAATAGCCCTTTAATTTATGTATTTTCAATAATTTCATATCAACTCCTTTTTGGCTAATTCTTTCTCTAACATGTTCATATCAATGTATATAAAAATACAAAAATACAAAACAAAATTTACCTCAAATAAATACTCCTAGATCCCAATGGGAAAAAGTCGTAAAGACCAACTTCCAAGCTAAATTCCCGCTCCGTATGAATCCAAATTCACCAAACTCACTTTTAAAGTTCAAGTTAGAAAATTATCTATCCAACGGAAGTGGTTTCATTAAAATCGGAGCTCATTTGCAAAAGTTAGGTTTTGGGACCTAGATGTACATTGTATACCTTGTATATATTCATTCTTTCTTTAATTTTTATTGTATCATTCATAATTACTAAAAATACAAAAAATATCATGATTGTTTTGTATTTTAATTATATTATTTTATAGTATTTTTCTGTTGTAAATATCTCTTATTAAAAAGACAAAAAAATACATATTAGAAAAGTAAAAAAATATATGTACATGTTGTTTGTCTTCCCTTGTAAATTCTCCACTATTTATTTTCTTCTTTTTTATTCTATTGTAATTAAAGTAGCCAACTTTATTTCATTTATTTATTTATTATACATTCTCTACAATAACCACCATTCAACTCATTCTACCACCAACCTCCATTCAACCCCACCATTTTTCTAACTTCTAATTCAACTCCACCATTTTATTAACCTCCATCTTAATTCTAACTTACATTTTTTCCATCTCTTTATATACATTTCATCCTCCTCAATTTGCCTTTGATCCATCTTTATGTGAGGAGAACCTAGTTTCCTGAGTTGAATCGGTGACAGCGACGCAACCGCGGTCGAGCGACGACGGCCCTTTCTCCGGTGTGATCCGTTGGTTTTTTGGCCAACATCGCAGCCGCAACCGCGCGCTGCTCGAGCTCATCGCACGCCGGCGATTTGAGCGAAGACCGTGCTCACGAGAGCACCCCATAGGCGACCGTCTTCACCCGTAGGTAATTTGTTTGTTCACTTTTATTCTTTTTTGCAATTTTTTTAGCACACCATATACCCTCACTTCCATCACCACCTTTATAACATCATCATTTTTTTCTCTAGTTTAGTTCATCACTACCACCTACTCATTTTTATTTCCTCATCTAGTTCCCTGTTTTAACAAAATTAAAAAAAATAAAAAGTCTAAAACAACAAAAAAATTCGCAATTTACAGCAGTAAAAAATTTAATTAAAAAAATAAAAAAAAGCACACGACAGCAGCGGTGGGGGGAGTCACCCACCGCCGCCGCCCTCCGCCTCTCCTCCCCAACCGCCCCCACTGGCGCGCCACCGCGCTTCCCCGCGCGCCGCCCTCGCCGGTGACGCCGCCTCCGTCCAGCCCGCCCACCTCCAGGTGCTGCTGCACCGAACTCCAGCGGCCCGCATCCGCCTTCACACGCGGTGCACCCCTGGCCGCGCAACGCCCCTCCGCCCCCTCTTCGCGCCACTACCACCGCGCGCCGCCGCCCGCGGCCTCCGCCCGCCTTCGAAGCTCCAGCCGACCGCCTCCGCCGCTCGCGGGCCGCGCCACCACCAACTCCTTTTGGGTCCTCCTGCGCCCAACTTGGAAGAAGAGGTTTCTTTCCTGTTTATTTTTTTATGTAAAAATTACATTGTTTTATTTCCAAGTTTATGTAATTGCATAATCATCCCTGTATATAACTAGCATTGCAATTTTCAATTTCCAGTTTGCACAAACACCCCTGTGTTTCCTTATTAATTTGGATCTTGTTTATGCATCATTTTGTTCAATGAAAAATGCCTTTGTGAAGAGCAACTAATTGTCTACAATTAAACTATTTATTGGTATTTTTTGTGACTCATGGGTAATTAATCATAACTGTTCAACTGAAATTTTACATAGTTTACCCATCTTGGACTCTTAAAATTATATCTCACACATAATTGCTCTGAAAATTTCACAAAAATTACGAATGATGCCTTGATATGTGGTTAACTTACTGTCCAAATTTCATCTAAAATGGAGTTGCCTTGTGCCTGAAATAAATCATAGAGTGAAATTGATATTTGATTTTTAATTAAATCCACATACATCATTTTTGTGAAATTTCAACTCTCCTGGATTGCTTATCTAAATATCTTTTTGAGATAATTTGCTCCCTGATTAATTTGATAACATGGATTTATTAGAAATTATTTACTCACTGTCACTCTGATTTCACTAAAAAATCCATAAAAAATTCATAACTTGTCAAAAAATTCTAAAAATATTGATGTACCTTCCTTGCATCATCTTTTAGTTCCAGTAATTTTTTCATAATTTTTGCTTTCTGTTTGTGTGATAAATTGCGAAAAAACCCATAAAAAGTGTGCATTTTTCATTATTGCATTTTAACCCCTAAAATTCTAAAAAATATGTTTTGCATTCATCACTGGATTAGGATTCTAGGAAAAATACGAATTGGCTAAATTGAACTTCTTTTCCATTAAAATTAATTTGGCCTTGTTTGTGTTTTCTAAGTGTCTTGATTCACTTGCATTTGTATTCTTGTTGCATAAAAAAATAAAAAAATACCGCACTGGAAATCTAAAATCTTTATTTTCAAATTACACCCAAGTTGTTCCTTTGCCTCCCTGAGTTCGACCCTGGACTTGCCCGGGATATAAATTAAGCCGAGACACTCTTCACGGAGATCTTCTCTCAGTTCTGACTGAATCGCTAAGTACACGTATTACAACGTGACCAAATTAAACAACGTATTTAGCGACTCGTCAACGAGCTATTATTCAATTAAATTTAGGTGTCAACTATCTACTTAAGAAATTTATAGGCTCTCTAGATTAAGCAAGATGCAAAGAAGATCAAGCATGTTATTTTTTAAAAAAAAATATACATTCAATTTATATGATAAATAATGGTGCACTGCAATCACAGAGTAAATGCACAGTTAACAAACATGCTCTTGAAGAAATGAATTAATTACTTGTCACCATAATTAATCAATAAGGAACAAACAATATAAAAATAAAGCAATTCAACCTCAAGATTCATTTTTAATCTATAACAAGATCAAATATACAAAAATGACACTCTCGAAATTAATGACTGAAATATAGATCAAAGCAGTAATTAAATAACATTAAATTAAAAGGCACAAAAATAGCTTTTTGGCAACATCAATTTCATTAAAATCTAATAAATGATTCACAGTTATTGAAGGAACAAGGCAAGGGTATATACACAATAAAACATGCATTAATTAATTACAAATAAGTCCAAATTAGACTAAAGTGTAATTACAAATTGCTGTTTAGGTATAAATGCATTTTTTAAGTGAGACTTATTTGCAATTATGAATCTTTGATGGGGAGAGTTTGCAATTTACCCATATTGGACATGTGAGCCCACGATGGGCCATTATGCAATAAATGTTATTGCAAATATCATTCCCTTATATGAAATGAAGATTAACTAATTTTCAGAATAGGTCCCTTAGTACAATTAAGGTTATGTAACATGCCCATCTTAATGATCATACAACTGTTGATTCAATAATTAAATCATAGAGGCTGGTGCTTGGATGAAAATCTAATGAGTTAGATTGAGGACTCATCAAGCATTGTCAAGTGATTATTCAGAAGGGATCTCCAACCTGAGAAGGAGATGGCGATCTTTTCTCTATAGGCCGATATCTAACCGACCTCTTGATGCAGTTCCTCTGCATAGGAATACATATTCGGAGGTGTTAAATAAGTTAGGTCAAAGTGTTGACGTAATGAGATCGAGATAACCGAAGTCTTATATCGTACGTTGTCACGATATAGGCACGCATCCTCTTTCCGAAGACAGATGTATTATTGTATGTCTATGTATATACATTTGGCAGACTAATAGGTTGATGACCTAATCAAGGTCTATACATTGACGCACTGGTGTGCATACAAGGGCATATGAGTAATATGATCTCTCAAAGGGATCATGTAGGTTCATTACTGAACTAGAAGACATGAGCTCACTCATGAAATATTGGGAAGAATCAAATTCCATGCATGATCGTCTCTCTTTGGAAGCTTGACTGAATTTGTAGGTTTGATATATACTTTTGGAAAATATATGATCAAGATCTTGGTATGATATATGCTTTTAGAAATTATATGATCGATACCAACTCCCAATGATCAAATGAGAAACTTAGACCTTGAAGTAGACAGTGAAAAGAGATCTAATACTTCGGATTTATTCTGGATCTTCTAGTATGCAGGATGTACATGTATTGGGAATACCTGAGGGTGATGTGATCACAAACGATTGTATAACCATGATGCTTCCATTCCTAGGGAGTAATGAAACGGGTCTGGATTTCAGTGACTCCTCTCAGTAGAGAAGTAATGTAATCTTGTCCAAATATTGCACATTGATCTGAATGTGATTCAGATGCAATGATAAGATTAGATTTACGGTCTTGATTTAATCAAGCATCTATGAGAGGTCCGCAAGATCTGGATTTTAGATGTGATCTCAATATCCAAGTCACTACATATGGAACAATATAATCACCTTGTCGTTATCTCCAAGTATCCGCGGAAAAAGCACATTATCCTTGAAAGAGTTCAAGATAATTTCCGTATTGATATATATATATATATATATATATCCGACCATTGAGAAAATTGATAATTGAATGTGATTTAGTTATCATGAATAATATGAATTTGATTCATATTATAAAAAGAGTTGTCTAAGATAATTAAATTTGATTTAATTATCAAAGATGTAAATAATGTGAATGTGATTCATATATTTGGGAACATGATAATAGAGATTCAAGATGATTAAATATGAATTAATTATCATAGATATGAATAATACAGATAACACTATCCATATTAATCATATATATTATAAATATGACCTATAATATATAAGAGAGAGCTAATTGTAATTGTTAATTAATTGTTGATGTGAATTGGATTCACATTGGATAATTAATTGAAAATGTAATTTACATTTTATATTGGGTTGGGAATGTGATTCACAAATATCCAATGACAAGATTGCAATATTCTCAAAATAATTATGAATTATTTTTGTAGAATAATTTACAACAATTGTTGTTGTAAATATTGGAGATACATGGAATCATGCAATCTTGGAGATTGCATTGAAAATCTCCTACTCCTAATAGGAGTAGGGACGACCACTAATTCTTACAAGGAAAGGGTGGCCATCCACCACTCCTATATGGAATGGGAGTTTCTCCTTTCCATTATCTCCAAGATTACTTGATTTAATTTAAGATTAAATTATATTGATTTATCAAATATATTTAATCTAAATTAAATTAATTGTTGTTGTGTTTTTTTCCAACAACATCTTGACCATTGAAAGAAGCACAAAACAATCTCATCCATTGATCTTGTGTAGTCCATGGATTGTAATCCATGGACTCCCAAAATCATATATAAGAAGAGGCATCCCTTGCCCTTCTTAGAGGTTACAAGTTTACAACAACTCTCTCTCTCTCCCCCTCTCATTCTCTACATGCCATTTCTCTCCCTCTTTCTTGTGGTCGTCCACCATGGAGCCCTAAAGAGAGTCACTATCACCGCCGCGTCGCCATTATGCTGCCGGACTATTTGCTCATGGATTTCCATCTCCTTCGATGTGCTTCACTCGTGAAGAAGATTTCGAATCTCATGTGACGAGATCAGGAGATTCGTTGCTTCGATCATCAACATGGATTGCGAGAAGCACGCGTTTCATCAACGTGCTCGCAAGCATCTCCTCCGTCGGATCGGACTTGAGACAGGAGGTCTCTTCATTTAGAGACTCGATCGCAACCACACTTTAGGAGGTAATCATAATACTTGTTTGTGATTTAGATGAAACTATCAAAGAAGTGTTCTTAGATCTTGTGGTTTCGTCGCATGATTTTTTTTATTTCTGCTGCCTTAAGCAACTATTGTGACTAGTCACTCCCGATAATATACGATACAAATCTCAAGCTTCTGTGATGCATTTAAGGATCATACCATATCCTTCAAGTGATATTAGAGCCTTATGTCGTAGATTTCAGATACGATCCATAAACCTAGGACGACTTGGGTTCGTTAGGGTTTGCGAAAGTTTTCTTGTATTTCATTTTTGCACCTTTGTTTAGTGGATATTTTAGGCCATATTTAAATTGTTTAAACATTAAAATAATCCTTATATTATGTTCCCCATTAAATAAAAAAACTTTAGGATTTGATTTTGCATGATTTCGAATCCGTTTTCTCAAGTTATGATCAATTCAGTGAACATGTATCCATTGTTTCGTGGACTGTGAATCATGACATAATTAAGGAGTTAATTACTGATTTGAAACACCTAGAATTGCGTAAAAATCACTTAGATTATGTTGTAAATCAAATTAGCAAACTTTAGAAACTTATTTTGCTTAATTTGGATTTAAATTGATTGAGATATGCTCATTTTAGTAAGTGATGGTCACTGCTGGAAATTAGTTTCCTAACCAAGAACCTTGTGATTGTCATTTAATCAATTAGTGAAATTAAATGATTTAATTTCCTGAAATAATTATGGATTAATATTTGTGAAATATTTGGTGATAATTATTTCCTTAAATAACATTTACTTAACCAATAATTGATTAGATATGATCTAGATCACAAATTGGTTACATGATCTACATGATCTACTTTCCAACAAGCATTGTTGCTTGAATATGATTGAGAATTTGTTTAGCAAATTTCCTTATAATGCTAATCAAAATGATTTTGATTTTATTATATGGTATAACTTTGGTTGAAAATTTTATTATCATCTCAAGTTCACAATGATCAATTTGGCATTATCCTTTCCCGAGGTGGATAGGTCTCTAGTCATAGAGCGTTGGGCTAGCAGGTTGCACCGTGTGCGGTATGTCTCTCTCTTGTCGGTATTGGCCATGACAACATGTAGGAACTTGATAATGCAGGAGATATTACGATGTATTTTTCTAATTATTAAAATTCGAATAATATGTACTTTGAGATTATACCATCCATTCAAGCAACAATCAAGTTTGTTGATCAAATTGTATTGATAATTGATTTAATGTGATTAAATTAATTATATCCAGATTAAACACTCCATTATAATAGATGTGTATTTCCCTTGGAATAATTAATTATATGAATGTGTTTCATGGTAATTAATTGAAATTTGAAAATGATATGGAGGATCACATAAGTGACATCTATTGTCTCCCGTCAAGGTAAAGGGTTCCGTCTCCGGGGATTGTATGTAGGAGACGCATGTCCGAAGTGAGAGCTCTTGTATGCAAGTGCATCTGGATCGGGCTCTTTGCTTCTCGAAAGAGTAAGTATGTATGTGTAGTGACTCCAATATAGGATCTTCATATTATTGGGACGATATTGGATTGCGCATAGCGAGTTGTATTCCTGTTGACGGCTGGTTCAATTAATGATGAGTCAACATCTTCTTAGGGGTGGTGGGCCCAAGTGTTAAAGACCGAATTGAGAATGCAAGTTGGAATTGTAAGGAGGATGTATTCCTTCTTCTTTTTATTGGAGTTATAGGTTCTCATATTATTGGTATGTGACAAAGATAAGGAAGGAGATCCCAGATCTTGCTTGAGATATAATGGTAAGTATATCACTTACATTGACAGTAAATAAGGGAATGAACTTTCAATGTTGACAAGGCAAGACAACTTTGATATAAAATTCCTAAATCAAAGTAATATATATGTATATATCTATATATATTTATGCAAATTTCTTATTTCAGATAATCCTCATTAAACCCATTTAATAGAATACTCAATAATAACAAGTAAATTATCATAGATTGGATTCATGATCAATATATTGTACTTGCAATCGTACACCTAATGTATGTGGATGCAATATTCAAGTTTCCTCATAATAATGAGGAATGATAATTAAATTGACAGTAGGACACCAACCTAGGGTTTATGTGTCTCTGTAGTCACGATCTCTCATCGAATGTTCTTTGGAAGTGACATGTCGATAATGATCGCAATTGTCAAATAATCCTATAAAATCTAAGAAGATATTTTTGTCAAACATATGTGCTCTCGACATTTCATCATGAATGACATGGTTCTCTGCATTATGTAGAATGGTGGCTCTATAGGAGATGATGTACTCAAAAATGTTTGAGTACCTACCTGAACCAATGAATTTTAAGAGTTAAGATGGATGTAGATATGATGAGTGTCATCATTCTGTTGTCTGTACTCTAGTCATTCATGAAGCTTCATAATATTCACATTGTATGAATTGAATGAAGCATGTATAAATGTTGAAACAGTCTTATATTGAAATCTTTTAAATTTAATATAAGAGATCCTTTGTCTTAAGCAATGGTTGTTTATAGATAAAGGGAGAGCAGTGGAAGCATGGGTCTGACCCATGTGAGAAGAAAAGTCAAAGAGTTGACTATACTTCTGTGACTTCCATATAACATCCGAAGAGTTGGATGAATACCAATACCACAATAAGTTGATGTGTTGATAGTATGACTACCAAGTCTATCTTGAATCCTTAGAGAAGGACTCAAATAGTGCATCAGAATAATCTATATATAATCATTGATATTGACTTGCTTATTGATAAGATCAAAGTATAATAACACTTGCAATTGGTTGCATATGTTTTAGAAAACTTGAAAACTTTGATTTTATGATTTTAATAGTCATCCAGATAGATATGATGCAATTGTTACAACAATCTCTATTGGATTGATAGACTTCACATTTTTAGTGGGAGAGTCCTCAGTCTTAGAGAATATCTCTATGACTTGGATATTAGAATACACTCATAATTTATTTCTAAATGTTGGAAATAAATATGAATTCTGGAATAAACCTATCATAGAGAGTTATGATGGATATATTTTAGATAGTAATCTAATATCTAGTGGACTCTACTAAATTAGAAAATTAATGAATGGTTCATTAAGATTCTTAATACTGAAAGTTAAACTTTATAAGATCAATAGGAGGATGAAGATCATTTGACAATGATCTAGAATCAAGCCTTGGATAATATTCTATTAATCTGATTAATAAACTAGTAAGAGATGAAACTTTAGAATGTCTAAAATTTCAAAACTTACATAGTTATGAATATTGTATTCAAAGTAAAAATGTCAAATGCACCCTTCTTTGGGAATGGTGTAAGATGTCAAGGTATTTAATATACCATACATATGGATGTATGTGAATCATCTATATCATAATAAACATTGATGATATGTGATATCATTCGATGATTTTATGATATAAGATTTCTTCCCTTCACCTTAGAAACCTTTGAAATTTTCAAAGATTTCACCATTTTGGTTTAGAACCAAAGTTTGAAGGTTAGTTTTCTAATATTCCAAAAGTGCCCCTATGCACATGTTTGTTTGTCAAAGTTTAATTCTATTTTACACGGATACCCCTGTGTTTGCTTATTAATTTGGACATCAAGTTTTGCGTCATTTTATTCAATGAAAAATGTCTTGTTGTTGAGCAACTAGTTCTCTACCACGTGGATATTTATTTATATTTTTATAGTCTTTGGGTAATTAATTAAAAATGTTTAACTGAAATAATGCATATTTTACCCATTTTGAGCTCTTAAATTCATATCTCACTCATTGTTGCTCCAAAAATTTCACAAAAATTTGAGATGATGCCTTGAAATGTGTTTGAATTATTACCCAAATTTCATCCAAAATAGAGTTATCCTATGCCTAAAATAAATTGTGGAGTATTTTTAGTAAATGATTTTTAATTAAATCCACATACATCTTTTTCACAAAATTTCAAATCTCCTGCATTTCATATGAAAATACCTTTTGAGATAATTTACACTCTGATTAATTTGATAACGTGGATTTATTAGGAATTAATTACTCATTGTCACTCTGATTTTAGTAAAAAATACATAAAAATCATATTTTGTCAAAAAATCCAAAAATATTAATGTAGCTTCCTTGCATCATGTTTATGTTCCAGTAAATTTTTCATGTTGCTTACTGTTTGTGTGAAAAATTGCGAAAAAAAATCATAAAAAGTGTGCATTTTTAATTGTTGCATTTTAACCTCTAAAATTCTAAAAAAAAGATATGTTTTGCATGCATCACCGGATTAAGATCGTAGAAAAAATATAAATTGGCCGAATTGAACTGATTTGACATTAAAAATAATTTGGCCTAGTTGTGTGTTTTCTTATTGTCTTTATTCATCCACATTTGCATTTGCATTTATTTTTGCATAAAAATATAAAAAAATCCGCATTTGGAAATCGAGATCTAAATTTTCAAATTAACCCGACGTTGTTCCTTTGCCTCCCTGTGTTCGACCCCGGACTTCCCGAGATATAAATTAAAGCCGAGACACTCTTCACATAGATCTTCTCTCGGTTCTGATTGAATCACTAAGTACACGTACTACAAAGTGTCCAAATTAAATCACGTATTTAGCAACTCGTCAGTCCGCTGTGATGATTTGCTCTCCCACTGAAAATATAATGTCTATCTATCCAATATAGATTGCTGCAACAATTGCATCAATATCCTTGTGGATGACTATCAAACTTTAAGATTAAATTTTTTATTCTTCTAAAACATATGCAACCAATTGTAAGTATTATTAGAAGAATGAGATACAATTATCAGACTTTGATCTTATCAAATAAGAAAGTCAATTTCAATGATTAAATGTAGATAATTCCAATGCACTATCTGAGTCCTTTTATGATCCTAGATGGACTAGATAGTTACAGTATCAATACATCAGCTTATTGCACTATTGGCATTCATCCAACCCTTTGTATGTCATATGGAAATTACAAAAGTACAATCAACTCCTTGACTTTCCTTCTTGCTTGGGTCAGACCCATGCTTCCATTGCGCTCTTTATCTATAAACAATCATTGCTTAAAACAAAGGACCTCTTATGTTGAATTCAAAAGATTTCAAGATAAAAGTATTTCAACATCTATGTATGCTTCATTTAATTCATACAATATGAATATAATGAAGCTTCATGAATGACTTGAGTATAGATAGTATAATGATGACACTCATCATATATACATGCATCTTAACTTTTAAAGACTTTGATTCGGGTAGATACTCAAACATCTTGAATACATCATCTCTTATAGAGACACCATTTTGCATGATGCAGTGAACCATGTCATTCATGATTAAATGTCGAGAGCACATATGTATGTCAAAATATCTTCTTAGATTTTTAGAAGGATTAATTGACAATTATAATCAACATCGAGATGTCACTTTCAAAGTACATTCGATAAGAAATCAAGACTATAGAGACATACAAACACTAGGGTTGTAGTCCTATTGTATATTTAATCATCATTCCTCATTATTATGAGGAAAACTTGCACATTGCAACCACATACATTATGTGTCCAACTGCAAGTATAATATCTTGATCATGGATCTAATCCATGTTCTTTTACTGATCATTATTACGTATAGTATTGAGGGGGTTTAATGAATGATTATTTGAAATAAGAAAATTTCATAAATATATAAATATATATATTTACTTTGATTTAGGTATTTTTATATCAAAGTTGACTTGTCTTATCAACACTGATAGTTCATTCCCTTAATCACTTTCAATGTGAGAGATATACTTAGCATTATATCTCAAGCAAGATCTAAGATCTCTTTTCTTATCTTTATCGCATCCCAATAATATGAAAACCTTTAAGTCGGATAAAAAGAAGCGGGAACACATTCCGCTTTGCAAGTCCAGCTTGCATTCCAGACTCGGTCTTTAACACATAGGCCCACCACCCTTAAGATGATGTTGACCCGTCGTTAATTGAACAAACTATCAACATGCTTAAAACTCGCTATACGCAATCCAATATCGTCACAATAGTATGATGATATGATATTTGGTTCACTACACATACGGACTTATTCTTTCAAGAAGCAAAGAGCATGATCTAGATGAACTTCTATTTAGGATTGTCACTTCGGACCGACATCTACTACACACAATCCCCGACAACGGAACACTGCCTTGGCGAGAGACCATGGATGTCACTTATGTGATCCTCCATATATCGTTCAAATTTTAATTAATCATTATGAATCATATTCACGTGATTGATTCTTCCAAGGGAAATACATATCTAGCGTTTTTATTTGGATATAATTAATTTAATCACATTAAATCAATTATCAATCCAATTCAATCAACTAGCAAACTTGATTGTTACTTGAAAAGAAGGTATTATCTCACAATTATGTATTATTCAAATTTTAATAATTAGAAAAATACATCATGATCTCTCAAGAATTATCCTTTCCCTACTTGCTGTCATGGTCAGTATCGATGGGAGTAGAACAGATCGCTCACGAAGCAACTTGCTACCCCAACGTTCCCCGACTAGACACCATATCCGCCCCGGGCAAGGATAATGCCAAATTGATCACTTTGTACTTGAGATGATAATCGATTTTTCAATTGAAGTTATAACATATAGTAATAATCAAAATCATTTTGATTATAAAGAAATTTACTAAATAAATTCCCAATCCTATTCAAGTAACTTTGATTGTTAGCAAATAGATCGTGTAACAAATTTGTGATCTAGATTATATCTAATCAATTTTTTGATTAAGGCAATGTCATTTAATGAGATAATTATCATCAAATATTTATCCATAATTATTTCAGAAAATTAACCATTAATTTCACTAATTTATTAAATGACAATCACAAGGTTCTTGATAAGGAATGTAATTTTCAGCAGTGATCCTCACTCACTAAAATTATCATATCTCAATCAATTTAAATCCAAATCATGCAAAATAAGGTTCTAAAGTTTTCTAATTTGATTTAAAACAGCACCCAAGTAATTATCACACATTTCTAGGTGTTTCAAATAGTAACTAACTCTTTAATTACGTCAAGATTTGCCATCTCCGAAACAATGGATATGTGTTCATTAAAATGATAATATCTTGAACAATCGAATTCCAAATCATGCAAGCTCAAATCCCACGATTTCCTTAATTAATGAGGAACATAATCCAAGTGATAATTTTGTGTTTAAGAAATTTAAATAGGGACGAAAATAATCACAAAATAGGGCTGCGATAATGAAATACAACAAAATTTTTACAAATCATAATGAGTCCAAGTCTTCCTAAGTTTATGGATTGTATCCAAAACCTCTAACATAAGGCTCTGGTACCATATGAAGGATATGGAAAGATCCTAAAGTGTGTCACTGAATTGTGAGGATCGCATCGTATGCAATCGGGAGCGACTAGTCGAACTCGTTGCTCCGGGTAATAAAATTTTTTAAATTTTAATCCGATGAAACCACAAGATCCAAAAAGCACTTCTCGGATCATTTCATCAAGCACATAAATATTAGGTTTATCTCTTAAAGTGTGGTTGCGATCGAGTCTCTAAACGAAGAGACCTCTTATCTCAAGTCCGATCCAACAAAGAGACGCTTGTGAGTACATTGATGAGGCGCATGCTTCTCGCAATCCATGTTGATGATCCAAGTAGCGAAATCTTCTGATTTCATCACACGAGATACGAAGTCTTCTTCACGAGCAAGTCTCACCAAAGGAGACGAAGATCCACGAGCAAACAATTCGGCAGCACAACGATGATGCTGTGGCGGTGGCGACCCTCTCAAAGGTTCCATGGTGGGCGGTCACAATGAGAGAGAGAGAGAGAGTTGGCGTATAAAGAATGAAAGAGAGAAAGCATTAGTTTTTTTATTTTATCTGAAGATTAAGGGGTGCCTCTTCTTACATAATATTTTGGGATTCATAGATCTCAAATCATGGTTAACACAAAATCAATGGATGAGATTGATTTGTTGTTCTTTCAATGGCTATTATTTTGTTGTAAAAACAAAAAAACAATTAATTTGATAAAACTAAATATATATTGAATAATAAATTAATTCCGAATCAAATCAATTATCTTGAAGATAACTGGAAGAAGATAATCCTCTACTAATCAAGGAGGGAAGGCCACCCAATCTCATTTGGACTTGGTGGTCGTCCACCACCTTCGGTGGATGGAAATCTTTTCCAATGAGAATATATTATCTTATTCCAATATTATCTCACAATAATAATTCTCAATTATCTTGAGAACATTGCAATCATACCATTTGAAATTTGTGAATCTCATTCACAACCCAAAATAAAATATAAAATATATTTTCAATTAATTATCTAATGTGAATCCAATTCACATCAATAATCAATCAAAAAAATATAAATTACTATAGGCTCTCTCTAATATATTATAAATGACACTTATAATATATATGATTAATATCGATAATGCTATCCACATTATTCATATTCATGATAATTAAATTAAATTTTATCATTTTGGATCTCTATTCTCATGTACCCAAATAATATGAATCGTGTTCACATTATTCTCATCTTTAATAATAAAATCACTCTTCTTATATGAATCAAATTCATATTTTCATGATAATTAATTCATAGTTAATTATCAATTTTCTTAATGCTCGGATACACATATCAATAATGAAATTATTCATGAACTCTTTTAAGGATAATGCGCCTTCTCCGCGGATACTTGGAGATAAGGACAAGGTGATTGTAATGTTCTGCATATAGCGACATGGATATTGAAATCGCATCTCAAATCCAGATCTTGCGGAGCTCTCATACATACTTGATTAAATCAAAACCGCAAATCTAATCTTCTAATTACATATGAATCACATTTAGATCAATGTCCAACATTTGGACTAAGATCATATTACTTTTCTATGAGAGGAGTCACTAAAATCTAGACATATTTCATCACTCCCTATGAATGGAAGTGTCATGGTTATACAATCATTTATGATCACATTATCCTCAAGTATTCATAATACTTGTACATCCTGTGTACTGGAAGACTCATAATAATCCCAAAAATTAGATCAATTTTTACACTGTCTACTTCAGTATTTATCATTAAGTTTCTCATTTGTCTATTGGGAGTTGGTATCGATCATATACTTTCCAAAAGCATATATCATACCCAGGTGTTGATCATATACTTTCTAAAAGCATGTATCAAACTTACAAATTCAGTCAAGCTTCCAAAGCGAGATGACCGTGCACAGAATTTGATTCTTCCCAATATCTCATGAGTGAGCTCATGTCTTTCTATTCAACAATGAACATGTATGATCCCATTGAGATATCTTATTATCATATGCTCTTGTATGCACACCAATGTATCGGTATATAGACCTTGGTTAGGTATCAACTTATTGGTCTGCCAAATGCACATACTAAGACATATAATAACACATTTGTCTTCGGTTAGAGTATGTGAGCCTATATCGTGACAGCATACGACATAGATCTTTGATTATCTCGATCTCATTAAGCCAACTCTTTGACCTAACTTATCTAACACCTCTGAATCTCTATTCTTATGTAGAGGACCTGCATCAAGATATCGGTTAGATATCAACCTTTCAAGAAAGGATTGTCATCTCCTTCTCAGTATGAAGATCATCTATTAAGAATCATTTGACGATGTTTGATGAGTCCTCAATCTAACTCTTTAGATATTCATTCAAGCACCATCCTCTATGATTCAATAATTGAATCAACAGCTATATGATCAGTAATATGGTCATGGTATATAACCCTAATTGTACTAAAGAACCTATTATGCAAATCAGTTATTTTTCATTTCAGATCAAGGAATGATATTTGCAATAATATTTATTGATAATAGCTTGCTGTGGGCTCGCATGTCCAACGCGAAGCCCGTTTCTTTTTGTTTTTTTTAATTTTGTTTCATCGTGATCTTTTCTACCAAAAGTTGTGCAAATATATAAGCAATATTTGTGCATGTATCACGAATTTATTAGCATCGATTTTTTTCATAAAAATCCCTAAGTTCGAAACTTTTAAATCTCAATCATATCATGGATTGATGTGTTTTAGTGATCCGCGAGTACCCACAGGTAACCAAGACCCATTCATATAACTCAGGTATCCGTTATTATGATTACTCGTTGGAATGGGTTGGATCAACCCGTCAACCCGATAATGATGGGTCAGGGCGGATCATGGTTGAACGGATCGAGTACCCGTCCCATGCACACCCCTATACAGAAACACTTTCCCTAACATACTTCTCCTGAGATTTCAGATTACAAACACAGCATTACAATCTCTACGCTTAAAAAATACATTTCAACAACACTTTGTACATGCACAGTTCTCAAGATAGTAAAATGTGATGCAATGGTATTAAGCAATGATTTTGAAATCGAACCAAACATCTAACCGGAAATCTAACCATAATGATCAAATCGGTTCGAACCATGTAATCAAACCAATTCAACCAGATGACAATGTCATCATTATTTAAAATCGAATTAAATCAAACACGTGAAAAAAATGGTTGAACCGACTCATCAAACCAAGAAGAAATAAAATCTATATACAATCTACACTTAAATATATTTGACATAAAAATAAAATACATAGACCATCTATATAATTTACATATATATAATATTTTTTCATATGCACCATCAAATGCAATACATATCATATATATTATTTGGACTAGCTACTCTATCGAATAATAGTGTAATTATATTTAAAATCTATTATATGCAAAAGGATGTGTTATAATAGTTGGTTAGGAGTTTTTCGGATAGAGATGCTAAAAGTCATGGATTCAACTTCCACCTGTAGCATTATTCTTGAATAAATTTAAAAATATATACAATTCAATTTTGATTGAACTTAATGTAATCAGATTAAAAAAATAGATTGAACGGACAAGTTGATTAAAATATGAACTATAAAAATCAAATTGGTGACAACCAGTTAACCAAACTGTCGAACTGATACAAATCAAATTCACCGATCTAATCAATTGGTCCGATCCGATTTTCAAAACAATGGTATTAAGTACATCAACAACAATCTATTGATATTTTTAATAATCTAATTGTAATCGATAATCAAAATTCATATGTGATAGCAAGAGTTGCATGCAACTAACTACAATTGGAAGTATAGGCAAGATTTATTGTGAATAATAACCTTTTCGACTATTAGTTTGTAAAATCATCAGTAAGTAGTAGATGTGTTGGAACACATAATGCAGATACATCAATTCAAAAAGGGATTAATGAGATTATCCCTAAGGGGAAGCCTACTTAATTACCCCATACTTAGTTTTAAATTTCATAAGGTGTTTTCTGAAAACAACTAGGGCAATTTAGTCCACTAGATGATGAAATATTTTAAATAATTATCAAAATATTTGTAATTAATTACATAGAAATCAAGTTTTAATATTTAAAAATATAGTTATCAATCGATACTTGAGATGATGATTTGAGAAGTCAACTTAGTCAGGCACAAATAGGCACCTGCCAATTTGGATTTCTCCTTTCAGATAATTTATGTTCATACGCTCCTTTTTATTCACATCTAAATCACCCAACATTTGTTGTCTCTCAAAATAAGGGTTACGGATGTAAATGACCTAAAAGCACTCATTTGTTTGCAACAAATGGATTTTTTTTGGGAATCGATTCTTTTTCATATGCACCATCAAATGCAATACATATCATATATATTATTTGGACTAGCTACTCTATCGAATAATAGTGTAATTATATTTAAAATCTATTACATGCAAAAGGATGCGTTATAATAGTTGGTTAGGAGTTTTTCGGATAGAGATGCTAAAAGTCATGGATTCAACTTCCACCCCTAGCATTATTCTTGAATAAATTTAAAAATATATACAATTCAATTTTGATTGAACTTAATTTAATCAGATTAAAAAAATAGATTGAACGGACAAGTTGATTAAAATATGAACTATAAAAATCAAATTGGTGACAACCAGTTAACCAAATTGTCGAACTGATACAAATCAAATTCACCGATCTAATCAATTGGTCCGATCCGATTTTCAAAACACTGGTATTAAGTACATCAACAACAATCTATTGATATTTTTAATAATCTAATTGTAATCAATAATCAAAATTCATATGTGATAGCAAGAGTTGCATGCACCTAACTATAATTGGAAGTATAAGCAAGATTTATTGTGAAAAATAACCTTTTCGACTATTAGTTTGTAAAATCATCACTAAGTAGTAGATGTGTTGGAACACATAATGCAGATATATCAATTCAAAAAGGGATTAATGAGATTATCCCTAAGGGGAAGCCTACTTAATTACCCCATACTTAGTTTTAAATTTCATAAGGTACTTTCTGAAAACAACTAGGGCAATTTAGTCCACTAGATGATGAAATATTTTAAATAATTATCAAAATATTTGTAATTAATTAAATAGAAATCACGTTTTAATATTTAAAAATATAGTTATCAATCGATACTTGAGATGTTGATTTGAGAAGTCAACTTAGTCAGGCACAAATAGGCACCTGCCAATTTGGATTTCTCCTTTCAGATAATTTATGTTCATACCCTCCTTTTTATTCACATCCAAATCACCCAACATTTGTTGTCTCTCAAAATAAGGGTTACAGTTGTAAATGACCTAAAAGCACTCATTCGTTTGCAACAAATGGATTTTTTTGGGAATCGATTCTTTGGTACATGAAATTGATAAATATCCATACCATAAGGCCTTGTTCGTTTGGGTCATAATGAGGAATAGAATAAGGGGAATAAGCCTCCAACACGCTTCCCTATGGTACAACTATTCCCCATTATTTCAACTTATTTCACTCTTATTCCTATCTTTATCCCACCTTACCTACCTTTATTTCACCTTATTCTCCTTATTCTTATCCTCCAGCGGAACGGAAAATAGACCATTATTCCCCTTATTCCCCATCCTTATTCCTGCTTATTCTCCTACCGAACGGGCCCTAAGGATGTTAACCAAACATCGTATATAAAATAATGATTAATAAATACTCTTTTGAGATGCCTTAAAACTAATCCATCCATTCAACCGGATGCGATGCAAATAGGGAGGAAAATAGATATGGACTTATCCGAATATTCACTTATCGTATTCAAAAAATTATTGAATATGGATATTCCTCCTTAGAGACAAAACAAATGTTGGGTGATTTGAATGAGAAATAAAAATGAGGATATGAAGATAAATTATCCAAAGGGGAAATCCAAATCAACACCTAAGGTGCATATTTGGGTTGGACTTCCCACAATAACACCTCATATGCCTATCGATAACTATTTTTAAAATGTTAAGGCTTTGTGCTTATTTAATTAATTATGAGTATTTTAATAATTATTTTTTTTAAAATGCACTAGATGATAATAAGTTATCATTCAAAATTCATATAAAACAAGCATTCCTAACACACCCATTTAGAAGAGGTCAATTTCAACATTACTAAGAACGTTCAAATATGAAGGTCTTGAGTCAAAATTTGAATGACAACATGGTATCATGCAGTGATCTAGATCCCCAAGTGTTTTTAAAAATTACCATAAAAATAAAAAAAATAATGATAGGATAGATAAATTGGCTCCCGCAGGGGTATCCCCGTTAATCCCATTCCAAAAACAAGAGGGTTGACAAGCTTACGTACCCAAATAAAAGGGACGGACAGACTATTACTCTATTTCTGACTCAGAATATCACAGAAAAAAACCTGAAAAATCATACAAAGTATTAGCAGAACTATGCTGCGTTATCTTGATAAATATACCATTAGTAAAACAATAGGCCATATAGTTGAGAAATGGTCATCGCGATACAGATAATGGTAATTATTATCTGGACTGCTTCATCCCTTGTGGCATACAGAAAGGCCAAAGGGGCGACAAATTAGTCCCAAAATTTACAGGAAAAAAGTGTCATTGAAACATGTAAATCTCCACATCAAAGTATGAATAGTGAATCTCAACCTTCGTATTCCAAAATACTTTGATATTATAACAAGTGAATCTCAAAATATATATCACTAGCAATTAAAAGTGTGTACCTAATATTAAAACTAAACCACCATCTTCACCTGATCTCCAACTCCACAGACTTTCAAACCATAACAAATACTGCAACTCAGATGAGGCCAAGGCAATGGTTGGTTTCATTTATCGGACATTATTTGAGTTTATTTTACTATTAGAATATTTTATTAGCATTGCAGATTTATACAAACATAGTGTATAGTAAGATATCTCCATTCCATTGCCTCAAAGATGTAATCAAGATATAAAATAACACAACCAAGGTCGATCTTCACTGATGAACTTTCTTTTATTTAAAACATCATAAAAAAGCACACGAACAGATGCCTAAACAAGAGAAAAAACACAAGTTACTTTTGAGCATTAACTGGTTCACAAAGCTCGGATATGACATCAAAATTAAAACTTGCAAAATGGATCAAACATGGTACTCTACTCTTCCTCCTCGCTGCCGGAACCCCCCTGCTTCTTGTTGTGCTTCCTAGCGTACCTCTGATTCCTCAAGAACTTGGGATCCATCTGCGTGGAAAAAGAGAAGCAAAATTGCAAACGTTCGGGTTAGGGTTCCCAATCCAGGTGCAAAGGCGGGACCTCAAAAGAGATCCGATATAGTAAGATCAGTACCCCTTTGGTCGAGGTGTTCCTGTGCTTCTTGGGCTTCTTGATGCCGTTCCTGTGAGCCTTGTGGGACTGGTTGTGCGCGGTGTGGTTCTTCGACTTGGCCATTCTGTGCAATGGAAACGAGAAAACATCAATCTTTATCAACTGTGGCGTGTGATTTAGATGATTGCAACAACGCACGACGAGATTTGATCCTAAAAAAGACGGATCTTTGATGGGAGAAGTGTTACCTGGAGAATGGGTGACGGCAAGCTCCCGCGCCGTCTGGGACGAATTAGGGTTTCTGCAATTTATAGAACTTAGGCTACTGGTAAAATTGCACGAGGAACTTTTTTTACGGAGGAAATTACTTTCCAGTAGACTATGGAAATGTTGGGAGGGGAATAAGAAATGAGGAAATTACTCAACATAATGCTTCCAAATGAAATAAGGAAAAATCGTTTAATTTCTAAAGGTTGGATCGATTCGATGTGGTTTATGAATTAAAAAACCAGAGTCAATAATATCATACATAGTTCAACTTCAACTTCCCTATAGGTTGGTTACTGGGTTTGGTTGAGTTGAGGTAACCTTCTGAATAATAAATTGTGAGGAGGGTTGTAATAGTAGGTGTTTGGTTAAGAAGAGGGTTGGATTGAAGTTGAACCTGGCATGATGTGATGTAATGATGGGTTGAAGTGAGTGTAGTTATGATTGAGTGATAATATTTTTTGAAATAATTTTTTAAATGATGTCTTGTTTTTGTTTCCAACAATGCCCTCAACTGTTATTTTACAAGTTCCATCAACGCCATCAACTGTTATTTTGGTGTAGATGCAGCACGTTCTCGATTTGATTTTTCTCCTTAGTCGTAAGATCATAGCTGTAATTCTTGGATTCCAAAACGGTTAGAATGGATCAACTTGTAAGATCTAGTAACGGATGCATCATTTTGAGCATTATAACAGCTAAATAAATACCGTAAACGAAATCCAAACTTGGACTAACAGATCGATTTCCTCTAATATTTTGAATGGCAGCTGAAAAATCATAGGGACCTGTCGAGACATCGCATCATTCGTCCCCTTAAAAATATATTACGGGATGGAACCACATCAATAGGTATTATTTGAATTTACGATATATATTTGATGAGCGCCAAATCCGCCTCTTTAATAATGATGAATTCTAGTATAGGAGGCGAAAATCGGCCGAATAAAAAACCACAATCTTTGAATATTGTGGAGTATTTTTACTTGACAAGTCTACCAAGGTCGAACACAGGGACACGATCTACTCTATCTATTTATCGAATTTTTACTAATTAAGAACAGATGTGAATTATTTCTTGATTCCAGGTTTCTATGAAAATGCATGATGCACTATGCAGATTATAATGCAATAAAATGATGCATGTAATTTTTAGTTGATTTTTATGCGATTATAAGATGATGCATGAGAGTAATGCAAGGGAACTTATATGCAGAACAAAAGATTACAAATATATCCTAAAAAGATCACTGAAATTGAGCAACATAATAAGAATTGAAACCAGGGTCATTTTGATCACAACAATAAGATCAGTCATCAAATCAGAGCAAGGACAAGTAGAACAAGGTCATCATCTAACATTAAAAAATACTTCATTTAAAAATTAAATCAGATGAGAAAATTAGACATGCCATGAGATAGATGAAGAAACAAAGATCAAAACGACACTAAAATCATGCAATTTGGACCTACGATGCTCAAGTTATGAAGAAAACAATGCAGGGACATAATTGTAAATAAAATGCAAGAAATAAAGGGATAAATATTACATTTAGGTCCCTTGAAGGACCTAAATATAAATACCAAAAACTGCCTGCGCCCTATGCAATTTTTCCATATGCGTGGGGGCATTTCTACAATTTCCAGAAGCTATTAGGGTATCCTTGTAAAATACCCAGGCACGCACGTGAGGCACGCACCTGGGGACATGTATGTAATTATCAGAGGTTACTGGGTCTTCCGTGCAAATTACCCAAGCCCTCACGTGAGGTGCACGTGAGGGGCCTAGGCTCGAGGCTCGCGGCTGACTCGGGACACGTGGCAGCACCTGGAGGCTCGGAACGAGATTCGTTGAACCCGAGGCTTCTGGCTCGGACTGAGGCTTGGTTGTCCATGTGTCATCTTCCTGACCATCCGATCCAAATGATCAGATGACACTTGTAGCATCATCTCCTCCGCAGGCCACCGGAGAAGGCGGGGCTCCGGCGACCTGCTAGTTGCTCCTCCGTGCTCCATTGGATAATCTGAAGGTCGGGGAAGAGAGCTGGAGGTCTGGCGGACGTCCTTGAGCCAAGTAGAAGCTTCGTGGTTGTCTGGAGGTGCTCAACAGAGCAAGGTCGTCGGAGGAAGAGCTCGAGACCGGCGGGGAGGCACGAGCTTCGCCCATTAAAGATATTTGACCTACAGATGTTAGAATAGTCGAGGAGTGCCTTTGTGCAGTGCATGAGAGTGAAGTGGGGGTGAGTGGGAGCCAGATCGGGCGGAGAAAGCAGTGGCTCGAATGTGTCCTCCGACGTGTTGCCGGAGGAGATGGATCGAGGCGGAGCGGACGGTGGAAGAAGAGAGGAGGTGATCGGAGATGGTGGCGAGAGAGACTTGTGGAGGGGTTAGGCCGTGATGAATATCATTGTGGGAGGCAGGAAAATTGTGATAAAATTGATCAAAATTAGGGGGAAAGTACCTGGAGGTCGGACGGAGAACGGGCGGAGGAGGTTGCTTGGGCTGAGCGCCTTGGAGGTGCTCCGGTCATCACCCGACGAGGTCAGCCATACCTCGGAGATCAGTAGTGGCGGAGCCAGCTGCAGCACGGCCAAGGCGGTAATGGGTCGATGACAACTTTCCCGCACCCTTAGTTAATTCGGTCAATTTAATGTCCAAATTAATTAAAGTGATTCGTTGTAGTCTGATACGAGAGGTTAATCAAAAACCACTTATCGATTAATGTAAAGTTAATTTTAAGCGGCAATATTTTTTTACTTGGTGGAAGTCCAAGGTCGATCTCAGGGAGGCATCTGTCTCCTTAGTTGAATTTAAGCAAGGATCCGAGTGTTGATTTACGAGGAGTAATTTTTTTTGGTCTTTTTTAATTTTCTATGCAGACTTATGGAGACAATGCAGGCCAATTTGATGTTCAATTTAATTATGGTATCAAATGAAGTCCAAAAACTATGAAAATTGACCAGATGATTAATGATGATGAAAATGACCTACACTAATTTTTTTGGAATTTTTCGACACTAAATAAATTTACTGTGAATTAAATGAACAGACAGGGTGATTTTCAGTATTTAATTTTTAATAAATATCAAATCAAAATTTTTTCAAGAACTAAAATTATCCTAGGTGGCTCTAATGAGAAGGGACCTAGGAAAATTAACAGAACTTAATTTCACTGTGAAATGAATTAATTAAAATTAATCTAAGGAAATCACTTAACAATTTATTTAGGCCTCGATATGCGTGAAAATGCTATGAAATTTTTATGGTATGTTAAAAATGATGTCCTTAAGCTACTTTGAATTTTTGATGAATTTTGGAAGCACCAAGGAATTGACTATAAATCAAAAGGTGTCACTGGGCAAAATATGTCAACAATTCACCAATTAATTCATTAATAATTCAAATGAACTAACAAAAAGATGACACGTGGACCAATAGACAGAGGACAAAATTTCCTACAAAATGCAATTTTTAGAATTTCAAAATGATGTAAAATGCAATCTAGGGATACGTGCAAACACAGGGGTGTAAATGCAATACAGGAAATTAAAATTACAATGAACAAATATGCAGACAGGGACTAAAATGCAATTACCTATAATATGGGGGACTCTTGTGCAAATTCTCCACAGGGCACGTGCTCCTCACGTGGGGTCTGCTTCACAGGGACCTCTTTGCAATTTTGGAAAGCTCCTGGGGCTTCTGTGCAATTTACCCAGGCCGCACGTGCTCCTCACGTGGGCGGCCTAGGCTCGGAGGGCTGCGGTGGCTCGGAGCGAGGTTCGGGCTCTCTGGAGGTCCGGAGTGAGGCTCGGTGTAGGCTCGGGTTGTCCGAGCCTAGGCTTGGGGCCGAGACTCGGTCTTCGTCGACGTGGCGTGTCTGCGTCCGTTAGATCCTTGATCGATCCAACGGGTGTGGATTGCTCCTGCTGATAGCGACGTGGGCGATTAGTGACCGTTGGATCTAGATTGATCCAACAGCACCTGGAGCGCGATGAAGTGGTGACGTGGTTGATCTATAGCCGCTGGATCGTGACGAATCTAATGGCTCTCTGCTGCTCCGGTCGTGGGTGACGTGGCGTGATTCGGACCGTTCGATCAAGATGATCGAACGGTGGTTGTATGTCATCTCCAACGGTCCTCCGCCACCTGCGGAGGAGAAGGCGGGGCTCCGGCGTAGCTGGCTCTGCTCCGCCTCGGTCGCTAGGCGTCGATGAAGCTCTTCGTATGCTCTCGAGTAGCTCGGAAGATGCGGAGCGTACGTCGGAGCCTCCGGTGGGCTCAGGAGCGGTGGAGATGCGTTGAAGCTCGATGGCGAAGAAGCTCGAAGGGGGCTCCGACGAAGCTATGGCCAGTGAAGAAGTGAGGACCTGCAAGGGGTTAGGGGTATAGCCGAAGCACGTGTGTGCGCGTGGAGGTATGTAGGGTGAATGGCGAGGCCTAAGGCGGAGTGTGAGTGGTCCGGCGAGCGAGCTCCGCCGAGGTGGCGGAGCTGGAGTCGAGGAAAGTCGAGATGCGGTGTTTGAGGGAACGGAAGGGTGCTCGAAGATCGGAGCTCTGTCGCGGAGCTCGGAGGAATGAAGGTGGAGCGAGAAAACAACGGTGGACGGCGAATAAATTAGGAGAAATCAAAGGAAAAATTAAGGAGAAGATCAGAAGATGATGGAGGGGGTTACCTGGGGAATGGAGCTCAGATTTGAGCTCCAGGTCTTCGCTCGAGGGATCGGTAGGGTCCCGAGCTCGCGCAGCTTCGCGGAGGGAGGCTGCGACACGGCAGAGCTTGCCGTGGATCTCGCCGGAGAAGAAACTTGTCTTCGCTCGAAGACACACCCAATTGCTGTCACCAATGGATCGATCTGAGCTCGAGGAACCTCTCTGGAGTGGCGGATGGGGGTGAAGTCGGCCGGTGAGGGTGTATTTATAGGTTGAAGGTGGTGGGTTGGCTGGTGACGAGGCGAGGTTGGTGGTCGACGTGGGGCGACTCTGGTGGGAGTGGTGGAGCGTGAGGGAGCTGGCGAGGGAGAGGGATGAGTGGGTGACGTCGTGGGGGTGTTAGCGGTCGGAGAGGATGGCTGACGTGCGTCCAAGAATAGGAAGGGGGCGCCCCTCCCGCAAGGCAAGGGACGTGGGAGAGAGGGGCGCCCAGAGGTAGGAGACGAGGTCTCCACCGTTGGATCGTGTAATCCAACGGTGGGGATCAAGGGGAAGCTGGTCGGGTAGGATTAGATCTGGGGCGCGGAGATGATGGGCTGTGGTGTAGCCACGTGGCGCGTTGTGGGCGAAGCGCGAGCGAGCGGCCTGGATAAGGAGATGGAGCTGATCGAAGGGCCAAGACTCGCTGGAAGAGGGGCGGCTGTGATGGAGAGATCAAGGGTCTGATCAAGCGGCGTAGATGCTGCCACGTGGATGGCTCTGGTGACGGCGCTAATGGGCGGTGCAGATCAAGGCAAGAGAAGATCTGATGGCTATGGATTTAAGCGCGCGTGGAAAAGGCTGGACCGTTGGATCTGAAGCGAGATCCAACGGCTGAGGACGCAGGCGGGTGAGGCGAGGGGAAGCGGGCCGCGTGGCGCAACCAGAGGGCGCCACGTGGCCTGCTGTGAGTGGTTGGAGAAAAATACACTTGTAGAGAGAATAGGGGACCGAATTTGGAAAAACTCAAAACATGAAAGTTGTAGATCTCGATGAGATCTACAAGTTTCATGTTGACCAAAGACGGAGATGAGGTCAAATGTGATACATAAATACAAGGATACATAGATATACATAGATAGTATACAAAGTGGCCCAAAAACCCATCTTTCTCATACAAGCTCCAAATTCAATGAAATTAGTCTCATTTTAAAGGTCTTTTAATGTGTAGTATTCTAAGAGTAAGTAGATCTAATTCGGAGTTTGCATGAGGGCTTTATTTGCATTCTAATGTACATGGGTTCTCAGGCTTTATTGGCTATTTTACAAAGGGGATTTTTGGCCTTTTCCCTATATTATTAACTAAGGAGTACATATTATAGAGAAGAGGTTATTTTAGTGCATGGGTATTTTACAGGGGATTTTTGGCTTCTTATTTAAATGCAAATGAGCTGCTAAACTGCATGAGTTATGAATATATGCATGAATGCTATTTATGCAATATAAGGGGAAATATGCCTCTATTTTCTCGGGAACAAGGCTCTATTTTTGACTTTTGGAGTGATGAATCACAGATTCATCAACCCCCTATACTTAAACCTTGCTCGTCCCCGAGCAACTAAATGAAATGCAAGAGTGAAATGAGATTGGGTTCCATACCAAGGTCATGAACAAAAGTTAAAAATAGAGCTTGACTCGACCTTTGGATTAATCATGTGTCGGAACCTTATTGGGATCTAAGTTTAAGACTTAACAGACTTCAAGTTCCACAAGTCTTCTATTCAAGACTCCTCAACTCACCTAATCAGAACAAGTCTACATACACAAACTCTAATGACCATGAATCTTTTCATGCAGTGTAAGTGATATATGACTCCCCACCTCAGAAGTAACAAAGAAACAACCTCCCCCGACCTGGTAACTCTAATGCCTCGGTCTAGCAACTCTTTCCTCGAGAAGCGGGGTATTCCCTTCTAAGTTCAAGTTCAACCGGCTCAAGAAGAGGGGGCAGAAGTATAGACTTTTGGGAGCTCAGCCAGTGTAGCTAAGTCTCCCGCTGCAAGCTTCATGAGATGTAACATGGTGACCATAAGCTTTTGCTTTTTTTTTTGACTACGTACATTCCGGTGGGGTTATTAAATTTTCAATCTGACCCACCACTTTTTGGAGTTCTTTTTGGCATTTTTTTTCAAAATGCCTCTGTACAACATATCTACATGGTGCAGCATATATACAAGAAATTTCCTCTTGAGCCAGTAGACTATCCCTCTTTTGAAGCTTTATTGCAACCCACTGCTTCTGTCTTTAGCCTTCATCACCACTAGGCCAAGTTGAGACGCACTTCCTTCACTAGAAGAATAAGAGAGGTTCCGCCTAGAAGTACTACCCTCATATGCTACCCCAAGCTAAAGGAAACTGCCTCCTCATCACCTCATCCGTAGAGAGTCATGTGTAAAGTGCTGGTGCACATAAAGCCATTGTCTCTAAGAGTCATGTGTGTGTTGTTAAGTGCTCTACTCAGGCTTGTCAAGATGACATATGAACATAGACTTGCAGACTTAAAGAATTATTAAGTCACCTGACCTGAAAAATCTTAACTCCAGTTCCTATAAGGTTCCTCTGAAATTAGGTGGATTAAGGTCAAATCATTTCCATCCTCAATATCTGCTCATAACTTGGTCCAGAACCCACTAGCTTTTCACTTTGCATATGCAAAGTATGCAGATGAGATGAGATGTCATGCGATGAAAATGCAAGACTCTTTTTCTTTTTCTTGGATGCAGATATAATATGCATGAGTAAATAAGAAGCCTCTTTTCATTATTTAATTATTATTATTATATTTTTTTTCGATTTTTACCCACCCGTAATTATTGTAAGATATATACAAAAATACGCGAAAGTACGAGCTATGGGTAAAGTATATATGTAATATATACACGCCCCCCTATACTTAGCATGTGCTATGTCCTCAGAGCACGAAGAGCGAGGAAAAAGACATAGCTCGTGCTAAGCGTAGTAGAGCCAAAAGTAACAAAAAGTATAGAAGTCGTCTTGCCCCCCTATACTTAGGCTCTGGCAGCCTAAGTGTAGAAGAAGATCAGAAATGGGGCGGACGAGGGAAAGATGGTAAGTGGATAAGTATCAAATGCGGGCATCGGTCCCCCCTATACTTAGGCTCAGGTCAGCCTAAGTATCGGTAAGAAATGAGTATGAGGACAAGCTTTTGCAATATGGTTTTCACCTCCCTGTTCGACACCTCAGCCATACCATTGGTTTGTGGGTGGTAAGGACTCGCGACACGGTGTTCGATGCCGTAGTCCTTCAGGAGTTTCTTCACCTCCCGATTCACGAAATGGCTACCCCCATCTGATATCATCATTTTGGGGATCCCGAACCTAGAGATTATGTTTTCTCTGATGAATTTACAGACAGTCCTGCTGTCTGCGGCTCGGGTCGGGATAGCCTCCACCCATCTGGATAGATAGTCTACCGCAAGAAGGATGTATTCGAACCCGTGGCTGACAGGGAATGGGCCCATGAAATCGATGCCCCAGGCGTCAAAGACATCGCAAATGATGACCGGCTGCATTGGCATCTCATCCTTGGAACCAATGGTTCCTCCCATTCTCTGGCAAACTGGGCATGACTTCGCGAAGGCGGTGGAATCGCGAAACAGAGTCGGCCAGTAAAAGCCACACTGAAGTACCTTCCATGCGGTCCTCTTCCTGGAGTGGTGTCCTCCTGCCTCTAAGCTATGACATAAAGAAAGGACACTCTGGTATTCCTCCTGAGAATACAACGTCTCCAGACACAGTCCGGTCCTTCAAAGAAAAGGATTGGATCCTCCCAATGGTAGTGTCTAGCGTCCGACTTTAGTCGGTCGATTTGGCTCTTGGGCCAATCCTCGGGAACTTTCTTGGAGACAATATAGTTCACGATATTGGCGTACCATGGGAGTGAGTCGATAACAAAAATCGACTCGTCAGGGAAGGAGTCTCGAATTGGGGAAACCTCGGAAGTATTAAGATCTTCGAGACGAGAAAGATGATCGGCCACTACGTTCTTCTTTCCAGGTTTATCACGGATGTCCAAATCAAACTCCTGGATAAGTAAAATCCAATGAAGAAGACGCGCTTTCACATCCTTCTTCTCCATCAAATATCGTAGTGCCGTGTGGTCTGTGAACACAGTTACCTTGGATCCGATTAAGTGAGATCTGAATTTGTCCAAGGCAAACACTACCGCAAGCATTTCCTTTTCTGTAACTGTATAGTTACGCTGAGCAGAATCAAGCACTTTGCTTGCGTAGTGAATTGCGAACGGGACGCCGTCTCTTCTTTGTCCTAATACAACCCCAACAGCATAATCTGAGGCGTCCGTCATGATCTCAAAAGGTAGAGACCAATCTGGGGCTTGTAAGATGGGTGCGTCCATGATCATTCCTTGTAATAGCTTAAAGGCCTCAAGACATTTGTGATCTACAATAAACTCCGTGTCTTTACCTAAAAGCTCAGTTAGCGGTCGGGCAATCTTAGAAAAATCCTTGATAAATCTTCGATAAAATCCGACATGCCCGAGGAACGACCGCAAGTGCCTTACATTGGTTGGTGGCTGGAGTCGTCTGATCACGTCCACCTTGGCAGGGTCAACCTCCATTCCTCTCTTGGAGATGACATGCCCCAACACTATGCCATCCGTCACCATGAAGTGACTTTTCTCCCAGGAGAGCACCAGATTGACCTCACAACATCTTTTGAGGACTCGGTCCAGATTCCTAAGACAGGAATCAAAAGAATCGCCGTGGACCGAGAAGTCATCCATGAAGACTTACAGGGATTCGCCGACCATTTCGGCGAATACAGCAATCATGCACCTTTGAAAAGTACCTAGAGCATTGCATAGCCCAAAAGGCATGCGCCTGAAAGCATAGGTACCAAAGGGGCATGTAAACGTGGTCTTTTCCTGGTCCTCCGGAGCTATGGCTACTTGATTGTAGCCCGAGAACCCATCAAGGAAGCAGAAGAATTCTTTCCCCGCTAATCTTTCTAGGATATGATCAATGAACGGTAGGGGGAAATGATCCTTCTTCGTCGCGGCATTCAAGCGTCTGTAATCCACACAGACGCGCCACGACGTGGGTACTCTCGTCACGATCTCCTTTCCGTCCTCGTTGGTGGTCGTCTGAATTCCCGACTTTTTCGGGACAACATGGATTGGGGCCACCCACTTAGAGTCGGAGATTGGGTAAATGAAACCCGCGTTACACCATTTTTCTATCTCTTTTTTCACAACCTCTCGTAAATTTGGATTCAACCAGCGTTGGAATTCACGAGAGGGTTTGGCTTCGTTCTCCAAGTAAATATGGTGCGAACACAGAGCGGGATTTATCCCGTGGAGATCGGAAATGCTCCAGCCTATTGCCTTGCGGTTCTTCTCCAGGATCTCTAGCAAGCGAGATTCCTGCTCCTCGGTCAATTGCGAACTGATAATGACCGGAAATTTCTTGTCTTGGCCCGCAAGGAAGGCATATTTCAGGGTTGTGGGTAGAGGTTTGAGCTCAGGAATAGTGTGATCGTCTAAGAAGTCTGGCTCAATCTGATCTGGTTCGGTGTTGGAAGTGGCTGGATCATGTTCTGTAATAGCTGCCACCAAGCACGGCTCTGGAGTCGGATCGTCAAAAGTTTCCATACAATCGACAAACACCTCGTCCGAGTCGTCATCCTCATCTTCCGATTGTCCTAAGGATGTAAGGACTGACAGGCCCAACTAGGCCTCTACGTCATCGAAGATGTAGGGCGATGCAGGTTCAGAGCTGTACTCGTTCCTGAGGATCTCGCAGACTGACTCATGCACTGGATCATCTTCAAAGGAGATGGACACATCGATGCTGGCTGGGTTCTGTCTCCATGGCCCAACTACGTCTACATGTTCACAGTCTGTTCCGGTAGAAGAGTACTCGGTGCTGGATTCGGAGTCCGGTCTCTGCCATCTCGTCTGCTTCATCTCAAGTTCCTCATCTCCGCCGGGAGTTTGGAACTGAATCTTCTCATTCTTATAATCAAATAAGGCCCCTACTGTTCTGAGGAAGAGCCTACCTAAAATGATCTGCGAATCTCTCCAATTACGAGGGGTTTCCATATCCAGGACAGTGAAGTCCACCATGTATTCTTGCCCCTCGACTTTGATCACAATGTTCCTTAACTCTCCTTGGGACCTCTTAGTGGATTTGTCAGCAAACTGCAGAATAGCTCTAGATTTCCTAAGAGGTCCGAGATTAAGCCGCTCATAGAGGGCTGTGGGCATTAAGTTGATCGAGGAACCATTGTCCAGGAGAGTGCGTACAAACGCGATGTCATCAACATGACTCACTACATAGTGTGCACCCATGTCTCTTCGTTTCCGAGGAAACGAGTTTTTTATTGCACAAGTCGTGGCTACTGATAAAACGTGTTTCTCAACACGGCTTTTGGTCTTCCTGCTAACCCTAGTAGGTGTGCATCTCACCTTAAGGTATTTTTGAATTGCAGGGGTCATTTCCACGAACTTGTCAAAAGAGATTGTGACCTTGATGTGTTTATTGCAAAATTAGGCCATCTCAGGGTCATCTTTTTGGATTTTTTTGATTTTCTTCTTTCCACCCTTGAGAGCTCGGGGGAAAGGGATTATTGACTCCAACTCAGGTTCTGGAACTGAAATATTCTCATTAACTGCTGGAACTGAGTTCTTAACATGACTCTGACTCTGATACAGACTCGGACTTGGACTCTGACCAAAAAGAAAATGCTGAGGTGAAACCGGTGACGCTTCCTCCGCTTCTTCTGGACGATCCTCCTCAGATGGAGGTGCGGGCTCATCGGTGTCGTCTGACTCTACGTGGATGCGGGAATGCTGCTTCGAGGACTCAGATGTCCTCTTCTTCTGCTGGCGATGGTGGTGGTGATGCTCCTCCTCTTCTTCCTCCGAATTCTCCTCAGGTAGATTCTCGGAGGCTCCTTCCTTCTGCGCCCGTGCCCGATCAAGTATGGTCGCGGTCCTTCCGCTCCTGAGGGACATATGATTGACATTATCGTATGAAAGGATCTCATGTTCAGATAAGTAATTATCTGAATAATATACCTGATCTCTAGGTCGGTTCTGGCTCTGGTGTATGCTGTTCGGGTTGGCCTGAACCTGTGCGGGAATTGGGGTCCTTGGCGCCATTTGTTGGTCCTGGGCACGAGAGACCCGCTTGATGTCAGTTCTCATGTCCAGGTAGTCATTCTGCATTTGTTGGACCCTATCAGACAGGGTGTAGATCGCCAAGGTCAGGGACTCTAATTCGGTGGGCTGGGCTGGCTGCTGAGTGGATGTTGTCTTGTACTGGCCCTGCTGGCCGTGCCGATACTGCTGCTGATGGGATGGTGCTGGCCCACGCTGGTAGGTGCGCTGCTGCGGCTGGTATCCCTGTTCTGGCCTGGACTAGTATCGCGGGACTGTGACGGACCTGGTCTCTTGGTAGACTGGGGTTGGGCGGTGTGCCTGATCCTTCCCCATCTCGATTTGCCGGACTAGCGGGTCACGGCTATACCAAAGCCCGTTAATCTCGTATACAGGCGGAGGCTCCTCGTATTCCGTTTCCACTGGTGGGGGTGCATGATGGTTTGGCTGGGTATAAGTCTGATCCCAGCTGCTCTGAGACCCCGGTGCCTGTTCCTGTACAAGATGGACTCGATGTACAGGTACAGGTGGTGCAGAAGGGGCGGGTAGCTTGATCTTAGCTACCTTTTCAGAGAGTTCCTCCACTTTCTTGGGAAGGCTCGAAAGAGACTCCATCTCCGCGACTCTCTTGTGGATCTGCTCGACCATGGTAAGCTTGTCGGCTATCATCCCCATGCTGGGGATGAGGTCCTCAGTCAGATCTGCAACAGTCCTTCTAGTTGTCTCATTGGATACGATTGAGGGAGACAACTGATAGGCCCTTGTGGCCTGTGACCTGCCGGTTTCCGCCATCTGCTCTAGGATCTTCCATACAGCATGCTCGTTTTTGTTCAGATAGCTTCCTCCACAGGCGGCACTGACTAACCCCTGCATCTCTGGGGTTAAACCACAGATCAAGGTCTGAACTAAGATCGCCTTTGAAATGTCGTGGCAGGGGCATTTCTGTACTAAGTCATTGAACCTGTCCCAAGCCTCATGGAACGGTTCGCTGGGTCCTTGAGCGAAGCTGGCGATCTTTGTTCTCATCTGATTAGTTCTACTGAGAGGGTAGAACTTCTTCAAGAAAAGGTCCTTGAACTGCATCCAGGTAGTACATACCACCCCTAAGTTTTTCAGCCAATGAGCAGCCTTATCACCTAAGGCAAAAGGGGTGGCATTCAGCCGAATATAATCTTGGCCAACATTGGGATGGCTAAGATTGTTGCACACCAACTCGAAGTCACGGAAAGTGTATGGTTCTTCATTAAGGTTTCCGTTGAACTTCGGAAGCAGACTAAGGAAGTGGGGCTTCAGCTCAAATGCCTGGGCGGGAACTGCAGGTGCCAACTAGTTCTGAATCTCGTTCTCCGCCGGGTTATAGGTATCAACCATTGGTCGGTCGATTCCTTCTGCTACTATGGTCGTTCTCCGCCGGGTTATAGGTATCCGCGCCGTGAGATCTGCATTCTTCTGTTCGGCTTCAGCGAGGCGAGCAAGAATCTTTTTTATTTGTTCCTCATCTGGTGGTACTTTTGGCGGCATCTCGCCCTCCAGTCCTGGGGGGAAAGTAAGGTCGATGTCAGAGGATAACTCAAGGAAAGGATTACCAAGGCGATGATCTTCCTCGATAATATCGGAGGAGATGAAAGGGTTGGTTTGAGAGTAACCACCCTGAGCATGAGGGAACCAGGACTCAAGAGGGTCATGAGTCCTGGGTGGTCCAAGGTGCGCTCGGACCGAGAAAGACGAGTTACTTGGGGGACTCATAGAGAGATCAGTGAATAGTGCGTCGAGATCTCCCCAATCACTCATCTTGGTGAAGAGGGAAGAAGATAGGATTTTACTCCTACCTGAAGCAAGCAACAAGAACAATCCAAGACCCTGGGTTCACACTCAACACAGTGAAGGACTCAAAGTTGAGTCCAATTTATCTTGTAATTTTTAAGTGTGATTTTTCAAACAAGATAGCAAGGATTACGCAACCTAGAGAGAAGTCGGCTTAGAGCCGGATGCGTCTTCCCTGTTTATCCTGTCGCCTAAGATACTGCCGATCCTCCCTTTCTGCGCTCCTATCCGGAGTGGGGACTCAATGACGTTACCCTATCTACCTGCAAGCAGGCGGAGGCTGACAAAGCTAGGCCTTGTCGCAGAGTACCGCTGGTTCGCCCCTATCTACCCGCGAAGGCGGAGGCTACTTGGTACTTGTCAATGAGCTTAAAAGTATCCCACTCGTGATATTTGCTAAGATCAGTTGGCTCGTGATATGGAAGGCGGAGATTTGAGCTCTGCCTTAAGGTGTTCACACACACTCAAGCACCCTCACTCAGCCTGAAAACAGAGTCAGGGATTAATCTCCCGCAATCAATTTTCAAATTTTATTCTCTTTTTTTGGTCAATACTGTTTAGCAGTCCCAATTTTAAGTTAAGTTACCACTTTAATTAGTCCACCACAAAGCACGCCTATCGGACAGTCCCAATTTCCTGTTTAATTTAAGTGAGAAAATAGGAGGGGGAAATCGAGAAAAGCCGATGTAAGTTGAAATCGATGATGCGTATGTTGAGTAGAGAGTACTTACAGTGATCCCTTCGCTTTCTTTATGCAGGATGCAAAACAGAATTGAAAACTTTACTCTACATGCACATGCAAGCGATGAAAAGCCGCTCCTAGACAGGCAGTTCTATTAGCGTGAAGAACAGTTTAATTTTGACTAAGTACTGCGGTCTAGGTGCGTCTTTTAAGTGTATTGTGTGGTCCCATTGATTACGAGCACAAACAAGTCCTAGAGTGGCTCGAGGAGCCGCTAGTGCAAGCTAAGTTACAATTCACCCACACAGCACACGGGACACAGTTTCACTATCTTTACACACGTGAGATCCCAAACGGGAACCGCTGGAAATGATGCGAAAGAAAAAGAAATAAAATAAAATGTAATTACAAAGCCTCTCTTTCACTCAAAATTTTTAAATGCTAAGTCCTCGAAGCGTCGCCGACTCCTCGCGGTCCTCGCACAAAAAATAATTGGAGGTCAGAGAGTTACACAAAAATAAAATAATGCAAAAATAAATGGGAGAAAATAATTACAAGAAAACCGGGGGTCAGACTACCCGGGGAAGGAAAATCAAACACTCAAAAATTTGCTAAAAATTAACCTAAGCCGTGCCTCCCCGGCAACGACGCCATTTTGACAACTCTCCCGCACCCTTAGTTAATTCGGTCAATTTAATATCCAAATTAATTAAAGTGATTCGTTGTAGTCGGATACGAGAGGTTAATCAAAAACCACTTATCGATTAATGTGAAGTTAATTTTAAGCGGCAATATTTTTTTACTTGGTGGAAGTCCAAGGTCGATCTCAGGGAGGCATCTGTCTCCTTAGGTGAATTTAAGCAAGGATCCGAGTGTTAATTTACGAGGAGTAATTTTTTTGGGTCTTTTTTAATTTTCTATGCAGACTTATGGAGACAATGCAGGCCAATTTGATGTTCAATTTAATTATGGTATCAAATGAAGTCCAAAAATTATGAAAATTGACCAGATGATTAATGATGATGAAAATGACCTACACTAATTTTTTTGGAATTTTTCGACACTAAATAAATTTACTGTGAATTAAATGAACAGACAGGGTGATTTTCAGTATTTAATTTTTAATAAATATCAAATCACAATTTTTTCAAGAACTAAAATTATCCTAGGTGGCTCTAATGAGAAGGGACCTAGGAAAATTAACAGAACTTAATTTCACTGTGAAATGAATTAATTAAAATTAATCTAAGGAAATCACTTCACAATTTATTTAGGCCTCGATATGCGTGAAAATGCTATGAAATTTTTATGGTATGTTAAAAATGATGTCCTTAAGCTACTGTGAATTTTTGATGAATTTTGGAAGCACCAAGAATTGACTATAAATCAAAAGGTGTCACTGGGCAAAATATGTCAACAATTCACCAATTAATTCATTAATAATTCAAATGAACTTACAAAAAGATGACACGTGGACCAATAGACAGAGGACAAAATTTGCAACAAAATGCAATTTTTAGAATTTCAAAATGATGTAAAATGCAATCTAGGGATGCGTGCAAACACAGGGGTGTAAATGCAATACAGGAAATTAAAATTACAATGAACAAATATGCAGACAGGGACTAAAATGCAATTACCTATAATGTGGGGGACTCTTGTGCAAATTCTCCACAGGGCACGTGCTCCTCACGTGGGGTCTGCTTCACAGGGACCTCTTTGCAATTTTGGAAAGCTCCAGGGGCTTCTGTGCAATTTACCCAGGCCGCACGTGCTCCTCACGTGGGCGGCCTAGGCTCGGAGGGCTGCGGTGGCTCGGAGCGAGGTTCGGGCTCTCTGGAGGTCCGGAGTGAGGCTCGGTGTAGGCTCGGGTTGTCCGAGCCTAGGCTTGGGGCCGAGACTCGGTCTTCGTCGACGTGGCGTGTCTGCGTCCGTTAGATCCTTGATCGATCCAACGGGTGTGGATTGCTCCTGCTGATAGCGACGTGGGCGATTAGTGACCGTTGGATCTAGATTGATCCAACAGCACCTGGAGCGCGATGAAGTGGTGACGTGGCTGATCTATAGCCGCTGGATCGTGACGAATCTAATGGCTCTCTGCTGCTCCGGTCGTGGGTGACGTGGCGTGATTCGGACCGTTCGATCAAGATGATCGAACGGTGGTTGTACGTCGTCTCCAACGGTCCTCCGCCACCTGCGGAGGAGAAGGCGGGGCTCCGGCGTAGCTGGCTCTGCTCCGCCTCGGTCGCTAGGCATCGATGAAGCTCTTCGTATGCTCTCGAGTAGCTCGGAAGATGCGGAGCGTACGTCGGAGCCTCCGGTGGGCTCAGGAGCGGTGGAGATGCGTTGAAGCTCGATGGCGAAGAAGCTCGAAGGGGGCTCCGGCGAAGCTCCGGCCAGTGAAGAAGTGAGGACCTGCAAGGGGTTAGGGGTATAGCCGAAGCACGTGTGTGCGCGTGGAGGTATGTAGGGTGAATGGCGAGGCCTAAGGCGGAGTGTGAGTGGTCCGGCGAGCGAGCTCCGCCGAGGTGGCGGAGCTGGAGTCGAGGAAAGTCGAGATGCGGTGTTTGAGGGAACGGAAGGGTGCTCGAAGATCGGAGCTCTGTCGCGGAGCTCGGAGGAATGAAGGTGGAGAGAGAAAACAACGGTGGACGGCGAGTAAATTAGGAGAAATCAAAGGAAAAATTAAGGAGAAGATCATAAGATGATGGAGGGGGTTACCTGGGGAATGGAGCTCAGATTTGAGCTCCAGGTCTTCGCTCGAGGGATCGGTAGGGTCCCGAGCTCGCGCAGCTTCGCGGAGGGAGGCTGCGACACGGCAGAGCTTGCCGTGGATCTCGACGGAGAAGAAACTTGTCTTCGCTCGAAGACACACCCAATTGCTGTCACCAATGGATCGATCTGAGCTCGAGGAACCTCTCTGGAGTGGCGGATAGGGGTGAAGTCGGCCGGTGAGGGTGTATTTATAGGTTGAAGGTGGTGGGTTGGCTGGTGACGAGGCGAGGTTGGTGGTCGACGTGGGACGACTCTGGTGGGAGTGGTGGAGCGTGAGGGAGCTGGCGAGGGAGAGGGATGAGTGGGTGACGTCGTGGGGGTGTCAGCGGTCGGAGAGGATGGCTGACGTGCGTCCAAGAATAGGAAGGGGGCGCCCCTCCCGCAAGGCAAGGGACGTGGGAGAGAGGGGCGCCCAGAGGTAGGAGACGAGGTCTCCACCGTTGGATCGTGTGATCCAACGGTGGGGATCAAGGGGAAGCTGGTCGGGTAGGATTAGATCTGGGGCGCGGAGATGATGGGATGTGGTGTAGCCACGTGGCGCGTTGTGGGCGAAGCGCGAGCGAGCGGCCTGGATAAGGAGATGGAGCTGATCGAAGGGCCAAGACTCGCTGGAAGAGGGGCGACTGTGATGGAGAGATCAAGGGTCTGATCAAGCGGCGTAGATGCTGCCACGTGGATGGCTCTGGTGAAGGCGCTAATGGGCGGTGCAGATCAAGGCAAGAGAAGATCTGATGGCTATGGATTTAAGCGCGTGTGGAAAAGGCTGGACCGTTGGATCTGAAGCGAGATCCAACGGCTGAGGACGCAGGCGGGTGAGGCGAGGGGAAGCGGGCCGCGTGGCGCAACCAGAGGGCGCCACGTGGCTTGCTGTGAGTGGTTGGAGAAAAATACACTTGTAGAGAGAAGAGGGGACCGAATTTGGAAAAACTCAAAACATGAAAGTTGTAGATCTCGATGAGATCTACAAGTTTCATGTTGACCAAAGACGGAGATGAGGTCAAATATGATACATAAATACAAGGATACATAGATACACATAGATAGTATACAAAGTGGCCCAAAAACCCATCTTTCTCATACAAGCTCCAAATTCAATGAAATTAGTCTCATTTTAAAGGTCTTTTAATGTGTAGTATTCTAAGAGTAAGTAGACCTAATTCGGAGTTTGCATGAGGGCTTTATTTGCATTCTAATGTACAGGGGTTCTCAGGCTTTATTGGCTATTTTACAAAGGGGATTTTTTGGCTTTTTCCCTATATTATTAACTAAGGAGTACATATTATAGAGAAGAGGTTATTTTAGTGCATGGGTATTTTACAGGGGATTTTTGGCTTCTTATTTAAATGCAAATGAGCTGCTAAACTGCATGAGTTATGAATATATGCATGAATGCTATTTATGCAATATAAGGGGAAATATGCCTCTATTTTCTCGGGAACAAGGCTCTATTTTTGACTTTTGGAGTGATGAATCACAGATTCATCAACCCCCTATACTTAAACCTTGCTCGTCCCCGAGCAACTAAATGAAATGCAAGAGTGAAATGAGATTGGGTTCCATACCAAGGTCATGAACAAAAGTTAAAAATAGAGCTTGACTCGACCTTTGGATTAATCATGTGTCGGAACCTTATTGGGATCTAAATTTAAGACTTAACAGACTTCAAGTTCCACAAGTCTTCTATTCAAGACTCCTCAACTCACCTAATCAGAACAAGTCTACATACACAAACTCTAATGACCATGAATCTTTTCATGCAGTGTAAGTGATATATGACTCCCCACCTCAGAAGTAACAAAGAAACAACCTCCCCCGACCTGGTAACTCTAATGCCTCGGTCTAGCAACTCTTTCCTCGAGAAGCGGGGTATTCCCTTCTAAGTTCAAGTTCAACCGGCTCAAGAAGAGGGGGCAGAAGTATAGACTTTTGGGAGCTCAGCCAGTGTAGCTAAGTCTCCCGCTGCAAGCTTCATGAGATGTAACATGGTGACCATAAGCTTTTGCTTTTTTTTTGACTACGTACACTCCGGTGGGGTTATTAAAATTTCAATCCGACCCACCACTTTTTGGAGTTCTTTTTGGCATTTTTTTTTCAAAATGCCTCTGTACAACATATCTACATGGTGCAGCATATATACAAGAAATTTCCTCTTGAGCCAGTAGACTATCCCTCTTTTGAAGCTTTATTGCAACCCACTGCTTCTGTCTTTAGCCTTCATCACCACTAGGCCAAGTTGAGACGCACTTCCTTCACTAGAAGAAGAAGAGAGGTTCCGCCTAGAAGTACTACCCTCATATGCTACCCCAAGCTAAAGGAAACTGCCTCCTCATCACCTCATCCGTAGAGAGTCATGTGTAAAGTGCTGGTGCACATAAAGCCATTGTCTCTAAGAGTCATGTGTGTGTTGTTAAGTGCTCTACTCAGGCTTGTCAAGATGACATATGAACATAGACTTGCAGACTTAAAGAATTAAGTCACCTGACCTGAAAAATCTTAACTCCAGTTCCTATAAGGTTCCTCTGAAATTAGGTGGATTAAGGTCAAATCATTTCCATCCTCAATATCTGCTCATAACTTGGTCCAGAACCCACTAGCTTTTCACTTTGCATATGCAAAGTATGCAGATGAGATGAGATGTCATGCGATGAAAATGCAAGACTCTTTTTCTTTTTCTTGGATGCAGATATAATATGCATGAGTAAATAAGAAGCCTCTTTTCATTATTTAATTATTATTATTATATTTTTTTTCGATTTTTACCCACCCGTAATTATTGTAAGATATATACAAAAATACGCGAAAGTACGAGCTATGGGTAAAGTATATATGTAATATATACACGCCCCCTATACTTAGCGTTTGCTATGTCCTCAGAGCAAGAAGAGCGAGGAAAAAGACATAGCTCGTGCTAAGCGTAGAAGAGCCAAAAGTAACAAAAAGTATAGAAGTCGTCTCGCCCCCCTATACTTAGGCTCTGGCAGCCTAAGTGTAGAAGAAGATCAGAAATGGGGCGGACGAGGGAAAGATGGTAAGTGGATAAGTATCAAATGCGGGCATCGGTCCCCCCTATACTTAGGCTCAGGTCAGCCTAAGTATCAGTAAGAAATGAGTATGAGGACCAATGTGATCTGGAGAATGTACAGTGAATCGACTCGGGTGACCCCTCCCCCCTATACTTAGGATCTGGTCATCCTAAGTATAGTCCAAGATAATGGTTCGATGATGTGGGGATGGGTTACTAGAATCGTGGGGGTAAAGGATAGGATATACAGGAAGAATGATATATACAGATGAGTCGGTTTGAATCTTTTGAGATGCTGCGGATAGCTGGAGTTCATTGCTGCAATGTCTCACACGCGGCTCGAGATGTATCTGTTATATCTGTCTTGCTCATGAATACAATCTCCTCCACATGGACTAACTGTTCATTGGATTCAACGAAGTGCTTCAACAGCTGCCCATTCACTAGGAATGTCGGTGCGTCATCTGTGAGATCCGAGATCTCGACACATCCACTATCATGCACCGTACGGACAACAAATGGTCCCGTCCACTTAGACTTTAACTTGCCTTGGAAAATCTTCAGCCTAGCATTGAACAACCATACCTTCTGTCCAGGAACAAAGGTATTTCATCTGATATATCTATCATGCCAATGCTTCACCTTGTCCTTGTACACCAAACTGTTGTCGTATGCTCGGTTTCTGACTTCCACAAGCTCATTCAGATCCATGTCTCTCTGTTTCTGACCCAGGTGTGTGTTCCAGTTGACCTCCTTTATTGCCCATTCTGATTTGTGCACTAACTCTGTGGGCAAATGGCACGGCTTTCCGAATACCATTCGGAATGGGGAGGTGCCTAACGGTGTCTTGTAAGCCGTCCTATACGCCCAGAGGACTTGATCTAAGATCTGAGACCAGTCCTTCCTGTCAGGGCGGACAAGCTTTTGCAATATGGTTTTCACCTCCCTGTTCGACACCTCAGCCATACCATTGGTTTGTGGGTGGTAAGGACTCGCGACACAGTGTTCGATGCCGTAGTCCTTCAGGAGTTTCTTCACCTCCCGATTCACGAAATGGCTACCCCCATCTGATATCATCATTTTGGGGATCCCGAACCTAAAGATTATGTTTTCTCTGATGAATTTACAGACAGTCCTGCTGTCTGCGGCTCGGGTCGGGATAGCCTCCACCCATCTGGATAGATAGTCTACCGCAAGAAGGATGTATTCGAACCCGTGGCTGACAGAGAATGGGCCCATGAAATCGATGCCCCAGGCGTCAAAGACATCGCAAATGATGACCGGCTGCATTGGCATCTCATCCTTGGAACCAATGGTTCCTCCCATTCTCTGGCAAACTGGGCATGACTTCGCGAAGGCGGTGGAATCGCGAAACAGAGTCAGCCAGTAAAAGCCACACTGAAGTACCTTCCAAGCGGTCCTCTTCCCGGAGTGGTGTCCTCCTGCCTCTAAGCTATGACATAAAGAAAGGACACTCTGGTATTCCTCCTGAGGAATACAACGTCTCCAGACACAGTCCGGTCCTTCAAAGAAAAGGATTGGATCCTCCCAATGGTAGTGTCTAGCATCCGACTTTAGTCGGTCGATTTGGCTCTTGGGCCAATCCTCGGGAACTTTCTTGGAGACAAGATAGTTCACGATATTGGCGTACCATGGGAGTGAGTCGATAACAAAAATCGACTCGTCAGGGAAGGAGTCTCGAATTGGGGAAACCTCGGAAGTATTAAGATCTTCGAGACGAGAAAGATGATCGGCCACTACGTTCTTCTTTCCAGGTTTATCACGGATGTCCAAATCAAACTCCTGCATAAGTAAAATCCAACGAAGAAGACGCGCCTTCGCGTCCTTCTTCTCCATCAAATATCGTAGTGCCGTGTGGTCTGTGAACACAGTTACCTTGGATCCGATTAAGTGAGATCTGAATTTGTCCAAGGCAAACACTACCGCAAGCATTTCCTTTTCTGTAACTGTATAGTTACGCTGAGCAGAATCAAGCACTTTGCTTGCGTAGTGAATTGCGAACGGGACGCCGTCTCTTCTTTGTCCTAATACAACCCCAACAGCATAATCTGAGGCGTCCGTCATGATCTCAAAAGGTAGAGACCAATCTGGGGCTTGTAAGATGGGTGCATCCATGATCATTCCTTGTAATAGCTTAAAGGCCTCAAGACATTTGTGATCTACAATAAACTCCGTGTCTTTACCTAAAAGCTCAGTTAGCGGTCGGGCAATCTTAGAAAAATCCTTGATAAATCTTCGATAAAATCCGACATGCCCGATTAACGACCGCAAGTGCCTTACATTGGTTGGTGGCTGGAGTCGTCTGATCACGTCCACCTTGGCAGGGTCAACCTCCATTCCTCTATTGGTGATGACATGCCCCAACACTATGCCCTCCGTCACCATGAAGTGACTTTTCTCCCAGGAGAGCACCAGATTGACCTCACAACATCTTTTGAGGACTCGGTCCAGATTCCTAAGACAGGAATCAAAAGAATCGCCGTGGACCGAGAAGTCATCCATGAAGACTTCCAGGGATTCGCCGACCATTTCGGCGAATACAGCAATCATGCACCTTTGAAAAGTACCTGGAGCATTGCATAGCCCAAAAGGCATGCGCCTGAAAGCATAGGTACCAAAGGGGCATGTAAACGTGGTCTTTTCCTGATCCTCCGGAGCTATGGCTACTTGATTGTAGCCCGAGAACCCATCAAGGAAGCAGAAGAATTCTTTCTCCGCTAATCTTTCTAGGATCTGATCAATGAACGGTAGGGGGAAATGATCCTTCTTCGTCGCGGCATTCAAGCGTCTGTAATCCACACAGACGCGCCACGACGTGGGTACTCTCGTCACGATCTCCTTTCCATCCTCGTTGGTGGTCGTCTGAATTCCCGACTTTTTCGGGACAACATGGATTGGGGCCACCCACTTAGAGTCGGAGATTGGGTAAATGAAACCCGCGCCGCACCATTTTTCTATCTCTTTTTTCACAACCTCTCGTAAATTTGGATTCAACCGGCGTTGGAATTCACGAGAGGGTTTGGCTTCGTTCTCCAAGTAAATATGGTGCGAACACAGAGCGGGATTTATCCCGTGGAGATCGGAAATGCTCCAGCCTATTGCCTTGCGGTTCTTCTCCAGGATCTCTAGCAAACGAGATTCCTGCTCCTCGGTCAATTGCGAACTGATAATGACCGGAAATTTCTTGTCTTGGCCCGCAAGGAAGGCATATTTCAGGGTTGTGGGTAGAGGTTTGAGCTCAGGAATAGTGTGATCGTCTAAGAAGTCTGGCTCAATCTGATCTGGTTCGGTGTTGGAAGTGGCTGGATCATGTTCTGTAATAGCTGCCACCAAGCACGGCTCTGGAGTCGGATCGTCAAAAGTTTCCATACAATCGGCAAACGCCTCGTCCGACTCGTCATCCTCATCTTCCGATTGTCCTAAGGATGTAAGGACCGACAGGCCCAACTGGGCCTCTACGTCATCGAAGATGTAGGGCGATGCAGGTTCAGAGCTGTACTCGTTCCTGAGGATCTCGCAGACTGACTCATGCACTGGATCATCTTCAAAGGAGATGGACACATCGATGCTGGCTGGGTTCTGTCTCCATGGCCCAACTACGTCTACATGTTCACAGTCTGTTCCGGTAGAAGAGTACTCGGTGCTGGATTCGGAGTCCGGTCTCTGCCATCTCGTCTGCTTCATCTCAAGTTCCTCATCTCCGCCGGGAGTTTGGAACTGAATCTTCCCATTCTTATAATCAAATAAGGCCCCTACTGTTCTGAGGAAGGGCCTACCTAAAATGATCTGGGAATCTCTCCAATTACGAGGGGTTTCCATATCCAGGACAGTGAAGTCCATCATGTATTCTTGCCCCTCGACTTTGATCACAATGTTCCTTAACTCTCCTTGGGACCTCTTAGTGGATTTGTCAGCAAACTGCAGCATAGCTCTAGATTTCCTAAGAGGTCCGAGATTAAGCCGCTCATAGAGGGTTGTGGGCATTAAGTTGATCGAGGAACCATTGTCCAGGAGAGTGCGTACAAACGCGATGTCATCAACATGACTCACTACATAGTGTGCACCCATGTCTCTTCGTTTCCGAGGAAACGAGTTTTTTATTGCACAAGTCGTGGCTACTGATAAAACGTGTTTCTCAACACGGCTTTTGGTCTTCCTGCTAACCCTAGTAGGTGTGCATCTCACCTTAAGGTATTTTTGGAATGCAGGGGTCATTTCCACGAACTTGTCAAAAGGGATTGTGACCTTGATGTGTTTATTGCAAAATTCGGCCATCTCAGGGTCATCTTTTTGGATTTTTTTGATTTTCTTCTTTCCACCCTTGAGAACTCGGGGGAAAGGGATTATTGACTCCAACTCAGGTTCTGGAACTGAAATATTCTCATTAACTGCTGGAACTGAGTTCTTAACATGACTCTGACTCTGATACAGACTCGGACTTGGACTCTGACCAAAAAGAAAATGCTGAGGCGAAACCGGTGACGCTTCCTCCGCTTCTTCTGGACGATCCTCCTCAGATGGAGGTGCGGGCTCATCAGTGTCGTCTGACTCTACGTGGATGCGGGAATGCTGCTTCGAGGACTCAGATGTCCTCTTCTTCTGCTGGCGATGGTGGTGGTGATGCTCCTCCTCTTCTTCCTCCGAATTCTCCTCAGGTAGATTCTCGGAGGTTCCTTCCTTCTGCGCCCGTGCCCGATCAGGTATGGTCACGGTCCTTCCGCTCCTGAGGGACATATGATTGACATTATCGTACGAAAGGATCTCATGTTCAGATAAGTAATTATCTGAATAATATACCTGATCTCTAGGTCGGTTCTGGCTCTGGTGTATGCTGTTCGGGTTGGCCTGAACCTGTGCGGGAATTGGGGTCCTTGGCGCCATTTGTTGGTCCTGGGCACGAGAGACCCGATTGATGTCGGTTCTCATGTCCAGGTAGTCATTCTGCATTTGTTGGACCCTATCAGACAGGGTCTGGATCGCCAAGGTCAGGGACTCCAATTCGGTGGGCTGGGCTGGCTGCTGAGTGGATGCTGTCCTGTACTGGCCCTGCTGGCCGTGCCGATACTGCTGCTGATGGGACGGTGCTGGCCCCTGCTGGTAGGTGCGCTGCTGCGGCTGGTACCCCTGTTCTGGCCTGGACTGGTATTGCGGGACTGTGACGGGCCTGGTCTCTTGGTAGACTGGGGTTGGGCGGTGTGCCTGATCCTTCCCCATCTCGATTTGCCGGACTAGCGGGTCACGGCTATACCAAAGCCCGTTAATCTCGTATACAGGCGGAGGCTCCTCGTATTCCGTTTCCACTGGTGGGGGTGCATGATGGTTCGGCTGGGTATAAGTCTGATCCCAACTGCTCTGAGACCCCGGTGCCTGTTCCTGTACAAGATGGACTCGATGTATAGGTATAGGTGGTGCAGAAGGGGCGGGTAGCTTGATCTTAGCTACCTTTTCAGAGAGTTCCTCCACTTTCTTGGGAAGGCTCGAAAGAGACTCCATCTCCGCGACTCTCTTGTGGATCTGCTCGACCATGGTAAGCTTGTCGGCTATCATCCCCATGCTGGGGATGAGGTCCTCAGTCAGATCTGCAACAATCCTTCTAGTTGTCTCATTGGATACGATTGAGGGAGACAACTGATAGGCCCTTGTGGCCTGTGACCTGCCAGTTTCCGCCATCTGCTCTAGGATCTTCCATACAGCATGTTCGTTTTTGTTCAGATAGCTTCCTCCACAGGCGGCACTGACTAACCCCTGCATCTCTGGGGTTAAACCACAGATCAAGGTCTGGACTAAGATCGCCTTTGAAATGCCGTGGCAGGGGTATTTCAGTACTAAGTCATTGAACCTGTCCCAAGCCTCATGGAACGGTTCGCTGGGTCCTTGAGCGAAGCTGGCGATCTTTGTTCTCATCTGATTAGTTCTACTGAGAGGGTAGAACTTCTTCAAGAAAAGGTCCTTGAACTGCATCCAGGTAGTACATACCACCCCTAAGTTTTTCAGCCAATGAGCAGCCTTATCACCTAAGGCAAAAGGGGTGGCCTTCAGCCGAATATAATCTTGGCCAACATTGGGATGGCTAAGATTGTTGCACACCAACTCGAAGTCACGGAGGAAAGTGTATGGTTCTTCATTAAGGTTTCCGTTGAACTTCGGAAGCAGACTAAGGAAGTGAGGCTTCAGCTCAAATGCCTGGACGGGAACTGCAGGTGCCAACCAGTTCTGAATCTCGTTCTCCGCCGGGTTATAGGTATCAACCATTGGTCGGTCGATTCCTTCTGCTACTATGATCCGTCCCATCCGCGTCGTGAGATCTGCATTCTTCTGTTCGGCTTCAGCGAGGCGAGCAAGAATCTTTTTTATTTGTTCCTCATCTGGTGGTACTTTTGGCGGCATCTCGCCCTCCAGTCTTGGGGGGAAAGTAAGGTCGATGTCAGAGGATAACTCAAGGAAAGGATTACCTAGGCGATGATCTTCCTCGATAATCTCGGAGGAGATGAAAGGGTTGGTTTGAGAGTAACCACCCTGAGCATGAGGGAACCAGGACTCAAGAGGGTCATGAGTCCTGGGTGGTCCAAGGTGCGCTCGGACCGAGAAAGATGAGTTACTTGGGGGACTCATAGAGAGATCAGTGAATAGTGCGTCGAGATCTCCCCAATCACTCATCTTGGTGAAGAGGGAAGAAGATAGGATTTTACTCCTACCTGAAGCAAGCAACAAGAACAATCCAAGACCCTGGGTTCACACTCAACACAGTGAAGGACTCAAAGTTGAGTCCAATTTATCTTGTAATTTTTAAGTGTGATTTTTCAAACAAGATAGCAAGGATTACGCAGCCTAGAGAGAAGTCGGCTTAGAGTCGGATGCGTCTTCCCTGTTTATCCTGTCGCCTAAGATACCGCCGATCCTCCCTTTCTGCGCTCCTATCCGGAGTGGGGACTCAATGACGTTCCCCTATCTACCTGCAAGCAGGCGAAGGCTGACAAAGCTAGGCCTTGTCGCAGAGTACCGCTGGTTCGCCCCTATCTACCCGCTAAGGCGGAGGATACTTGGTACTTGTCAATGAGCTTAAAAGTATCCCACTCGTGATATTTGCTAAGATCAGTTGGCTCGTGATATGGAAGGCGGGGATTTGGGCTCTGCCTTAAGGTGTTCATACACACTCAAGTACCCTCACTCAGCCTGAAAACAGGGTCGGGGATTAATCTCCCGCAATCAATTTTCAAATTTTATTCTCTTTTTTTGGTCAATACTGTTTAGCAGTCCCGATTTTAAGTTAAGTTATCACTTTAATTAGTCCACCACAAAGCACGCCTATCGGACAGTCCCAATTTCCTATTTAATTTAAGTGAAAAAATAGGAGGGGGAAATCGAGAAAAGCCGATGTACGTTGAAATCGATGATGCGTATGCTGAGTAGAGAGTACTTACAGTGATCCCTTCGCTTTCTTTATGCAGGATGCAAAACAGAATTGAAAACTTTACTCTACATGCACATGCAAGCGATGAAAAGCCGCTCCTAGACAGGCAGTTCTACTAGCGTGAAGAACAGTTTAATTTTGACTAAGTACTGCGGTTTAGGTGCGTCTTTTAAGTGTATTGTGTGGTCCCATTGATTACGAGCACAAACAAGTCCTAGAGTGGCTCGAGGAGCCGCTAGTGGAAGCTAAGTTACAATTCACCCACACAGCACACGGGACACAGTTTCACTATCTTTACACACGCGAGATCCCAAACGGGAACCGTTGGAAATGATGCGAAAGAAAAAGAAATAAAATAAAATGTAATTACAAAGCCTCTCTTTCACTCAAAAATTTTAAATGCTAAGTCCTCGAAGCGTCGCCGACTCCTCGCGGTCCTCGCACAAAAAATAATTGGAGGTCAGAGAGTTACACAAAAATAAAATAATGCAAAAATAAATGGGAGAAAATAATTACAAGAAAACCGGGGGTCAGACTACCCGGGGAAGGAAAATCAAACACTCAAAAATTTGCTAAAAATTAACCTAAGCCGTGCCTCCCCGGCAACGACGCCATTTTGACAACTCTCCCGCACCCTTAGTTAATTCGATCAATTTAATGTCCAAATTAATTAAAGTGATTCGTTGTAGTCGGATACGAGAGGTTAATCAAAAACCACTTATCGATTAATGTGAAGTTAATTTTAAGCGGCAATATTTTTTTACTTGGTGGAAGTCCAAGGTCGATCTCAGGGAGGCATCTGTCTCCTTAGGTGAATTTAAGCAAGGATCCGAGTGTTGATTAACGAGGAGTAAATTTTTTTGGTCATTTTTAATTTTCTATGCAGACTTATGGATACAATGCAGGCCAATTTGATGTTCAATTTAATTATGGTATCAAATGAAGTCCAAAAATTATGAAAATTGACCAGATGATTAATGATGATGAAAAGACCTACACTAATTTTTTTGGAATTTTTCGACACTAAATAAATTTACTGTGAATTAAATGAACAGACAGGGTGATTTTCAGTATTTAATTTTTAATAAATATCAAATCACAATTTTTTCAAGAACTAAAATTATCCTAGGTGGCTCTAATGAGAAGGGACCTAGGAAAATTAACAGAACTTAATTTCACTGTGAAATGAATTAATTAAAATTAATCTAAGGAAATCACTTAACAATTTATTTAGGCCTCGATATGCGTGAAAATGCTATGAAATTTTTATGGTATGTTAAAAATGATGTCCTTAAGCTACTGTGAATTTTTGATGAATTTTGGAAGCACCAAGAATTGACTATAAATCAAAAGGTATCACTGGGCAAAATATGTCAACAATTCACCAATTAATTCATTAATAATTCAAATAAACTTACAAAAAGATGACACGTGGACCAATAGACAGAGGACAAAATTTCCAACAAAATGCAATTTTTAGAATTTCTAAATGATGTAAAATGCAATCTAGGGATGCGTGCAAACACAGGGATGTAAATGCAATACAGGAAATTAAAATTACAATGAACAAATATGCAGACAGGGACTAAAATACCTATAATGTGGGGGACTCTTGTGCAAATTCTCCACAGGACACGTGCTCCTCACGTGGGGTCTGCTTCACAGGGACCTCTTTGCAATTTTGGAAAGCTCCAGGGGCTTCTGTGCAATTTACCCAGGCCGCACGTCCTCCTCACGTGGGCGGCCTAGGCTCGGAGGGCTGCGGTGGCTCGGAGCGAGGTTCGGGCTCTCTGGAGGTCCGGAGTGAGGCGCGGTGTAGGCTCGGGTTGTCCGAGCCTAGGCTTGGGGCCGAGACTCGGTCTTCGTCGACGTGGCGTGTCTGCGTCCGTTAGATCCTTGATCGATCCAACGGGTGTGGATTGCTCCTGCTGATAGCGACGTGGGCGATTAGTGACCGTTGGATCTAGATTGATCCAACAGCACCTGGAGCGCGATGAAGTGGTGACGTGGTTGATCTATAGCCGCTGGATCGTGACGAATCGAATGGCTCTCTGCTGCTCCGGTCGTGGGTGACGGGGCGTGATTCGGACCGTTCGATCAAGATGATCGAACGGTGGCTATACGTCGTCTCCAACGGTCCTCCGCCACCTGCGGAGGAGAAGGCGGGGCTCCGGCGTAGCTGGCTCTGCTCCGCCTCGGTCGCTAGGCGTCGATGAGGCTCTTCGTATGCTCTTGAGTAGCTCGGAAGATGCGGAGCGTACGTCGGAGCCTCCGGTGGGCTCAGGAGCGGTGGAGATGCGCTGAAGCTCGATGGCGAAGAAGCTCGAAGGGGGCTGCGGCGAAGCTCCGGCCAGTGAAGAAGTGAGGACCTGCAAGGGGTTAGGGGTATAGCCGAAGCACGTGTGTGCGCGTGGAGGTATGTAGGGTGAATGGCGAGGCCTAAGGCGGAGTGTGAGTGGTCCGGCGAGCGAGCTCCGCCGAGGTGGCGGAGCTGGAGTCGAGGAAAGTCGAGATGCGGTGTTTGAGGGAACGGAAGGGTGCTCGAAGATCGGAGCTCTGTCGCGGAGCTCGGAGGAATGAAGGTGGAGCGAGAAAACAACGGTGGACGGCGAATAAATTAGGAGAAATCAAAGGAAAAATTAAGGAGAAGATCAGAAGATGATGGAGGGGGTTACCTAGGGAATGGAGCTCAGATTTGAGCTCCAGGTCTTCGCTCGAGGGATCGGTAGGGTCCCGAGCTCGCGCAGCTTCGCGGAGGGAGGCTGCGACACGGCAGAGCTTGCCGTGGATCTCGCCGGAGAAGAAACTTGTCTTCGCTCGAAGACACACCCAATTGCTGTCACCAATGGATCGATCTGAGCTCGAGGAACCTCTCTGGAGTGGCGGATGGGGGTGAAGTCGGCCAGTGAGGGTGTATTTATAGGTTGAAGGTGGTGGGTTGGCTGGTGACGAGGCGAGGTTGGTGGTCGACGTGGGGCGACTCTGGTGGGAGTGGTGGAGTGTGAGGGAGCTGGCGAGGGAGAGGGATGAGTGGGTGACGTCGTGGGGGTGTCAGCGGTCGGAGAGGATGGCTGACGTGCGTCCAAGAATAGGAAGGGGGCGCCCCTCCCGCAAGGCAAGGGACGTGGGAGAGAGGGGCGCCCAGAGGTAGGAGACGAGGTCTCCACCGTTGGATCGTATGATCCAACGGTGGGGATCAAGGGGAAGCTGGTCGGGTAGGATTAGATCTGGGGCGCGGAGATGATGGGCTGTAGTGTAGCCACGTGGCGCGTTGTGGGCGAAGCGCGAGCGAGCGGCCTGGATAAGGAGATGGAGCTGATCGAAGGGCCAAGACTCGCTGGAAGAGGGGCGGCTGTGATGGAGAGATCAAGGGTCTGATCAAGCGGCGTAGATGCTGCCACGTGGATGGCTCTGGTGAAGGCGCTAATGGGCGGTGCAGATCAAGGCAAGAGAAGATCTGATGGCTATGGATTTAAGCGCGCGTGGAAAAGGCTGGATCGTTGGATCTGAAGCGAGATCCAACGGCTGAGGACGCAGGCGGGTGAGGCGAGGGGAAGCGGGCCGCGTGGCGCAACCAGAGGGCGCCACGTGGCCTGCTGTGAGTGGTTGGAGAAAAATACATTTGTAGAGAGAAGAGGGGACCGAATTTGGAAAAACTCAAAACATGAAAGTTGTAGATCTCGATGAGATCTACAAGTTTCATGTTGACCAAAGACGGAGATGAGGTCAAATATGATACATAAATACAAGGATAAATAGATATACATAGATAGTATACAAAGTGGCCCCAAAACCCATCTTTCTCATACAAGCTCCAAATTCATTGAAATTAGTCTCATTTTAAAGGTCTTTTAATGTGTAGTATTCTAAGAGTAAGTAGACCTAATTCGGAGTTTGCATGAGGGCTTTATTTGCATTCTAATGTACAGGGGTTCTCAGGCTTTATTGGCTATTTTACAAAGGGGATTTTTGGCCTTTTTCCCTATATTATTAACTAAGGAGTACATATTATAGAGAAGAGGTTATTTTAGTGCATGGGTATTTTACAGTGGATTTTTGGCTTCTTATTTAAATGCAAATGAGCTGCTAAACTGCATGAGTTATGAATATATGCATGAATGCTATTTATGCAATATAAGGGGAAATATGTCTCTATTTTCTCGGGAACAAGGCTCTATTTTTGACTTTTGGAGTGATGAATCACAGATTCATCAGTCGACACCGGGGCAGAGAGGCCATCGTCGCCTAGCTAATGTCGCCCTCCGTTGTCACCGGAGGGGCGACGGAGGCTGGCTTCAGCCCACGGATTGGTGGACGCCGGTGAAGAGCAACGGAGGCTGGCTATTTATAGAAGGAGGAGATGGTCGGTTATAGTAGAGGTGAGGTGTTTTGAAAGGGATTGAGTGAAGGCTGGGAGTAATGGCAGGAGGGTTGGGGGTTTACGCGAAGAAGATGGAGGTAATGGCTACATGGGGTGGCCATTAGGAGAAGGAGGAGGTGGCTAGAGCGATAGATAAAAATGGAAGGGACAGGGGTTTCGCATGGTGTAACGGCTGGAGAGGTAGGCATTGGGAGATAGGGGATGAAGCCCTAACCATTGGATCCCGCGATCCAACGGTCAGGATTGAGATGTGGGTCGAATGGAGTGGGTGAGATCAAGGATCGGATCGAACGGCTGAGATGAGTGTCGAGGTGAGCGGTTGAGATGAGAAGGAGGGTGCTATCTGTGAAAATCCTGTATTTTCTTTTTCCTAAAAATTGGAGTATTTTTTGACATCCAAAAAATACAAATAATCATGCCATTTCATAGATCTCGTCGAGATCTTTCCAACGAGCTCAAGAACATCAAATTCCGACATTCCTAGCTCAAGATAATGATGTTTTAAGATGGCTGGTCAAGATCCATATATGAATCCGAACCGGATCCGTGATTGGATCCAAATTCACCTCTCTTCCTATAAATAGAAGGTGATAGGCTACTCCCTCAAAGCCCTAGCCACCACCATCCTCCCCTCTCATTAGAGTACCACCCTCTTGGCTAGTTTAGTCGTCGGAGGGCCGCCGTCGACGTCGGAGTAGAAGCTCCGATCGAAGATCCGCGACCACCATCACGTAGGAAAGCTCGGGGTCACCGTAGTGAACGCCTCCGCACTACGATCGAGCGACGGAAATACCATTTCTGTGTGAGAGGAGATCCCGAGGGAACATCCTCGGAGGTAACGATAAATACCCTTCTCTTGCTGTTGATTTCAAATGAGTTTTGAGACTATATTGGTACCTTTTAGAGCCTTAGGTATCTTTATACCTTAAATCTTAAATTATAACGATGTTATACCTCCCTCTTGGTGTTGATTTCATACGACTTTTGTGCCCAAATGCTTGAACATGTTTAGAACCTTGGTTATCTTTATGATGTGCTTCATATACTTGTAACGATAATTTCTTTCCTCTTGATGTTGGTTTCCCATGACTATCAACCCTATTTTTTTCATTATTAGAAAATAATCTATTCTTAGAGTATGATGTGAAAATGGCTAATTCTGTCATATCACACGGTACATATTTGATTGACATCGTTATTAGGACCACGGACATAAAACATATATGTGTCATATCTATAAAACGAAATCTTGAGGTTGTGTTAGATGGAGTATTATTATTTGTTAAATTATTTATCAATAATCTAAACGTGAGTTATGAGGATTTTACTTTTATTATGCTCACGAGTAATCAGTGCTCAGATATTGTGCATGTTGCGGCATTGAATTGCAGCATTAGGTATATGGATTTTGATGGATGCATGTTAATGCTAGTAAGTCATGTATCAGTATGCACAATGGAGATTATGCAAACAGTATATGCATCGACAAGCCATATACGGGGAGATACGCGTGATACATTTGTCATGTGTGTTGGATATAGGTCGGTTGATATTGGTATTAACTTGACTCATTAAACTTTTGGTAATTATGCATGCACGTTAATGGAATTGGAAATGTCTATATAAAATTAGAATTTGACAATGGCTGGATCGGTTACTGGAATTAGAGACGTTTTATTTATTTATATAATGATTTGATTAACGGACAAAATACCTATTTTCATCTTAATGCGTTTGTGGAATTAGCTGTTTGTACATGCAATTAGTTGATAGCTATTTTTATTGAAGTTTGATAAATAAAGAAACATCTTGATAGGAAAAGATCATTACTCTTCCCACGATGAGTAGCATGATTAGCATAATAATCTACAAATAATTGTATGGAGTGTATGTATCTGCAGTGAATGGTTTAGTTCAATAATCGTATGTGGTATAACCTTTTTTAATATACTGAAGTTATCCGATTCTCATTTTGTTGTCCCATTTGACATCGTTAGTTGATTGCAAATTATATGGTTTAGTAGTATGATTGACAAATGATACTCTTTTATGGGTGTCTCGACATTCATGCAGTATAAAAAAAAAGAATTTTTTAGCGTAAAATATAAAGCAATATGGGAGTCGTTATACAATAGGATCACAATATAATTAAGACAATCATAATCCAGTGTACTTGCACAAAGTCAATAGCATTATTTTCATCTGTACCCATTATCCTCTAGTGGATAAGAATTTCACAATGATCGAGTAAATGGAGTTAGGCGCTGCAGGGGATTAAGCATGCATCCTTAGGCCCCGATAGATACCTTGAAGGTCGCTACCTCAACGGACGAGTTGGATGACGCATTACACCTAGCAATCCAGTTGTATCCGGAGTCGCTCGACGGAGTTGGCAGGTGGTACAGTTGGCTTTCTTGGTTTCACACTTATACACAATATTAAAACTTGGAGTAGAATTGCGTGTGGCCGTATCAAATTCTATTTCAAGTATTATTATTGTGAGAGGTGTTCCGGGATGTGGTTTGAAGTTGGAGAGTTGAGGTCGTAAATCTTTTCATATCTGATCAAGAAGAAATCCTTGAGAGATGCTCAAGAGAAATATCAGTTTCCTCCCGTAGCGGAGGTCTGCGAGTCACGTACTTGCATGTGCTAAAATAATACGAGAAATGATTAATGATCGGATCCTTGAAATTATAATTGTATACCACTGTGGACAATACCCTGCTTGTAGAGATATCAAGAATATTGTGGTAGTACTTCATGATTATTTTTATAAATAAATAGAATCAATGTCATCGAATGGAAATTAGAATGCCTTGGTGTTCTTTCTAAATTTTTTTCAATACAAGCATATGCCATTAAATAAAGTTGAGTATGCATTCTTTTCTTACCCTTATATTAGTCATTATAGTGTTTGTCTCGTTACTGGGCAATTACTCATAACGTTACCCTCGTGTGAACCCAACATGTGTACCTGAGCAACATCCGCCACAGTAGCGGTCTTTTGAGGAGATCGGACCTTCCACGTCATGCTTGCACCAAACAGGGTGCGTTCTACTTAGAGTAACTTATTTACTTCCGTATTATTTTATGTTATTATTGAGAGACATTGTTGTGAGATGTGTGGAGGGTTTTTCCTACAAAATTTAAGATCGTACGATGTATCTCATTCTATGGACATGGACTTGATGGTTATTATCAATGAAAATGGATGTTGCATTTTATTTTCCATTTCAGATTATTCTCCGATTGTTATTTGTATTTCAAATGTTAATCTAATGTGCATAAGATGGTTTGTCGAGTATCATAGATCATGGGCGTAATTAGACTGTAGGTCCGACGCTCCCGTCCCGTCGATTTCGGTAGCCGGAGGGGCGGGGCGTCACACTATCAAACGGTGGAGAACAATGGGACGACGTGTAGTGGTGAGAAGCGTCGAATGAGATGCGATCGAGCGAATGAGGTGAAGGGGTGACGTGGCATGTGGAGGAGCGTTGGATGGAATGTCGATCGGGTGGTTGTGGATAGGGCGCATGTGAGCGACGGTAATGTGATCTCTGAAACAATCTAACGGTTGCCAATGGAGCAGGATTGGGCTGAGATGGAAGCGAATGGAGCAGATCCGACGGTCGGTAGCGGTGACGGGTGGCGGAAGGAAAAGCGGCCACGTGGCGGCTCCAGAGAGCGCCACGTGGCTGCACCAGAAAATTCAAAAATGTAAATATAAAGAAAAATACAAAAGAAATAGTTAGAGGCAAAATTAGGAAAAAAATTCAAAACATAAAAGTTGTTCGTCTTGATGAGATATACAAGTTTCATTTGGACAAAAAGTCAAAAGAGGTTATTTATACAAAAAGTATTTGGGGGGGGGGGGATTTTTAAGAGGGTAAAAACACCGACTTTTTGGATTTGAGTTGTTTTTGTATTTTTTAGTCTTTTAAGGGTTAGTGAATTATAGACAAATACTTATCCTGATTTTTAGAGGTTTTTGATGAGAAAATCATTACAAAGAAAATAATGGTAATTAAATACAATTAATTAAGGATTAATTATACACAATATATTAAAAGATAATAATAAAGAATTAATGGTGATTTTTATTGGATTGATTAAGCCAGGGGTTTAATTTGTGACTTTTAGCATGATAAATACGAGATTCATCATATCCCTATACTTATACCATGCTCGTCCTCGAGCATATAAAGAATGAAGGAGCCGAATTAATTTCTGACAGTGTAAGTTAAGATTTCAAGGCTTAATCTTTCGAAGACCCTTAATCTAAGTGATCTTAAAATTCTGAGCTTATCCATACTTTAGTCAGAAGGAATCCGACTTCTCTAATTATCAGACTCTCTTTTTGTACATATAGTATAATGATATGAAATTTAGTATACTGCATTCGTGAGAGTTGAGTCGAGGCATCACCCAAAGTTCCAAGCCAAGAGACTCTCCTCTAGACCTCATCCTCAATACTAGGGAATAAGTCTATTCTTGCTTCAGTCAACCATCTCATTAATTTTTAGACTTGAAAGTGTAGATGGACGACCAAATGATGGAAGGCATAGGATTTTGTCTATTTTTCTCTCCCTCACATTGGAACAAGGAACCTCTCGAGTGCCTTTATACTCAACACATGTAAATTTTTAGATTTCTGATCAACGTATCCGTCAAGAGAGTTGAAGTCGTCTGCATTTGTTTTTCTAGGAGTACACCGGGGTGTGTCTTTTTTTAGTATCTATATACCTTCGACGCCCAGACTTGTTAGCATTTACGATACAGAGTCCTTTTTTGGTGTCAGCCCGACTCCTTGGTCCTAATTAGCGCTTGGTCCAAGTGTACACTTTGAAAAATGTTTGGGAGCACTCGCCATTGGTGGAAGCTCATTTATAATTTTGACTTTGGATGATAGAGCTTTTCTTTGACATTTCATTGCTTTTGTTGGCTAGCTCCACTGCTTTTACCAAAAGTTGGCGCACACTGTTCAACAATTATCATTAAGTTTCATCACACCCTAGCACATAGGCAGATATCAAAGAGATAGCATATGAATCTTGTTCACATACTAGCTAGGGTTTTGCTGACACTCAGGTGTTCTGAAGCCTTCATTAACTTTATCCCATCCTCGAATATCATTAGATCGGGTCTAAACTCAAATCTCTAGTCCTAATTCCTCAAATGATAACTCAACTCATCTCATCAATCATGCAGTTGCGGAAGTGATTGTGTTGATTGATGAATCCACATTTCATCATCTGTATTCTATCATTTTGGCCTCAAAAACCCTAGCAGATGCATGTAAATAGCCTTAAATATAGCATCTTAGCATTCATGCATGTGCATCCCATTAGTGTATAAAATACTGCAATTAAAGCCAAAATTATAGAATAAATAAAAGAGAAGAAAAAGAATAAAATATTGTAAATATTTTATGACCCAAACCCCTAGACCTAGGCATCTTGATGAATAGTTCGACAAGGAATAAAGTAGGGGGAGATAAGGGGTAAATACCTGTTCATTTCATTCATTCTTTATTAATTTCGGGACCTATTTTTGGTTCTACTTTTTATACCTCAAATAAAGATACTTTGTAAATGAAAGTTGTAGATAATTAAATATAGAAAAATACAAAATTGATTTCACTCAATAATAATACACATATAACAAGTTATGGTCTGAATAAAAATCCAGAATCCCAACTTCCCGGACCCGTATCTCACAACTGAAAACTCTAAATACATCAAACTCACCTTTAATTGTATATAGAAGAAAATAAGCTATTTAATGGCAGTGGTTTCGCATTTGGCGGAGCTACGGTTTGAAAGTTGAGTTTTGGACCCCTATTGTATACTTGTACAGATTAAAATATTCAATTTATTCTTTATTCATTATTTTTGTATTTTTATATTTTTATAATCTTGTAAATATTACTTATAATAATTATGTATATTAAAATTAGAATAAAAGCCTAAATAAAATACAAAATAAAAATGCATATATCAAATACACAGGTATTATACCTATATACATACCTATACAATACCTACTTATATTTTATTAAATATACAAAACACATCAAAAAATAAAATAAAAATATATTTGTGTGTACAAAAGTATTTTATGATTTTATAAAATACTAAATAAAAATAATAAAATTAAAAATACCAAAATAAAAATAAAATACATAAATATATAGGTATTATACCTATAAGGGGTGTAAAAGTAAATTTATAAAAATATACCTCATAAAATTAATTAAAATCCTAATAAAATACTACATAAAATAGTAAATATGTTTTTATTTAATAACCATAATTTAAATCAGCCATTTTCTATTTTTAAATAATTTTGCAAAGCTTTTTCCCAAGATTTTTCCTGGTTGGTCCACGTGGACCAACCAGGAGGGTCCGAGAGTTGACTGGCGGGTCAACTCTCTGACCCGCCCCCTGTGGCTCTGACAGCTGAGTTTTTTCCTCATTTCTCCCGAATTTTGGAGACCACCCTTATGCTCCTTTCGTGTTGCAATCTTCACAAGATCTCTTCCTCGATAAGTGGTGATACACGCCCAAGGTTTATCTCGGGGCGTGCATCGCTCAATCGGCCGCTGAGCCCTGATTTGACCCACCTGTTCGTCAACCTCATAAAAAGGAGCCCATGACTTCATTTGAATTTTGAACCGCGATTCACACAGATCCTTCCTTCCTTAGTCGCGCTCGAGCTACCTGGAGGTGACAGCTCCATGTTCCTAGCTTCAAGGCGGCGGAGCGGCAACTGATGAATACTCATTCATCACTCTTTATTCTTATATTTTATCTACAAAAACCTTTGCAAATGCATGTATATATTTGTAAATACAAATAATTACCAAAAGCAGGCATGGTGTAAAAAGCAATAACTAGCATGTTTTTGTGCAAAAATAAAAGAATAAAGATTAAAAAGAAAAAGAGGAAATATTTAGAATAAATATTGAGCAACCTAACCCAAGGGAGGGCTCAGCATGGGCCTGACCGCATAAAAGCCAAAGTTGAGGGAGATAGGGGCTCATGTGTGTAAATAAACCTATAAATGAAATAAATATATTTTCCTCTAAAATTAGAATAAAAGTGGTTTGTGTATATTGTATATATTTGTAAATATAGAAATCAAAACAAAAAGAGAAAAAATAAAAAGAAAACAAAAACACCACTTGTACATATCTACCATGTACATACAATCACTCCTATATTTATTTCACCCTATAAATAAATAAATTAAAATTCCAAAAATTTTGTAAATATTCTATCTTTTATGTTGTAAATAAATAAAATAAAAACAACAAAAATAAAAAGAACAAAATTAAAAACCAAAAATAATATTGTAAATATACCTTGTACATAGATGTATATACCTATTTATTTCACCCTTGTTTATAAATAATAAAAATAAAACAAAAATATCTTTTTATTCCTAATTTTATACTATAAATAAATAAAATATAAAATTGGAATAAAAATGTATAAAAATAACAAATTAAAAATCAAAAATAAAAATCCTATATTGTATATATACCTATATATAGCCCTATTATGTAAATACCTTATTTTCGTTTTGAAAAATTAATTAAAAATCACCAAAAAATAGAAAAAATTAAAACAAAATATTTCATGTTTTAAGTTTTCATTAAATTGGCCATTTACTATTTTTAATTGATTTTTCAAATCATTTCCAGATGGCTGCTTCTCATTAGTCCACGGGGACGTTGACCGCCCGGTTAACTCCCCCCTGTGGACCACTTCCCACGGGTTTTCGACGCCCGACCCGACTTCTCCATTTTTTAGCGTCCAAACCCGATCACCTCGTACCTAAACCCCGGGTCCTACTTGTCCATGACATATCTGACACCCTCGCCGGGATGCCCGCCTCGGGGTCCACGCTCTGAGTAGCCTACCCGATCGATTTTACCCGGACCCCTGACAGTACTTAAGCCGAGCTCCGCCTCCCATTTCCGCATCTTTGGCTCCCCACCTTTCAGTCCCGTGACCTCCACTACCTTCCTTGAGGTGACAGCTCTCCGTCGGTGGTGTCGAAGAGAGGTGAAGGTGGTCGGACCTCTGATCCGGCGAGCTAGCGCCGCCGTGCTCCGCCTGAAGCAGAGCTCGAGCCTCGGGCCACGACGACCCGGGAGGCAACGACCCAGAGCTCCAGCAGCTCGAGCCCAGTCGATTCCTTCACCCAGGTAGCCCTAGTTTCCTTTCCTGCTCTTTAATTTTTAGTTTCACCCAAATCTCGCCGTCAACGTTCACCTCCGATTCCGGCCACGCCCACCTTCGTATCGATCATCGAACCGCACCATCACACTCGCCTTCTTCCCGCGCACGTTCTACGCCCCTCCAGTCAACCCAGCTCGCACAGGAGCTGGGGTTTTGAGCTCCACCGTCTACCCCTCGCCGGAGCTCGACCGCCCCGCCTCACCGACCACCGTCACCCCCTCTCACATGGTCGAGGTACTTTGCCCTTGACCCGTGAGTCTTCTGGTGCCCTTTTGCAGGTACAAGGAGGACTGTCTGAGGTCCTCTAACTTGAGCCCAGGAGCTTCCCCTCCGCCGGAGTCGACCGAGCTCCTCAGAGCTCCGTTGCTCCATCGGAGCGCACCATTGGACGCGGAAGGCCCGTAGCCATCTTCTCCGATCTTCAGTGGGCCGCGAGGAGGATGCCAGAGCACACACGGGCCCGGCGAAAGTCGCCGGCCTCCAGTTCGTCCACCATCCTTCCTAGTCGTCTGATCGACCCCAGGCTCCAGTTTTGATCCTGACCATCCATCCGAGGAGCTTCCAGCACCGTCCGATCTTGAGAGGGGCGATCTGGATCATTCGATCGCCGAGGTTTAGCCACAACGCCTCTCCACCGTTCGATCTTCCACGTAATCAAGCCCGAGCCGTCCGATCAGCACGAGGACTTCAGCTCAGCTCTAGGGCGCCACCCCTTCCCAGCCGTAGATCAGCACACGTGGCGCCCATCTGACGGCCTCTTTAATAAAGGGTAAATTATCCCTTAAGCCTTAGTTTTAGGTTAGTTTCGTTTTAGTCCTGTAAATATTTTTAGAATTTTATTTGCGTTAGGTAAATTATACTTTGGACCTTATCCTTTCTGATATTTGCATTTATACCCCTGTACGTGGTTTATTTGTGCATGTGCGTATATTTTTGGGTATTTTACAGTAAAGCCCTCAGACTTTTGGTACCTGTTACCAATTAGTCCGAGAACTTTACTTTTATTGCAATTAGGTCCCTGTGTGCCCCAAACACGCGCCTTGCGCGTGACTTCTTAGGATTTTTGCACCGGACCCCCTGGAACTTTTGGTATTTACGTACAGGTCCCTGTGCACTGTAGCTAGGTTTTGATTTTTAATAAAATAGCAAACTCACTCCAAATTCAATGAAATTGGACATATGGCTCTTGCCATGTTGTAAAATTTTCTAGAATTTTTGGAGACATTTTTGCTTTTATTTGATATTTTTAAAAATTCAAAAACATCCTTTTTCTTTACTATCTGATTTGAAAAATCACAAAAAAATATTAAAGCTCATCTAAAAATTATAAAAAAATTAGCTGTTGCGTCTTTTGCCTTGTTTGATTTTCTGACCAAGTTTGGTCATTTTTCATCATATAAAACTCATAAAAGTTACAAAACACTAAAAACACTATAAAAATTCTAATAATTAATTTAAAAATCTAAAAACAATAATTTTAGTGCCTAAATTTTCCTTGTCCCTTCTTCTATACAGGAAAATTACCTCCAAGCTTTTTAGGGATTTTTAGATATTTTATCTAAGTCCCTCCAGCTCGGCTGGATATTGTTGTTGTTTTCTTGCATTGATTTATTTTTAGAAAATGAAATAAAAATCAGAAAAATACCAAAAATTCACTAAAAACAGTAGAAAATATATTATACACAAAAACATTTTTTATTGAATTTTTGATGCATTAAATAATTGTTTGAGTAGGATTGTTTCCTTGTTTTCTTTATTTTCTTAATTAAATAAAAATCCAAAAAAATTATAAAAATTAAAATCCACCAAAAAATACATTTCTTTTATTTTATTTCTTTTTGAGACTACTTCGTAGGCCGCAAGGCCATCACGTGTTCCCTGAGTCTGACCCTGGTCGCTATACCAGGCTAATCTAATAGCCAGGACCGCTATCGTGTTTGATTGATTTTGATTTGATTTTGGTGGTCTGCTTTACATTTTCTTGATTGACCGATTGATCTCTTGAGCGACTAAGGTCGCAATGACCTGTGTTATTTCTTCATCCTTAATTGCTTGGTGATTTTTCGGTCGTCAGAATGGCACCGTTGCCGGGGAGCACGGCTTAGTAGTCAGTTTTCAATTTTTCCCGCGGTTTTCTTTTCGCGACTTTTTATATAGATTTCTGCATATATAGATTTCTGACATTGATTATAAAATAATTTGGTCTGTGACACTTGTCTTCTTTCTTGCGAGGGCCCGAGGACCGAGGAGGCGACTCTCGAGGAGGCGGCGCAACCGCGGGATTCGGAGGCGGCTCCCTTCTGTACGGAGCCGCAGGAGAGAGCGAGAGAGTAGCTGAGTGAGAGAGGAGTAGTTTAGATTTATTTCAGCAGATTTTATTTGTAATAATACATGGACAACAGGACTTGGACCTCCTTATTCGGGTCTGTTTCGCCGAGCACCGGTGTGCTCGGGGGACCCTTTCGCTAGCCTAGATTTTCCGCGGATTTTTCGCGGCTTTTAGATTTTTCGCTGCCCTTTACGGTTTTACACGGGTTTTCTCGAGCCCCTAGCTTTAGGACTTTCTGGTTGATTGTGTGTACTGAGTAGGATCCATACACTTAACTATCTGCCTGCACCTATAGTTCGTTAATTGGACCTACTAATAAAACATTAATAAAAATAGCTGATTATTTTCCTTCGAGCCTACGCGCCGCGAGCCTGCCCCGTTAAGCGCTACTCCTGAACTCGACCTGTCGAGAAGAGGAGGGGTGGGTCTAGACCGGACTCTCTGGATCGAAGGCTGGTGATCAGCTAGACGGTTCTTTCGAGTAGAAGTTGCTTGCTTAGGACTCGGTTTTTCCCGCTGCACCATATAGGTAGTTTACTTTTCTGTCTTTACATTATGCGCGGATCATATTGCACGTAGAGTGCTGGAGCCAGGTACGTATTTCTGACTTTGCATGCATCATTGATTTTATCGCGCATCGACTTTTTCGTCTTCTCCCCCCTGTTTTGGACTTAATAACCAGGAGAACCGAAAAATTCGTTAGGTCTTTTGTTTTCATTGAAAAAGATTTAAAAAGAAAAACAATAAAATTGGGACTGCTAAAACTATTGACCCTAAAAGACACTTGACTTAAAAATTTGTCTTGGGGAGAGCAACCCCCTCATTGGTTGATTTGCTTGTGCGAGAGAGTGACCCATACACTAGGTAGAGCCCCCCGATGCTATTCCCGACTGATTACCAACTCTTTCGTGCGGGACAGTCGGTTGGGAGAGTATCGGATATCCCAACGGGTCACGTAATCACTCTGATATTTTGTTTGTTCACCAAAATAAAATTGACAAGATAATTTGACTGAGCCTTTACGGTCTTCAGCTCGCGTTGCGTTGGTGAACTGAGGGGTTTGTTTTCTGATCATAGTTTCTCCAGATCCCATCCGCCATACTCGCTACATCACAATGATGGGTAGACGATCTCTTAGGCAGCCTTTGGCTGCACCGCTTTCGGGCACGTCTACCCGTTCATCTAGGTTGGCCCGCGAGAGCCGAGACCAGCTCTCCGAACCCGAGTATGATTCCACCCTGTTCCCCCTCGACCCCCTTTCTTTCGGTTCCGAGAGATCAGTGTCAGAGGAGAGATTAGCAGATTTATCGGTACCTGAGTTTGGATCATTTGGTTTTGCAGACGCCATGGCCGGCAGTTCAGAGGATCGCTCCAGAGGTCCACAGCCTGAGCACTTTGTGTTGGACCAGGGTGCGATCAACTCCACCCTGATCGCCTCCCTCGAGTCAGTACAACAGCAGTTGAGAGATTAGGGGACATTCATGATAGAGATGAGGCGAGAGCTTGAGAAGATGAGAGCTGACAGCGAGAACCGCAGAGGAGGACCCGGCGATGCGACGGCTACCGCAGCAGCCGCAACCGCGTCAGCAGCAGCAGGAGGACCACCGAGACCAATGCGGGAGAACCACAATCCCGGATCGACTTTGACGTACCGTTGGGTGGTGCTACCAGCTATCGTGGGGGACTTCAAGTTCCCCCCGAACACTTTGCAGCTCCTTCCCCGATTTCACGGGTTGGCCACTGAGGAGCCCCATCTCCACCTGCAGGAGTTCGAGATGATTTGCAGTACTGTCCACGATCGTCAGGTGGACCAGGATACCATCAGGATGATTGCCTTCCCCTTCTTTTTGGCAGACAGAGCAGCCACCTGGCTGAAACACCTGGGGAAGTTCGTCTACACTTGGGAGCAGCTCCGTGCCGAGTACTTGCACAAGTACTATCCACTCGGGCGGACCAATGCCGCGAGAGCCCTGATCAGCAACTTCTCCATGCTCCCCAACGAGCAGTTCCATGAGGTATGGGAGAGGTTCCGAGAGCTGACTGATCGATGCCCGCACCACGACATTTCTAAGCCCAACCTTGTGCAGAGCTTTTTCAGCGGGCTGACACCAGAGCTTCAGGGCTTGGTGAACGCTTATTGTGGCGGGTCTTACTTCGCCAAGGATCACGACCAGGTCTGGGCCATCTACGAGGAGATGGCTGAGAACTACATGGTGATGTCTCAGACCCGGTTGTACACTCAGGGCAGACCCCAACAGCCAGGACCCGTGCAGTACCAGAGGACCGCACGGGTCGACGCCGGTCCATCCAGTTCGTCCGCAGTAGCAGCAGCACAGGCAGAGTCATCATCTGCGGACATGGGCATCATTAGCGAGAAGTTGGATCGGATGGAGCTGATTGAGAAGAAGCAGTGCCAAGGCATCACTCAGATGGAGCAGATGGCACAGACTCTGAACGACATGAGGACCCAGCTCATGTGTCTCCAGGAGGCACAGACGGCTTCCCAGCCCCGTCTTCAGTCGCGAGGCGACTCCGGCAACAGCAGCTCGTCCCAGCGCTCTAGCTCACACCAGCAGCCTGGACAGGTTCACCTTGTACAAGCGGAGCCGTACCAGCAGCCGCAGCCCACCTACCAGTCACCACCGTCTCCAGACATGCAGATGGTGGTATACCAGCCGGATCAGCCTCTGGCAGTACTCCCGCCAGCCCAGGTTGATGCAGAGCCATTGATGGACGTCAACGGGATTTGGTATGACCGCCCTCAGCCTGGTATCCGACGAGACCATCCCGGATTCAGGTGGGGGAATGGAGGTATCCAGCCCCAGCAGCAGCCATCCGGTCAGGGAGGCCAGTACAGCCAGCAGAGAGATCTCCAGCCGCAGTAGCAGCCCCCAGTGTATCCACCACCACAGCAGCAGCAGTCATTCTATGGCCCTCGTCCCTATCAGCAGGGACAGTCTTGGAGGCGTGAGCAGCCTCACCACCACCAGCAGCAGCATCACCCATACCCCTCTCAGCCACAGCAACAGATCCAGCAGCCTCATCACCAGAGAGGCTACCCGTCGAGTTCCCATGAGAACCCTGCCTTGGATGATATCGCCCGCATTCTCACAGATCAGCAGGCTACTTTTCGATGGGAGATGGATGAGTTCCGCCAGGAGATGCTGGACATCGTGAGAGGGAAGGCCGCCATCCCTGCCCAGATCGAGCCAAACCCGAACAATCTGAAGAGGAAATCTGAGCAAGTAGTTTGTACTGAGTATGCCACTCCTAGTGATGCACTTGGTGATATGTCTGCATATCTTTTTGATGCTGATTTTGTCACACTTAGGAGCGGTAGGACACCAGCAGGCGGCGCCTCGTCTGAGCTACACCACGAGGAGACACCTAGAGCGCCAGATGAGGAGGATGAGAGCGGTACTGAGGCCGCTCGTGACGATGACGGCGGTACTGATGCCACCAAGGATGCTGACTCCACAGGCGGTACTGAGGCCGCCATTTCACCAGTTCGAGGAGGTGGTACTGACGCCACCCTTGATGCCGAGCCAGAGCATGGTACTGAGGCCGCGATACGTCCAGCCGATCCAGCCGATGGTGGTACTGAGGCCACAAGAGTTCATTCTGAGAGAGCTGTAGTTTTTCCTTATTATGATGTATCTCGGAACAATGTTGTGAATAAAGGAAAAGGTTTGATTTTTTTTGGTCCCACTGTGGTGCGTGATGTATGTGCGGATCCGGCCGTCGAGCCATCTAGACCTTTTCCTAGTCCTTCATCTGAGAAGGACCCAGTGATCCCCTTCCCTAGAGCCCTTCAGATGGGGAAGGGGAACAAAAAAATCCAAAAAAGAAAGATCAGGAAGAGTTCAGCCAGCAGATGATAAATCATTTCCATATCCAGCTGACTCTTCCAGAGGCTTTGCAGCACATCCCCCTTCTTCAGCGTTCGTTGAGAGACAGGACTACAGTCAGGAGGAAGAGGAGGAACCACCATTCAGAGATCCATGTGCTGACGAAAGCCACGTGTTTCGCCATTCAGAACCGTCTGCCGGCCAAGAGGCCAGATTCAGGAGCCCCGTATGTCAGATGTCACATTAGAGAGCAGAGGTTCGACCGGACTCTATTGGATAGCGGATCGTCTATCAACCTCCTTCCGGCAGCCCTTCTCGACCGCTTCGAGTTGGGCACTCTTAGACAGAGCAGGACAGTCCTTCAGTTTGCTGATCGATCTGTCAAGAGGCCGAAGGGGTTGTTGCGAGACGGTGTCGTCACTATTCAGGGTCTGCAATTCCCCGTGGACTTCGTAGTGTTGGACATGGAGATCCCTGATTCAGTGACCGATACCCCCATCATTCTCGGTCGTCCGTTCTTGGCCACAGCCAAGGCGGTAACCGACCATGATAGCGGGAAGGTATACTTTCGCGTCGAGGGCGAAAGTGTACAAATAGAGACGGTCGAGGACAGCAAAGCCAGAGACAGATCATGCTCAGAGATCACTTCAGATACAGAGCAGCTGACAGATGCAGGGCTAGACATCCACCAGGATTGTAATTTTGTGATCACCGACGATGAGGCAGTTTGGGCAGACCCCGCAGCACAGGCCATCCTCTCATTTTCAGACCCCGCCGATGCAGAGATGACAACAGAGGAGAGCTTGGAGAGCACATTCCTGGATCAAGATACTTCAGAGGCTGCAGAGCCGGTTCTCGACCGCGACACTGATTTTTGTGATGAAGGTGGTACTGATGCCACCTTAGATGATGCAGATCCCTCGGAGTCAGAGTCTGATTGGGCAGATTGTGATGATTACATGCCAGACCTGATTTCCACTGAGCCTACAGATAGAGAGGAGGTAGATGCCGAGCAGAGCAGAGATAGTTCAGTTGAGCAGCCTTCTCCAGATCCAGCTTGTGAGAGAGAACTCTCATTCTCTCGGGCAGATTTGGTCGCATACACTCGGATTCTTCAGAAGCCAGATTTTCCAGCGCCAGTTTGTCCAGAGCTGAAGCCGCTTCCTTCGTCGTTGAAGTATAGATTCCTTGCGGGTGAGCCTGAGATGTACCCAGTCATTATCTCTGTCGATTTGACTGGAGAGCAAGAATCCTATTTGATGGGGGTTCTTAAAAATAACCGCAGGGCAATAGGATGGAGCGTAGCAGATCTCCAGGGGATCAGTCCAGCTTTGTGCTCTCACCACATCTATCTCAAGGATGAGGCAAAGCCGTCGCGTGAGTTCCAGCGGTGACTGAACCCGAATCTGAGGGAGGTTGTCATGAAGGAAATTTCGAAGTGGTGGAGCACCGATTTTATCTATCCCATCTCCGACTCCAAGTGGGTCAGCCCTTTGCATGTGGTGCCCAAGAAGACGGGCATCACTACAGTGGTTACGGAGTCTGGAGAGGAGATTGCTACACGAGTACCTACTTCTTGGCGGGTCTGTGTTGACTACCGGAGACTCAACCAGGCCACCAAGAAGTATCATTTCCCCCTGCCCTTTATTGATCAGATCATTGAGAGACTGGCAGGGAAGAGCCATTATTGTTTTTTGGATGGGTACTCGGGCTACAATCAGGTAGCCATCGCTCCTGAGGACCAGGAGAAGACCACCTTTACTTATCCCTTAGGCACATACGCCTTCCGACGCATGCCATTTGGGCTATGCAATGCCCCTGCGACTTTTCAGAGATGCATGCTGTCGATCTTTTTGGACATGGTAGGGGAATGCTTGGAGGTCTTCATGGATGATTTCTCGATTTACGGCGACGGATTCGACTCCTGTCTTGACTGCCTGGACCGAGTACTTCAGCGATGTATCGAGGTTCGCTTGGTTCTGTCTTGGGAGAAGAGTCACTTCATGGTGACTCAAGGGACGGTGCTTAGCCGCATCATCTCCAACAGAGGCATGGAGGTGGATGTGGCCAAGGTCGATGTCATTAGCAAACTCACACCACCGTCCAACTTGCGGCAGTTGCGGTCTTTTCTGGGGCACGTTGGTTTCTACCGGCGATTCATTCGTGATTTCAGTAGAGTTGCCTGATCGTTGACTGATCTACTGACGAAAGACACCGAGTTTCTTGTCGATGACAAGTGTCTTTCGTCCTTTGAGACTCTCAAGCAGAGTGTTATAGAGGCTCCTGTTCTCCAGCCACCCGATTGGTCTCTCCCATTCGAGATCATGACGGATGCCTCCGATTTTGCCGTAGGGGCCGTGCTGGGACAGAGGAGGGATGGAGTCCCATTTGCTATTCACTACGCTATCCGCACATTGGATTCCGTGCAGCGGAATTATACGGTCACGGAGAAGGAGATGCTAGCCGTAGTCTTCGCCCTAGATAAGTTCAGATCGTACATTATTGGATCTAGAGTGACCTTGTATACTGATCACACCGCCATCCGATACCTCATGGCAAAGAAGGATTCCAAGGCCAGACTGACTAGATGGATCCTTCTACTCCAAGAGTTCGACATTGAGATTAAGGATAAGCCTGGAGTCAAGAATGTGGTGGTTGATCATCTCTCCCGTTTAGAGTAGTCTGAGGAGTTTGAGCATATTGATCCCACTTGTGAGACCTTCCCAGATGAGGCGATCCTTGCTATCGCCTCATTCCCATGGTATGCCGATATTGTGAACTTTGTCGTTGCTGGTAAAGTCCCACAAGATTGGCCCAGGTAGAGGCTTGAGACCTTCCTCGCGAAGGCCAAATCCTACCACTGGGAGGATCCCATCCTTTACCACGAAGGAGGGGATAGTGTCTGGCGTCGGTGCATTCCTCAGGAGGAGCACTGATAACCGCCCCCCGTACCCTTAGTTAATTCGAGCAAATTAATTGTCCAAATTAAGTTAAAGTTTTCGTTGCAGTCGGATACGAGAGGGCTAATCAAAAACCACTTTAATTAGATTCGAGTTAATTTCAAGCGGCAAATTTTTTTTACTTGGTGAAGTCCAAGGTCGAACTCAGGGAGGCAGCTGTCTCCTTAGATTAAATTTTAGCAAAATCCAAGTGTGAGATTTTCGGAGAATATATTTTTGGTCTTTTTCGGCTTTTCTACGCAATACACATGCAAAATCAGGCCAAATTAAATGTTAATTCAAAAAGATGGTCAAATTAATTCCAAAAATTATGAAACTTGGCCATATTATGAAATGGGATGACATTAAGCTACTCTAATTTTTTTGTAATTTTTAGATGTACGGATAATAAAATATGCAGACTTTAGTAAAAATAACTAAACCAATTTTAATAATTACCAAACAATGATATTTCTCAGAAATAAAATTAATCCAAATAGATCTAATTAGGAGCTATCCAAATCAACTTGAATTTCCTTAAAATACTTCACGGTTGAATAACTAAAAATCAATTAAGGTTTTCACCAAATGATTTTTCTAGGACGAACTACACGCGCAAATGGAATGATTTTTGGATATGTTGTAGCATAGACTTGGATCTACCAATGACGATTTTTTAGAGATTTTTGGATAAGCAGAGAATACACAATCAAGTAATCAATCTAAATGGGCAAAGTATTGCAATTTTTCACCAAATTAATTTCCATAAATATTCTGCGAATTAAAAAAATACAAGTAAATGCTAAAATGGTAGAAAAAGAGTTATGCTACACAATGCAACTTTCAGAATTAAAAATAGACGACAAAATGACAATAAAATAAACGTGCAAATGCAAGGGTATGAATGCAATACAGAAAATGAAATATGAGCTTATATGGAGAACAGGGACTTACATGCAATTATGGAAACTTGAAATATCTTTGAGAACTTGCAAGGGGGTGCAAGTGTCCCCTTTGCAAATACTTTTCTTTGTTGTGCGATAGAACTCCTCTGTTTCTTGGCTTGAAACAGGGGACTTCTCAAGAGAAGCTTCACGCACGAGGAGTGGGACCTTGGAGCTGGCCGGCGGTGGCGTGCGTGGCAGCGGCAAGGGATGAACGGCGGGGCACGCGGCGCACGAGGGGCACAGGAGGAGGTCGAGGCGGTGGTGCGGGCCGCTGAGCGCAAGGTCGCGCGAGGCAGGAGCTGCAGCAACGCGCGCTGCGCGCGCGGACAGGGAGCGCGACGAGGAGGTGGCAGAGTCTGGCTGTCGCGGCTGGAGGCGGGGACGACCGCGGAGAGCGGTGGCGCACTGGAGCGAGGGGCGCGCGTAGACGTGCGTGAGGGGAGCGGGGTGCACGCGGAGGCTGGCCGGGGGGGCTGGCAATGGAGTGGGCTGGAGGATGGTTGCGCGGCCAAGGTCGAGGACGAGGGCCGCGGTGGAAGATGGTGGGGCCTCGGTTGCTCGCGAGGTGGCGGGCAGCGCCCAGCTGGCGTGCGTGTGCCAAGAGGAAGGTGGCGTGGCCGATTCACGTTGACGACGAGATGGTGGCGCACTGTCGGCCACGCGCGGGCTGAGTGGCTAGCTGGGAGGTGGTGGAGAGGAGCTGGCGTCACCTGCAAGTGGATGAGTTGCAAAGGGATGCGTGCGTGGAGAGGTGAGGTGAGGAAGAAGAAGAAGGGGGTTTCACAACCTCCTCTGCTTCTCATGCATTTGTTTAAGTGACCACAAATAAGCCGTTAATTGGTTGATGAAAGTTCATCAAAAAATTAATTAAAAATCACCGTTGCGTTCGCAACGTGTGATTTATCCGTAGAAGTGCAATCTGTTTGATGATTCAGTGGGAGGAAGATGATGAAATAGAGGAGAGAGAAAATGGAAGAGAAGAGGAGATGAGAAGTAATAAGGAAGAAGAAGTTACCTGTAGACGGTTGGTGGAGTGGGCCTGGGGCGGAGCTGGGAAGCTCCTGGTCTTTGCTCAAAGCCGCGGCTAGGTGCTGAGCTCGGGCAGCTCGAGTGGGAGCTGCAACAAGGGGTGGGGAGCCCCTTGGATCTCGCCGGGAAAGGAATGGTCGTCGCTCGACCTGAGTCGATCTCTGCTGTCACCAGGAAGGCTAAGGGAGCTCTCGTCCTCTCACGATGATGGCAGATCGAGATGAATGGAGGAGGGGGAGGGCATTATAAAGAGGAAGAGGAGGTTGGAGAAGAGATGGAGAAGGTGGAGAAGATGGGGTGGAATGAGAGGTGTCGTAGGGTGGCCTCTCCCTTAAGTTAAGGCAGAGTGGGAAGGAATGGGTAGAGAGGAGAGAGATGATGCCACTTGGCGCGCTAGGATGCGGCCATGTGGCATTTATTTAATAAAAAGCAAAAACCAAGGAGTTGACACGTGGCGGCTTCCGGAGCCACCACGTGTCGCTCCCAGAAAAATCCAAAGTTGGAATGGAAAGAAAAAATAAGAAAAAGACATAACAAAAGGTCTTAAATCAAAAAGTGTTCAACACAAAAGTTACTCGTCTCGACGATATCTACAACTTTTGTGAATGGCTGAAAATCAAACGAGATCATCTGTACAGAAACGTACTTTTGGGTGGTACCTTATAGGTATAAAATACCACATTTTATCTTTTGCATTTTTTTGTCATTTTTCAATAAGAGAAAAATCAAAATAAAAATAGAGAAAATATGAGAAGAATATTTACAACTTAATCTAATTTTTTTGGATTTTTATTAATGAAGAAAATAAAACGATAAAATGCAGGGGTAAAACCGTCATTATGTACAATGTAAAAAGGGGCCCAAAACCCAAGTTTTGCATACGAGCTCTGATTTTAATGAAATTAGTCTTGTTTCGAAGGTCTTTGAATGTATATTACTTTAAAAGTGAGTAGACCTCAATCGGACACTGTATGAGAGAGGTATGTGTATTTTAAGGTTCATGATTTCAAACTTGGATTGGAGTTTTATTGGTTGATTTTACAAGTTAGTATTTTTTAGATATTTTTCTTTAATTAGTGTTAATAATATATACACAATAGAGTTGGTTTTATTGCATTTAGAGTTAGCATAAAATACATACAAATAGGGTATTTTATCTAATATACAGGTGAATATTTAAAAGTGAAATTGGCTTCTTATTTAATGCAAATATGAATGCTAAAATGCAGATATTATGCTTGCATGCATGAATGTTAATTATGCGATATAAGTAGTAATATGCCTCTAATTACTCGGGAACAAAGCTCTATTTTCAACTTTTAGAGTGATGAATCGCAGATTCATCAACCCCCTATACTTAAACCTTGCTCGTCCCCGAGCAACTAAATGAAATGCAAGAGTGAAATGAGATTGGGTTCCATATCAAGGTCATGAACAAAAGTTGAAAATGGAGCTTGACTCGACCTTTGGATTAATTGTGTGGCGGAACCTTATTGGGATCTGAACTTAAGACCTAACAGACTTCAAGTTCCACAAGTCTTCTATTCAAGACGCCTTAACAGTCAGGTCAGAACAAATCCTCAAACGCAAATTTCTGATGACTATGATTCTTACTTGTACTGTGTAAGTGATAAATAGCTCTCCACATCAGAAATGACTCGGAACCAGCCTCCTCTAACAAGGTAACTCAATAACCCGGTCCAGCAACTCTTTCCTCGAGGAGCGGGGTATTCCCTTCTAAGTTCAAGTGCGACCAACTCAAGAGGAGGGGGTAGAGAAAAGAATAAAGAATGGATGGTAGCTAGTGTAGCTAACCTATCCCGAGATGCCTGACCAGTGTAGCCAAGTCAACCAGCTGCAGACTTCTTGCTAGTATACATACTCCAACAGGCAAATTTTTTGTGGCCTGTATTTTTTTTGGAGTTCTTGCATTTTTTTCTTTTTTTTGGAACTATATACAAGGTGCAGCATGTACATTAGGAGTTTTTCCTCTTGAGCCAGTAGACTATCCCTCTTTTGAAGCATTATTGCAACCCACAGCGTCCCGTCCTTAGACTTCAACACCACCAGACTAGGTTGAGATGCACTACCCTCCCTAGAGGAGGACGGATGTTTCCACCCGTGTGCTACTCCAAGCTAAAGGATTCTACCTCCTCACCACCTCATCAATGAAGAGCTACGTGCATTATGCTTTGTCCAAGTTAGGTCACTGTCTAAAAGAATCATGCGTGTGCACGAGATATTTTACTTAGACTAATCAAGATGACATGTGAACATAGACTTGCGGACTCAAAGATTTAAGTCACTTGACCTGAAAAATCTTAACTCCAGTTCCTATAAGGTTCCTCTGAAATTAGGTTGATTAAGGTCAAATCAAGCCCATCCTCAATATCTACTCATAACACGGTTCAGAACCCATTAGCTTTTCACCTTGCATATGCAAGATATGCAAATGAGAGGTGCAGATGACATGCTATGAATGAAATGCAAGACTTTTTTTTTAAATGCAAAGATGATATGTAAGAGTAAATAAGAAGCCTTATTTTCAACACATTTTTTGGTATAAGTATGCAACAATTTGTATTATTTACAACAAGTTTTTAGTTTATACATAATATACATATTATACAATTTTTTTTCGGTATACATCCAACAAATTTTACAAAAGTATGTTTTACAAGAATTTTACATTTTTTATACAAGTATTATACATATAGTACAATTTTTTTTTTCAATTTTTACCCACCCTGTAATTATTGCATAATATACACAGAAAATACGCGAAAATACGCGAAAGTACGAGCTATGGGTAAAGTATATATGTAATATATACACGCCCCCCTATACTTAGCGTGTGCTATGTCCTCAGAGCACGAAAAGCGACCAAAAAGACATAGCTCGGGCTAAGCGTAGGAGAGCTAAAATTACAAAAATGTATAGAAGTCGCACCGCCCCCTATACTTAGGCTCTTGACTGCCTAAGTGTAGAAGAAGATCAAAAAAAATGGGGCGGACGAGGGCAAGAGGGGAAATGGATGAATATATACAAAGCGGGCATCGGTCCCCCCTATACTTAGGCTCAGGTCAGCCTAAGTATAGGACAGAAGTGAGTAAGAGGACCCATGTGATCTGGAGAATGTATAAAGAACCGACTCAAGTGACTCCTCCCCCCTATACTTAGGATCTGGTCATCCTAAGTATAGTCCAAGATAGTGATGTAATGAGACGGGGATGAGTTACTAGAGTTGCGGGAGAAAGGATAGGATGTACAAGAATGATGATATATACAGATGAGTCGCAGTCTGTTCCGGTAGAAGAGTACTCGGTGCTGGATTCTGAATCCGGTCTCTGCCATCTTGTCTGCTTCATCTCGAGTTCCTCATCTCCGCATGGAGTTTGGAACTGAATCTTCCCGATCTCATAATCAAATAAGGCCCCTGCTGTTCTGAGGAAGGGCCTACCTAAAATGATCTGGGAGTCTCTCCAATTACGAGGGGTTTCCATATCCAGGACAATGAAGTCCACCATGTATTCTTGTCCCTCGACTTTGATCACAATGTTCCTCAATTCTCCTTGGGACCTCTTAGTTGATTTATCAGCAAACTGTAGGAGGGATCTAGATTTCCTAAGAGGTCCGAGATTAAGCCGCTCATAGAGGGCTGTAGGCATCAGATTGATCGAGGAACCATTGTCCAAGAGAGTGCGTGAAAACGCGATGTCATCAACATGACTCACTACATAATGTGCACCCATATCTCTTCGTTTCCTTGGAAACGAGTTCTTTATTGCACAAGTCGTGGCTACTGATAAAACGTGTTTCTCAACACGGCTTTTGGTCTTCCTGCTAACCCTAGTAGGTGTGCATCTCACCTTAAGGTATTTTTGGAATGCAGGGGTCATCTCCACGTACTTGTCAAAGGGGATTGTGACCTTGATATATTTGTTGCAGAATTCAACCATCTCAGGGTCATCTTTTTGGATTTTTTTGATTTTCTTCTTTCCACCCATAAGAGCTCGGGTGAAAGGGATTATTGACTCTAACTCATGTTCAGAAATTGAAATCTTTTCATTGAAAACTGGAACTGAGTTATGTACATGACTCGGACTCTGAAACAGAGTAGGACTCTGACGCGAACTGAAAGAAATATGCTGGGGCGAAATTGGTGATGCATCTTCCGCTTCTTCTGGGCGGTCCTCCTCAGATGGAGGTGCAGGCTCTTCATCAGTTTCTCCTGACTCACTAATGGTGCGGGAATGCTGCTTCTAGGACTCAGATGTCCTCTTCTTCTGCCGGTGATGGTGGTGATGGTGGTGCTGCTCCTCTTCCTCCAAGTTCTCCTCAGGTAGAGACTTGGAAGTTCCTTCCTTCTGTGCCCGTGCCCGATCAGGTATGGTCACGGTCCTTCCGCTCCTGAGGGACATATGATTTACATTATCGTATGAAAGGATCTCATATTCAGATAAATAATTATCTGAATAGTATACCTGATCACGAGGACGGTTCTGGCCATGGAGTATGTTGTTCGGGTTGGCTTGAACCTGTGCGGGAATCGGGGTCTTTGGCGCCATCTGTTGATCCTGGGTACGAGAGACACGATTAATATCGGTTCTCATATCCAGATAATCATTCTGCATCTGTTGGACCCTATCAGACAGGGTCTGGATCGCCAAGGTGAGGGACTCCAATACAGTGGGCTGGGCTGGCTGATGTGCAGACAAAGTTCTGTATTGGCCCTGCTGGCCATGCTGATATTGCTGCTACTGATGGGATGGTGCTAGTCCCTGCTGATAGGTGCACTGCTGCTGCTGGTACTGCTGAGGCTGGTGCCCTTGTTCTGGCCTGGACTGAAAGCGCGGTGTGGGAACGGGCCTGGTTTCTTGGTAGGCTGGGGATGGGCGGTGAGGCTGATCCTTCCCCATTTCGGCCTGCCTGACAATAGGATCACGGCTATACCAAAGCCCGTTGATCTCGTACACTTGCGGAGGCTCCTCGTATCCTGTCTCCACTTTGTGGGGGTGCATGCTGGTCCTGCTGGGTGTAAGTCTGATCCCAGCTACTCTGAGACCCCGGTGCCTGTTCCTGTACAAGATGGACTCGATGTACAGGTACAGGTGGTGCAGAAGGGGCAGGTAGCTTTATCTTAGCTACCTTCTCAGAAAGTTCCTCCACTTGCTTCGGTAGACGTGAAAGAGACTCAAGTTCCACGACTCTCTTGTGGATCTGCTCGACCATGGTTAGCTTGTCAGCAATCATCCCCATGCTGGGAATGAGGTCCTCGGTCAGATCTGCTACAGTCCTTCGGGTTGTCTCATTTGATAGGATTGAGGGAGACAACGTATAGGCCCTGGTGGCCTGTGACCTGCCAGTTTCCGCCATCTGCTCCATGATCTTCCATACAACGTGCTCGTTTTTGTTCAGATAGCTTCCTCCACAGGCAGCACTGACTAACCCCTGCATCTCCGGGGTTAGACCACAGAACAAGGTCTGGATTAGGATCGCCTTAGAAATGTCGTGGCAAGGGCATTTCTGCACTAAGTCATTGAACCTATCCCATGCATCATGGAAGGGTTCACTCGGTCCTTGGGAGAAGCTGGCGATCTTTGTTCTCATTTGATTAGTCCTACTGAGAGGGTAGAACTTTTTCAGGAAGAGGTCCTTGAACTGCATCCAGGTAGTACATATCACCGCTAAGTTCTTCAGACAATGTGCTGCCTTATCTCCTAAGGCAAATGGGGTGGCCTTCAATCTAATGTAATCTTGGCCAACATTGGGATGGCTAAGATTGTTGCACACCAGCTCGAAGTCACGGAGGAAAGTGTACGGTTCTTCATTTATGTTTCCGTTGAACTTCGGAAGCAAACTAAGGAAGTGGGGCTTCAGCTCGAATGCCTGGGCGGGAACCGCTGGTTTCAACCAATTCTGAATCTCGTTCTCCGCTGGGTTGTAGGCATCAACCATTGGTCGGTCAATACCTCCTCCTGCAATGATCTGTCCCATTCTAGCTGTGAGATCCGCATTCCCCTGTTCGGCTTGGGCGAGGCGAGCCAATACTTGCTGAAGTGGGTCATCTGTGTTCTCCTTATCTGGGGATTTTTTTGGTGGCATCTTGTCCTCTAGTCTTGGGAAATGAAAATGATCTGGTTTAGAGGATAAATCAGGGAAGGAATTCTTACCGAGGCGATGGTCTTCCTCGGTAAGATCAGAGGAGTGGGAAGGGTTGGTTTGAGAGTAACCACCCTGGGTGTGAGGGATCCGGAACTCAAGAGGGTCATGAGTCCTGCGTGGTCCAAGGTGCGCTTGGGCCGATGAAGATGAGTTACTTGGGGGACTCATAGAGAGATCGGTAAATAACGCGTCGAGATCTCCCCAGTTACTCATCTTGATGTGGCGAGAAGAAGATAGGATTTTACTCCTACCTGAAGCAAACAGGTTAATCCAAGACCCCGGGTTCACACTCAACGCGGTGAATGACTTGAAACCGAGTCCAATTTATCTTGTAAATTTTAAGTGTGATTTTTCAAGCAAAATAGCAAGGATTACGCGGCCTATAGGGAAGTCGGCTCAGAGCCGGATGCGTCTTCCCTGTTTATCCTGTCGCCTAAGATACCGCCGATCCTCCCTTTCTTCACTCTTATCCGGAGTTGGGGACTCAAAGACGTACCCCTATCTACCTGCAAGCAGACGGAGGCTGATAAAGCTAGGCCTTGTCGCAGAGTACCGCTGGTTCGCCTCTATCTACCCGCGACCAGGCGGAGGCTACTTGGTATCAATGAGCTTAAAGTATCCAACTCGTGATATTTGCTCGGATCAGTTGGCCCGTGATATGGAAGGCGGGGATTTGAGCTCTGCCTTAAGGTGTTCACACACACTCAAATACCCTCACTCAGCCTGAAAACAAGGTCGGGGATTAGTCTCCCGCAAACATTTTTTTCCAATTTTATTGATTTTTTTGGTCAATACTGTTAGCAGTCCCTGTTTTAAGTTAAGATCTCACTTGTTTAGTCCAACCACACAGCACGCCTATCGTCCAGTCCCAATTTCCGTTTAAGTTAAGTGTGAAAAACAGAGGGGGAAATCGAGAAAAGCCGATGCACGAAAAACAATGATGCGTATGCTGAGTTGAGAAGACTCACAGTGATCCCTTCGCTTTTATGCAGGATGCAAGACAATATTGAAATTTTACACTATATGCAAATGCAGACGACAAAATCCGCTCCTAGACAGGCAGTTCTATTAGCGAGTGGAGAACAAGTTCAATTTGACTAGATCTGCGGTCTAGGTGCGTCTTTTAAGTGTATGTGTGGTCCTAAAATTTACGAGTATAAGCAATTCCTAGAGTGGCTCAAGGAGCCGCTAGTGCAAGTCTAAGTTACAATTCAACCACACAGCACACGGGGACACGATTCCACTATTTTTACACACGCGAGAACCCGAACGGGAACCGCTGGAAATGATGCGAAAAATGTGGAAATAAATGAAATTATAGGTTCTCTCAGATCACTCAAACAAATTCGAATGCGTGTTCCTCGAAGCGTCTTCGACTTCGGTGTCCCTCGCACAAAAACAAGTTGAGGTTAGATAAAGAACGACACAAAAATGCAAAAATTTAAAAGACAGAGAAATATTCACAAGAAAAACCGGGGGTCAGATTACCCGGGGATTGAAAATCAAACAATCAGAATTTCACTTCAAATTAACCTAAGCCGTGCCTCCCCGACAACGGCGCCATTTTGATGAACCGCCCCCCGCACCCTTAGTTAATTCGAGCAAATTAATTGTCCAAATTAAGCTAAAGTTGTTCGTTGCAGTCGGATACGAGAGGGCTAATCAAAAACCACTTTAATTAGATTCAAGTTAATTTCAAGCGGCAAATTTTTTTTACTTGGTGAAGCCAAGGTCGAACTCAGGGAGGCAGCTGTCTCCTTAGGTTAAATTTTAGCAAAATCCAAGTGTGAGATTTTCGGAGAATATATTTTTGGTCTTTTTCGGCTTTTCTATGCAATACACATGCAAAATCAGGCCAAATTAAATGTTAATTCAGAAAGATGGTCAAGTTAATTCCAAAAATTATGAAACTTGGCCAGATTATGAAATCGGATGAAATTAAGCTACTCTAATTTTTTTTGTAATTTTTAGATGCACGGATAATAAAATATGCAGACTTTAGTAAAAATAGCTAAACCAATTTTAATAATTACCAAACGATGATATTTCTCAGAAATAAAATTAATCCAAATAGATCTAATTAAGAGCTATCCAAATCAACTTGAATTTCCTTAAAACACTTCACGGTTGAATAACTAAAAATCAATTAAGGTTTTCACTAAATGATTTTTCTAGGACTAACTACACGTGCAAATGGGATGATTTTTGGATATGTTGTAGCATAGACTTAGATCTACCAATGACGATTTTTCAGAGATTTTTGGATAAGCAGAGAATACACAATCAAGTAATCAATCTAAATGGGCAAAGTATTGCAATTTTTCACCAAATTAATTTCCATAAATATTCTGCGAATCAAAACAATACAAATAAATGCTAAAATGGTAGAAAAAGAGTTATGCTACACAATGCAACTTTCAGAATTAAAAATAGACGACAAAATGACAATAAAATAAACGTGCAAATGCAAGGGTATGAATGCAATACAAAAAATGAAATATGAGCTTATGGAGAACAGGGACTTACATGTAATTATGGAAACTTGAAATTTCTTTGATAACTTGCAATTGCAAATACCCACTTTTCTTTGTTGTGCGATAGAACTCCTCTGTTTCTTGGCTTGAAACAGGGGACTTGTCAAGAGAAGCTTCACGCACGAGTGGGACCTTGGAGCTGGCCGGCGGTGGCCTGCGTGGCAGCGGCAAGGGATGAACGGCGGGGCACGCGACGCACGAGGGGCACAGGAGGAGGTCGAGGCGGTGGTGCGGGCCGCTGAGCGCAAGGTCGCGCGAGGCAGGAGCTGCAGCAACGCGCGCTGCGCGCTCGGACAGGGAGCGCGACGAGGAGGTGGCAGAGTCTGGCTGTCGCGGCTGGAGGCGGGGACGGCCGCGGAGGGCGGTGGCGCACTGGAGCGAGGGGCGCGCGTAGACGTGCGTGCGGGGAGCTGGGTGCACGCGGAGGCTGGCCGCCGGGGCCAGCAATGGAGTGGGCTGGAGGATGGTTGCGCGGCCAAGGTCGAGGGCGAGGGCCGCAGTGGAAGATGGTGGGGTCTCGGTTGCTCGCAGAGGTGGCGGGCAGCGCCCAGCTGGCGTGCGTGTGCCAAGAGGAAGGTGGCGTGGCCGATTCACGTTGATGACGAGATGGTGGTCCACTGTCGGCCACGCGCGGGCTGAGCGGCTAGCTGGGAGGTGGTGGAGAGGAGCTGGCGTCACCTGCAAGTGGATGAGTTGCAAACGGTTGCGTGCGTGGAGAGGTGAGGGGAGGAAGAAGAAGAAGGGGGGTTTCAAAACCTCCCCTGCTTCTCATGCATTTGTTTAAGTGACCACAAATAAGCCGTTAATCGGTTGATGAAAGTTCATCAAAAAATTAATTAAAAATCACCGTTGCGTTCGCAACATGTCATTTATCCGTAGAAGTGCAATCTGTTTGATGATTCAGTGGGAGGAAGATGATGAAATAGAGGAGAGAGAAAATGGAAGAGAAGAGGAGATGAGAAGTAATAAGGAAGAAGAAGTTACCTGTAGACGGTTGGTGGAGTGGGCCTGGGGCGGAGCTAGGAAGCTCCTGGTCTTTGCTCAAAGCCGCGGCTAGGTGCTGAGCTCGGGCAGCTTGAGTGGGAGCTGCAACAAGGGGTGGGGAGCCCCTTGGATCTCGCCGGGAAAGGAATGGTCGTCGCTCGACCTGAGTCGATCTCTGCTGTCACCAGGAAGGTTAAGGGAGCTCTCGTCCTCTCACGATGATGGCGGATCGAGATGAATGGAGGAGGGGGAGGGCATTATAAAGAGGAAGAGGCGGTTGGAGAAGAGATGGAGAAGGTGGAGAAGATGGGGTGGAATGAGAGGTGTCGTAGGGTGACCTCTCCCTTAAGTTAAGGGAGAGTGGGAAGGAATGGGTAGAGAGGAGAGAGATGATGCCACTTGGCGCGCTAGGATGCGGCCATGTGGCATTTATTTAATAAAAAGCAAAAACCAAGGAGTTGACACGTGGCGGCTTCCGGAGCCACCACGTGTCGCTCCCAGAAAAATCCAAAGTTGGAATGGAAAGAAAAATAAAAAAAAGACATAACAAAAGGGCTTAAATCAAAAAGTGTTCAACACGAAAGTTACTCGTCTCGATGAGATCTACAACTTTTGTGAAGGGCTGAAAATCAAACGAGATCATCTGTACAAAAACGTATTTTTGGGTGGTACCTTATAGGTATAAAATACCACATTTTATCTTTTGTATTTTTTTGTCATTTTTCAATAAGAGAAAAATCAAAATAAAAATAGAGAAAATATGAGACGAATATTTACAACTTAATCTAATTTTTTGGATTTTTATTAATGAAGAAAATAAAACGATAAAATGCAGGGGTAAAACCGTCATTATGTACAATGTAAAAAGGGGCCCAAAACCCAAGTTTTGCATACGAGCTCCGATTTTAATGAAATTGGTCTTGTTTCGAAGGTCTTTGAATGTATATTACTTTAAAAGTGAGTAGACCTCAATCGGACACTGTATGAGAGAGATATGTGTATTTTAAGGTTCATGATTTCAAACTTGGATTGGAGTTTTATTGGTTGATTTTACAAGTTAGCATTTTTTAGATATTTTTCTTTAATTAGTGTTAGTAATATATACACAATAGAGTTGGTTTTATTGCATTTGGAGTTAGTATAAAATATATACAAATAGGGTATTTTATCTAATATACAGGTGAATATTTAAAAGTGAAATTGGCTTCTTATTTAATGCAAATATGAATGCTAAAATGCAGATATTATGCTTGCATGCATGAATGTTAATTATGCGATATAAGTAGAAATATGCCTCTAATTACTCAGGAACAAAGCTCTATTTTCAACTTTTAGAGTGATGAATCGCAGATTCATCAAGCACCATAGCGTCCTCACTTACTGCCACAAGCTTGAGGCAGGAGGACATCATTATGGGAGGAGAACGACACAGAAAGTGCTCCAATCCGGCTTGTGGTGGCCTACCCTCTTCAAGGACTCTGATGAGTTCGTGAAGAGGTGTACTGACTGTCAGAGGATGGGCGCCTGTGGACAATGTGATATGATGCCGATGCAGCCCATTCACTTCTGTGAGGTTTTTGACGCATGGGGCATCGATTTCATGGGTCCATTCCCTAAGAGTCAGGGATTTGAGTACATTCTGTTAGCTGTTGATTATGTGAGTCGTTGGGTTGAGGCCATCCCCGCCCGAGCCGCTGATGCGAGGACAGTTTGCAGATTTTTGAGGAAGCACATCATCACGCGGTTCGGGGTACCTCGAGTATTGATTTCAGATGGGGGGTCTCATTTCATCAACGACCAGGTAAAAGCCATTGCTAGCGAGTTCGGTATAGACCATCGAGTTGCCACTCCATACCATCCTCAGACGAATGGTCTAGCCGAGGTGTCGAACAGAGAGATCAAGACTATTTTGCAGAAAGTCGTCCACCCTGACCGAAAGGATTGGTCACAGCTTTTGGACTCGGTCTTGTGGGCGTATAGGACGTCTTTCAAGACACCATTGGGCACATCTCCCTTTCGCCTCGTATATGGCAAGCCATGCCATTTACCTGTTGAGCTGAGGCACAAGTCACTTTGGGCAGTCACTGAGATACTTATGGATCCAGATAGTGTAGGAGACCAGAGGAGGGCAGAGTTAGCAGCCTTGGAGGAGCTTAGAGATACCACCTTCTCAAACAGCCTACATTATAAGGAGAGAATGAAAGAGTGGCATGATTCTCATATCAGCCACAAGCATTTTGAGCCTGGACAGAGAGTATGGCTGTTTGATGCTAGGCTTCGTCTATTTCCAAGAAAGCTGCAGAGCAAATGGAAGGGACCTTATCTTGTGAGAGTGGTACACGACAACGGTAGCATTGATATATCTGAGTTGTCTTCTGAGAGTACCTTTCGAGTGAACGGTCAGCGACTCAAGCCATTTCTAGATCATGAGCCGCGGGTCGTCGATGTTGCCCCTATTCATTTTGCGTGAGATGTGGTCTCTTGACTCACATCTATTGCATCTCACGCCTGATTATCACTGTTCTTCCGACCTGTATAGATCCAGTTGTCCATATCACTCTATTCTTTAGTCCTACATCCCTTTTCTCATCTTATGATTTTGCTATACTTAGGGTGTACTTTACCCTAAGTATAGGGGGATGTCGGACCTTCGGGTATTCTTTTCATTCTACCCCTGTTTTGCTGCCGATACTTCGGGATATTTTACCCTAAGTATAGGGGGGGGGGGTAGATTCTGTATATTCTTCACTCGGATTTCCCTTCATGTACAGCTTGCTATACTTAGGATTACTTGATCCTAATTATAGGGGGAAATCACTGAGTTCTCCTCATTCTATTCTTTGAGTCATCTCTATATATAGCCATTCCTTTTCACTTCCCTATATTAAGCACGAGTTATGTCTTCTTCATCGCTCTTGACTCTGAGGACATCGTTCGAGCTAAGTATAGGGGGGTGTGTATATATTTCATATATACTTTAGCCATAACTCGTACTTTGTGTGAGTGTGTTAATAAATAAAATGGCTAAAAAACCCTAAAAATCACAAAAATTAAAAATTTTTCCTGTAAATAATCATTCTTTTATTGCATATACATAGCTAGTATACAAATTATGTTTGTAAAAATATTTTCAAAAAATCTTTTGTGTAAAAGCTTGTGTGAATATTTTCTTATCAAAATTATGTATATAGTACAAAATTTTTTCCAAAATGTTCTGAAAATCAAAATTTTGCAAAAATCGTGTGTAAATGTGTGTAAATACTTTTGCAAAACTTGCATTTTATGCATTCATCCATTCATGATTTCAAAACATTTTCCAAAAAATTTTGCACGATTATAAATATGTGTAAATAGCATCTTTATATATATGTATATAGTTTTCCTGGATGATAGTTGACATTTAAACTAAGCTTGGAATTAAATTGGGAAATGGAGCTTGATTAAGATCTTAATCCACCTAATTCTAAGAGGAACCTTATAGGACTTAGGGTTAAGGCTTTTCAGGTCCATAAGGACTTAATTCTTTGAGTCCACTAGGCTATGAGCATATGTCATCTTGATGAGCCTAAGTAGAGCACTTAACAACACACGCATGACTCTTAGAGACAATGGCTTGACTTGCACCAGCACTTTACACATAGCTCTCCACGGATGAGGTGGTGAGGAGGCAATTTCCTTTGGCTTGGGGTAGCATATGAGGGTAGTACTTCTAGGCGGAACCTCTCTTCTTCTTCTAGTGAAGGAAGTGCGTCTCAACTTGGTCTAGTGGTGATGAAGTCTAAAGACAGAAGACGTGGGTTGCAATAAAGCTTCAAAAGAGGGATAGTCTACTGGCTCAAGAGGAAAATTTCTTGTATATATGCTGCACCATGTAGATATGTTGTACAGATGCACTTGAAAAAAAAATGCAAAAAGAACTCCAAAAAAGTGGTGGGTCGGATTGAAAATTTAATAAACCCACCGGAGTGTATATAGTCAAATAAAGCAAAAGCTTATGGTATCCATGTTACATCTCATGAAGCTTGCAGCGGGAGACTTAGCTACACTGGTTGAGCTCCCAAAATTCTATACCTCTTATTCCCCCTCTTCTTGAGCCGGTTGCACTTGAACTTAGAAGGGAATACCCCGCTTCTCGAGGAAAGAGTTGCTAGACCGAGGCATTAGAGTTACCAGGTTGGGGGAGGTTGTTTCTTTGTTACTTCTGAGGTGGGGAGCTACATATCACTTACACTGCATGGAAAGATTCATGGTCATTAGAGTTTGTGTATGTAGACTTGTTCTGATCTGGTTTATTGAGGAGTCTTGACCATAGATTGGTGGAACTTAGAGGCTGTTGAGTTTTAAGCTTAAGTCCAAATAAGGTTCCAACACATTAATAATCCAAAGATCTGATCGAGCTCCATAATTCAATTTAATAAAGGTAAGTTTAATAATCAACCTTGATCCATGTACATTCTTCTCTTTTTCTTTTTCTTTTTCTTTTTCTTTCTTCTTCACTTCTTTTTCAAATAAGTGTTTGCTAAGGGACTAGCAAAGTTAAGTATGGGGGGGGGGTGATGAATACTCATTCATCACTCATTATTCTTATATTTTAGCTACAAAAACCTTTGCAAATGCATGTATATATTTGTAAATACAAATAATTACCAAAAGCAGGCATGGTGTAAAAAGCAATAATTAGCATGTTTTTGTGCAAAAATAAAAGTATAAAGATTAAAAAGAAAAAGAGGAAATATTTAGAATAAATATTGAGCAACCTAACCCAAGGGAGGGCTCAGCATGGGCCTGACCGCATAAAAGCCAAAGTAGAGGGAGATAGGGGCTCATGTGTGTAAATAAACCTATAAATGAAATAAATATATTTTCCTATAAAATTAGAATAAAAGTGGTTTGTGTATATTGTATATATTTGTAAATATAGAAATCAAAACAAAAAGAGAAAAATTAAAAAGAAAATAAAAACACCACTTGTACATATCTACCAGGTACATACAATCACTCTTATATTTATTTCACCCTATAAATAAATAAATTAAAATTCCAAAAATTTTATAAATATTCTATCTTTTATGTTGTAAATAAATAAAATAAAAACAACAAAAATAAAAAATAAAATAAAAAGAACAAAATTAAAAACCAAAAATAATATTGTAAATATACCTTGTACATAGATGTATATACCTATTTATTTCACCCTTGTTTATAAATAATAAAAACAAAACAAAAATATCTTTTTATTCCTAATTTTATACTATAAATAAATAAAATATAAAATGGGAATAAAAATGTATAAAAGTAACAAATTAAAAATAAAAAATAAAAATCCTATATTGTATATATACCTATATATAGCCCTATTATGTAAATACCTTATTTTCATTTTGAAAAATCAATTAAAAATCACCAAAAAATAGAAAAAATTAAAACAAAAATATTTCATGTTTTAAGTTTTCATTAAATTGGTCATTTACTATTTTTAATTGATTTTTCAAATCATTTCCAGATGGCTGCTTCTCATTGGTCCACGGGGACGTTGACCGCCCGGTCAACTCCCCCCTGTGGACCACTTCCCACGGGTTTTCGACGCCTGACCCGACTTCTCCATTTTTTAACGTCCAAACCCGATTACCTCGTACCTAAACCCCAGGTCCTACTTGTCCATGACAGATCCGACACCCTCGCCGGGATGCCCGCCTCGGGGTCCGCGCTCTGAGCAGCCCTACCCGATCGATTTTAGCCTGACCCCTGGCAGTACTTAAGCCGAGCTCCGCCTCCCATTTACGCATCTTTGGTTCCCCACCTTTCAGTCCCGTGACCTCCACTGCCTTCCCTGAGGTGACAGCTCTCCGTCGGTGGTGTCGAAGAGAGGTGAAGGTGGTCGGACCTCTGATCCGGCGAGCTAGCGCCGCCGTGCTCCGCCTGAAGCAGGAGCTCGAGCCTCGGGCCACGACGACCCGCGAGGCAACGACCCAGAGCTCCAGCAGCTCGAGCCCAGTCGATTCCTTCACCTAGGTAGCCCTAGTTTCCTTTCCTGCTCTTTAATTTTTAGTTTCGCCCAAATCTCGCCGTCGTCGTTCACCTCCGATTCCGGCCACGCCCACCTTCGTATCGATCATCGGACCGCACCATCACACTCCCCATCTTCCCGCGCACGCTCTACGCCCCTCCAGTCAACCCAGCTCGCACAGGAGCTGGGGTTTTGAGCTCCACCGTCTACCCCTCGTCGGAGCTCGACTGCCCCGCCTCACCGACCATCGTCACCCCCTCTCACAGGGTCGAGGTACTTTGCCCTCGACCCGCGAGTCTTCTGGTGCCCTTTTGCAGGTACAAGGAGGACTGTCTGAGGTCCTCTAACTTGAGCCCATGAGCTTCCCCTCCGCCGGAGTCGACCGAGCTTCTCAGAGCTCCGTTGCTCCATCGGAGCGCACCATTCGACGCGGAAGGCCCGTAGGCATCTTCTCCGATCTTCAGTGGGCCGCGAGGAGGACGCCAGAGCACACACGGGCCCGGCGAAAGTCACCGGCCTCCAGTTCGTCCACCATCCTTCCTAGCCGTCCGATCGACCCAGGCTCCAGTTTTGATCCTGACAATCCATCCGAGGAGCTTCCAGCACCGTCCGATCTTGAGAGGGGCGATCTGGATCATTCGATCGCCGAGGTTTAGCCACAGCACCTCTCCACCGTTCGATCTTCCACGTGGTCAAGCCCGAGCCGTCCGATCAGCACGAGGACTTCAGCTCTAGGGCGCCGCCCCTTCCCAGCCGTAGGTCAGCACACGTGGCGCCCATCTGACGGCCTCTTTAATAAAGGGTAAATTATCCCTTAAGCCCTTAGTTTTAGTTTAGTTTCGTTTTAGTCCTGTAAATATTTTTAGAATTTTATTTGCGATAGGTAAATTGCACTTTGGACCTTATCCTTTCTGATAATTGCATTTATACCCCTGTGCGTGGTTTATTTGTGCATGTGCGTATATTTTTGGGTATTTTACAGTAAAGCCCTTAGACTTTTGGTACTTGTTACCAATTAGTCCGAGAACTTTACTTTTATTGCAATTAGGTCCTTGTGTGCCCCAAACACGTGCCTTGCACGTGACTTCTTGGGATTTTTGCACCGGACCCCCTGGAACTTTTGGTATTTACATACAGGTCCCTGTACACTGTACCTAGGTTTTGATTTTTAATAAAATAGCAAACTCACTCCAAATTCAATGAAAATTGGACACATGGCTCCTGCCATGTTGTAAAATTTTCTAAAATTTTTGGAGACATTTTTGCTTTTATTTGATATTTTTAAAAATTCAAAAACAGCCTTTTTCTTTACTGTCTGATTTGAAAAATCACAAAAAATATTAAAGCTCATCTAAAAATTATAAAAAAATTAGTTACTGTGTCTTTTGCCTTGTTTGATTTTCTGACCAAGTTTGGTCATTTTTCATCATATAAAACTCATAAAAATTACAAAACACTAAAAACACTATAAAAATTCTAATAATTAATTTAAAAATCCAAAAACAATAATTTCAGTGCCTAAAATTTCCTTGTCCCTTCTTCTATACAGGAAAATTACCTCCAAGCTTTTTAGGGATTTTTAGATATTTTATCTAAGTCCCTCAATCTCGGCTGGACATTGTTGTTGTTATCTTGCATTGTTTTATTTTTAGAAAATGAAATAAAAATCAGAAAAATACCAAAAATTCAGTAAAAACAGTAGAAAATATAAAATACACAAAAACATTTTTGTTGAATTTTTGATTGATTTTTGATGCATTAAATAATTGTTTGAGTAGGCTTGTTTCCTTGTTTTCTTTATTTTCTTAATTAAATAAAAATCCAAAAAACTTTATAAAAATTAAAATCCACCAAAAAATACATTTCTTTTATTTTATTCCTTTTTGAGACTACTTCGTAGGCTGCAAGGCCATCACGTGCTCCCTGAGTCCGACCTTGGTCGCTATACCAGGCTAATCTAATAGCTAGGACCTCTATCGTGTTTGATTGATTTTGATTTGATTTTGGTGGTCTGCTTTACATTTTCTTGATTGACCGATTGATCTCTTGAGCGACTAAGGTCGCAACGACCTGTGTTATTTCTTAATCCTTAGTTGCTTGGTGATTTTTCGGTCGTCAGCAACCGATCTGGGCGTGTTCCTCACCTCCGACGAGCCTCGCCGTTGAGGTTTCAACCTCGGGTCCTACCCCCTTGAGGTATCCAGTTCGTTCTTTTTTGTTGCCCTTTTTCACTTCCTATAATCGTAGGCATCGTTCGCATCCTAAATCGCTTCGTTCCATCGATTCATTCCATTGATCCCTTCATCTCGCCGGAGCGCACCTCCGGTCGAGCATCATTGCATCATTTCGCGCCTCGTTTCCATCCTCCACAGAGTCCAGGCACTTTGCCCTGGACTCTATCATCTTTTTCTGCAGGTTAGCACGTAAGAACGACACCTGGGAGCAATTTTAGGGCTCGCCTGAGGAACCTGGAGGTCCCGAGCTTCGCCGTCGTCGTAGGCGAAGGCCAGCCCCCTCCCGCCATTTTGAAGCTCCCCATACATGGAGAACACCGGCAGGAAGAGATCTGGGCGCTTCTGAGCTCCGAACGCCGACGAAGAAGGGCGGGGGAGGTCGCGGAAGTTCGTCGTCGCCGGCCTTCTTCCTCCGGTCCTTGATGCCGTCTGATCAAGCAAGCCGCCCAGATTCAACGTAGACCGTCCGATCGTCAGAGCCAGCCACCGTTGGATCTCAGCTGATATCTAATCTTAGACGTACAGGCCGAACCGTTATCGCGAGCGGAGGAGTTGCCATGTGTCAAGTGAAGAACCCTCAGCCGTTCGATTGCCTCTGCGAGGGTATTTTGCGTTCAAGTCCTCGCTATTTTTGTAATTTAGTTTTAGTCCTAAGACTTTTATAAGTAGTTAAAAACTTTTGTAAATTTTATAACTAGGCCCTTCAGTTTCTCACAATTACACATAGGTCCTCTGCCACGTCACCTCACGTGACCTGTTCACGTGAGGTGTCGGCATTTTGCAAGGAGGCCCTCGACCCTTTAGTTATTTTGTTTCAGTACCAGAACTTGTAGCTCAAGTGTTAAACTTTTGGAAATATTGCATATTAGCCCCCGAAGGTTTTTGGAATTACTTTTAGGTCCCTGCCAAGCGCGTGCAAGTCACGCGCCCTGGTGGGTATTTTGTGTTGATACCCCTGCGGGTCTGTTAATTTGTATTTACTCCAAGAACTTTGATAATTAGTGTAAAATTTTGTGGAAAATTGCTCGTATGCCCCTGGACTTTTGGATATTTGCATATATACCCCTGCCAGGGAGTGATATTTTTGTGTACTTGTCTGAATTATTTGGAGCATCATTTTAATTCGAAAAACTCTCAAAAATTCAAGTTAAGCTCCTGTGTGCTTGTTCTTTGACGCCATATTTTTAGTTTTTGATTTTCTTGCATTTTCATATTTATTAAAAATCAAAAACTTGCCATTTCAGCACTGTCTAGTTTAGAAAATACCAAAAAATAGTAAAATACCTAGAAAAATTCCAAAAAAAATTACCTACTATGTGTTTTAACCTATTTTAGTGTCAATCCAAAAATCACTAAAAATCTCAAAAGAAAAACCTAAAAAATTAGAAAATACTTAAAAACTTCAAAAATATATATAAAATCATAAAAAACTCAGAAAAATAGAAACTCAAGTTATGTAGATTCTGTCTTTTATTATCTTTATTTTAAAAATAGTTTGGAAAAATTTTGTGGCTGTTTGTTATTTGTAATTCCCATTTTAAACCAGCCAGTAGCTGATTCCCTGTTTTCCTTTATTTTGCTATTTAAAAATACCAAAAACATTCAGAAAAATACCCAAAAATCCCAAAAACAGTAGAAAATTATAAAAATACCAAAAAGATTTTATTTCTGAATTTTTTGGCTATTTTTGCATATTTTTATAAATATTGCAGCACCTCTTTTATTACCTTGTTTATATATTCCAATATTGAAAAAAGAAAAGAAAAACATATAAAATATAAAATTATAAAAATCAGAAAATTAAAAATCAAAATACAAAATTAAAAATTAAATAAAAAATAAAAATTTAAAACCCACAAAATATCTACATTGCATAGTGTAGACATCACTCACATTCACTCACACACATTTGTTTGATCTACCATGTTTGCTCCCTGTGTTCGAACTCTCTGCATACTTGTCCTATACACCTTGTTTGTAGAGTTAAAAATAAATTTTAACTTCACATTGCTTGTCATTGCTTGATCTATAGTGTGGGTTAATTGTTGATTTTAGTTGAGTTTCTGAGTGGTCGACACTTCGATTGAGTTCCCGCCTTGTGTGGAACTTAAGATCGCAGAAATTTGGCTAAATCATTGATCATATTCTTTTGAAAGTAGAGATGAAGAGTGCAATATAGCGCTCAAATCTTTCAAACTAGGGTAGTGTTGATAATTAAGTTTAAAAGTCGTAATGACTACGACATGTTAACTCAGACTCTTTAGATCACAGAAATCAAGTGTCCTCAAAATCCTCAAGCCTTGAGTGGATGTGAATATGTCAGGAATACACCAACTCCTTAGTTAGTGATTTTTGTGTGATTTTTATTTTTGCATTTTTTTGGAAGTTTTTTTTTGAATTCTTTGGAGAGACAATGACTGGCCCAGGCTCAAATGAATAAAAGTATCTACTCTCAGCCAGTATGGGTGTAAGTACGGGCTGATAGACGGACCCGTGTTCCTTAAGGACGGTGCCTTCCGCAATGTCCTCTAAACCACCCACTCTGCTAAGGGAGCCGAAGTTCTCTCACTGAAAGTTTCTACTAAGCATAGTAGTCAAAGTTTAATTCAAACAAAGGTTTTTAATTTTTTTATTTTTGAAAAGGGGTTATTCACACAAATTAATCCCTCAATTTTTGAAGAAGATATTTTTATAAGGTTTTTACAAAACTCAGTAAACATGTATACTAAAATCAAGCCCGAGAAAGAATTTTCAAAAAGTTTTAAAAATACAAGCTATGGCTAAAGTAAATATACAGTCATATACGGTATACTCCCATATACTTAAATTTTGCTATGTCCTCATAGCACAAGTGTCATGAAGCCATGACTCGATCAAATATAGGGTGATATAGCGGAACTAAGGAGGAGGGTCCCCCTATACTTAGGCCAAAAATTGTCCTAAGAATTAAGAAGACAACGCGAGGGATGGATGACTAGATGCCCCCCCATACTTAGGCTACAAATAGCCTAAGTAACGGATCTGAGTTGGGGGGTTATTGTGGTTGGAGGAATAATTACACTACGATACAAGGGCGGAGGGGTTGTTTTTACAAAATGACGATCGGGGGGAGAGCAAGAGAGAGAGAGAGAGAGAGAGAGTGATTGTGAAATATACAGAGAGAAGGGGGTAAGTGTATATGTGCAAGTGTATGTGTGGGGGGGCCGATCATCAAGTGATCTACTTCCTTTTTTACAACATTCAAGCCATCTAATGATGACTGTTAAAATAAATATGCACATGCAATATTTTTTCTTTTTTTCTTTTTTTTTACAGTATGCAAATGCATGCTGATTGATAAAAGATCCTAAAATTTCTTTGCCAATTCTTTCGCAGACTCTTCAGCGAAAGCTCCCAACTTCACGCCTCCATGAAGATAAAGCGTCCTCGATTTTCATGGACCCTGCCACAAAAGAGAAAAGTTAGAAAAATACAGAGGAAATTAATCATCAGACATGATGCAAGAAATGATGCAAGAAATGAGGACCTGTAAATCTTGAAAATGTTCAACAAAGATAAGTCAAAATTCAACAACTAAATTAAGTTAAGTCGTGTCCCCGGCAACGGTGCCATTTGATGAACATGAAATCCGCCTCTTTAATAATAATGAATTGTAATATAGAATGCAAAATAATCAAAAATCATAATCTTTGAATGTTGTGGAGTATTTTTACTTGGCAAGTCTACCAAGGTCGAACACAGGGACACAAGGTACTCTATTTATTTATCGAATTTTTACTAATTAAGAACAAATGTGAATTATTTCTTGATTCCAGGTTTCTATGAAAATTCATGATGCGCTATGCAGATTATAATGCAATAAAATGATGCATGTAATTTTTAGTTGATTTTTATGCGATTATAAGATGATGCATGAGAGTAATGCAAGGGAACTTATATGCAGAACAAAAAGATTACAAATATATCATAAAAGATCACTGAAATTGAGCAATATAATAAGAATTGAAACCAGGGTCATTTTGATCACAACAGTAAGGTCAATCATCAAATCAGAGCAAGGACAAGTAGAACAAGGTCATAATCTAACATTAAAAATCACTTCATTTAAATTATATCAGATGAGAAAATTAGACATGCCATGAGATAGATGAAGAAACAAGGATCAAAACGACACTAAAATCATGCAATTTGGACCTATGATGTCAAGTTATGAAGAAAACAATGCAAGGACATAATTGAAAATAAAATGCAAGAAATAAAGGGATAAATATTACATTTAGGTCCCTTGAGGGACCTAAATGTAAATACCAAAAATTGCTTGGGCCTTTGCAATTTTTCCATATGCGCGGGGGCATTTCTGCAATTTCCAGAAGCTGCTAGGGTATCCTTGGAAAATATCCAGACACGCACGTGAGGGACGCACGTGAGGACCTGTATGTAATTATCAGAAGTTCTTGGGTTTTCCGTGAAAATTACCCAAGTCCTCACATGAGGTGCACGTGAGGGGCCTATGCTCGGGGCTCGCAGCTCGCTCGGGACATATGGCAACACCTGGAGGCTCGGAACGAGGTTCGTTGAAGCCGAGGCTTCTGGCTCAGACTGAGGCTTGGTTGTCCACGTGTCATCTTCCTGACTGTCCGATCCAGATGATCGGACGACACCTGTAGTGTCATCTCCTCCGCGGACCACCGGAGAAGGCAGGGCTCCGGTGACCTGCTGGTTGCTCCTTCATGCTCCGTTGGATAATCTGAAGGTCGGGGAAGAGAGTTGGAGGTCTGGTGGAGGTCCTTGAGCCAAGTAGAAGCTTCGTGGTTATCTGGAGGTGCTCGGTAGAGCAAGGTCATCGGAGGAAGAGCTCGAGACCGGCGGGGAGGCACGAGCTCCGACCATTAAAGAGATTTGACCTACAAATGTTAGAATAGCCGAGGTGTGCCTTTGTGCAGTGCATGAGAGTGAAGTGGGGATGAGTGGGAGCCAGATCGGGCGGAGAAGGTGGTGGCTTGAATGGGTCCTCCGACTTGTTGTCGGAGAAGATGGATCGAGGCGGAGCGGGCGGTGGAAGAAGAGAGGAGGTGATCGGAGATGGTGGCGAGGATGGGAATGGTACGACGACTTGTGGAGGGGTTAGTTGGTGATGAATATCATCGTGGGCGACAGAAAAATTGTGAGAAAATTGATGAAAATTAGGGGGAAAGTACCTGGAGGTCGGGCGAAGAACGGGCGGAGGAGGTGGCTTGGGCTGAGTGCCTTGGGGGTGCTCCGATCATCGCCCGGCGAGGTCAGCCATACCTCGGAGCTTAGCGGTGGAGGAGCCAGCTGCAGCACGGCCAAGGCGTCCGTAGGTCGACACCGGGGCGGAGAGGCCATTGTCGCCTAGCTAATGTCACCCCCCGCTGTCACCGGAGGGGCGACGGAGGCTGGCCTCAGCCCGTGGATTGGTGGACGCCGGTGAAGAGCAGCGGAGGTCGGCTATTTGTAGGAGGAGGAGGTGGTGGTCGGTTATGGTAGAGGTGAGGTGTTTTGAAAGGGGTTGATTGAAGGCTGGGAGTAATGGCGGGGAGGGTTGGGGGTTACGCGAAGAAGATGGAGGTAATGGCTACATGGGGTGGCTATTAGGAGAGGAAGGAGGTGGTTGGAGTGACGAATAAAAATGGAAGGGGGCAGGGGTCTTGCATGGTGTAACGGTTGGAGAGGTAGGCGTTGGGAGGTCGGGGATGAAGCCCTAACCGTTGGATCCCGCGATTCAACGGTCAGGATGGAGGCATGGTCGAACAGAGTGGATCATATCAAGGATCATATCGAACGGCTGAGATGAGTGCCGAGGTGAGTGGTTGAGATGAGAAGGCGGGTGCTATCAAACGGTGGAGAAGAGTGGGATGACATGTAGTGGTGAGAAGTGTCGGATGAGATGCGATCGAGCGGCTGAGGTGAAGGGGTGACGTGGCATGTGGAGGAGCATTGGATGGAATGTCGATCGGGTGATTGTGGATGGGGCGCATGTGAGCGACGGTGATGTAATCTCTGGAACGATCTGACGGCTATCGATGGAGCGGGATTGGAGGGCTGAGATGGAAGTGAATGGAGCAGATCCAACAGTCGGGAGCGTTGACGGGTGGCGGAAGGAGGAACGGCCACGTGGCGGCTCCAGAGAGCGCCACGTGGCTACATCAGAAATTCAAAAATGTAAATACAAAGAAAAATACAAAAGAAATAGTTAGAGGCAAAATTAGGAAGTAGAAACATGAAAGTTGTTCGTCTTGATGAGATCTACAAGTTTTATGTTGGACAAAAAGTCAAAAGAGGTCATTTGTAGAAAACGTGTTTTTGGGGGTATTTTAAGAGGGTAAAAGCACCGACTTTTTGGTTTTGAGTTGTTTTTTATACTTTTTAGTCTTTTTAAGGGTTAGTGAATTATAAAAAAATACTTAGCCAGATTTTTAGGGGGTTTTGATGAGAAAATAATTATAAATAAAATAATGGTACTTAAATACAATTAATTAAGGGTTAATTAAACACAATATATTACAAGATAATAATAAAGAATTAATGGTGATTTTTATTGGATTGATTAAGCCAGGGGTTTAATTTGTGACTTTTAGCATGATGAATACGAGATTCATCAATATTACGGAATGAAACCACATCAATAGGTACGTTATTTGAATTTAAATTGAGCGTATGCCAATGAAGTAATGGAAAAGAGGAACAAGTGAATCAAGCATTGAAGCACAACGTTCAGAAGTAAAAAACCTATTTTGAAATCTATAGAAAGCCAAACCAAAAAGACTGAATCAAGCATTGAATGCAGATTGTATCATGACAACATGGTGTCCGCTGTTTATAGAGGTGATGACCACAAAAAATATGCAGAGATCATGAAAAAGTGAAAGATTGCCATCGTAGGATATGCGTACGGACGAGAGTGAAATACTTTGACATACAAGCATGACACCATTACAACATGATCCAATAGATCACGTGTTTGTCAACCACGTGGTCATCCACTATCGCTAATCCTGTATCGCATAGCCGCAGCCGAAGTGACTCGACCATTTCCTTCAGGGAAGATCTCTCCCCACCTTCATTGTCTAGCACCAAGTAAAGATGACAGTTCGAGCTCCTTCTCTTGTACTTCTCGCAAGGTACGTTGCAGCTTCTGCTATAATACCCTATTTTCTGACTCATGTTCCCATAGACATTGCGCAATGAAGAAAAACTCAACCGCCAAATTTTCCAATGTCCTGCTTGCCTGCGCATAGGGCTTCCAAATGCCGCATCGACTGACAGAGCATACGTAGAACATGTGTGTAACTAGATGTTCTGAACCCTCTTCATACCGTAGAATCAATGGATATCCACAACTGCACCTCTCTGCTACGGAGTCCATTCAGTTCGCTCTGTAAGCTGGAAACTAAAATAATTACCGAATTAAATAGTTACATGTGATAACGAGGGTACATGTATCCAATTAATTGAGGATAAAGTTACATAAGACAACAACAGAAATAAAAACCACAAGCACGACATTAAGGTAGAACACAGAAGGCACCCCACAAAAACGGACTACGATTGCCTTGTGCATCTGTTATTCCACATAGCATTAGCAATTCTATCTCGCAAGACCTGTTCACGTCGTATATCATCACGAAGGATGCCCACGACGCGATGATTGTCTTTATCCGTCTCCTCCGGCAATATGCCATCAGATATTGAATCTCCACCATTGATTCGTATGAAGTTGTGAATTATGCACGTGGTCTTAACGACATCCCATTGATGTTGATTGGATAAGTTGGCATATCACGCAGGCAACAGAATCTTTTCTTCCATACCCCGAAAGTGTGTTCCACCACATCGCGCTGGCACGCATGACTGTGGTTAAATAGGTCCTTATGGTTTTCGTAATGACTCCCGCGAGCCCTCCAGGCAGGAAGATGATATAGGGAGCCTCTATACGGGGCTAGGAATGTGTCCGTATTGGCGTATCTACAATTAACCAAATACTTACAACCCTCAGGTACGACGAAGGAGCCACTCTCCACTAAGTGGTGAGGTACGGTCATATCTGCACAAGAACCCTCCCAACCTGTAACCACATAGGTGAAACATAGGTTGAAGTCGACCACAACCATAACGTTCTGGGTTGTGAATAACTTTCGACATCTGTAAGCCCCTTGGACCTCAGAATCGACTTGAGCTGGAATGTATGTTTCATCAATAGCTCTGATAACTCCATGCGGTGTGGATGGAATCGTAGATAAGTAAGCAGTCAATAATTACTAAACGAACAACGTATCAAATAAATTACTTTGAAGTAAGGGTAGTAGCGAGGGTTGGAGGTGATTATATCTGGGGTGGGGTCACAGGCGGTGCGAGTCATATATATTCTCCACCCAGAGTTAATATCTTTGCGAGAACATTTCTAATGTGTCGTGATATCGTCTCAGCAATATGCTGATAGGCCTCATGAATGACTCTATTGGAATGTGCATTTGTCATTGCATACAGAAATATGCAAACCTGCTCATCCACATCCATGTCCCTTGTCTTCACTAAGCCATGCTCTGATAAGACACGAAAAAACCTTCTCAAAATGCTAGGTTTCATCTGGAAGTTTTTAAAGGCACGATCATCGTGTACTTCAAGCATCTTTCTAACCCATTCTCTACCTGTTGTTATAGGCCGTGTATGCAATGGATGAGAGATCCTCCTACCCTCTTCTACCCACTTCTCTATCGCCAGAGCTCCTAGTACTCCAGCATATGCTATCAGGATTGCATCCACAATATCCACAAATGGGTTGTAATTCCGGAGCGACATCCCTAAAAAATGGCAGGACGTGATGAAGACCTTACAGCTAATCGAGGGAATTTCGTACAAGCACAACATGCAAGCTGTAACTAATTTCATTGTGTATAAAAGCTATCTTCGCACGACATGCAAGAATGATGCGCATGACATGGAAATGCGATAATCATTTCTACCAAAGTAATCCCTGCATGCAAACATGTTATGGTTATCCACCATCGCATACACCAACTGAAAGCAAAAGTCTTCACATTGCTGTGAACTTCAGACTGCCCTAGGCTTGAAAGAAAATGTGTTATGTTTGTTGTAGATCAAACCCACGCCCTGCAAGAAAATTTGTTATGTTTGTGGTACATCAAACCCACGACCTACAAAAAATGTGCTTCATATTAACTAAAGGGAATCACACTATGTCCACGACCTGCATGAAAACTCAGTTATTTATTCGGAAGTGATTTTCAATCTGCCACTATCCTGCATGAAAATCTGTCAACTCCATTGACCTTCAGTATGCCAAAGACCTGTGTTATAGATGTTCTACATCATAACCACGACCTGCAAGAAAAATTGGATACTGACCAAGACATGCGACTGAACAACTTCCATCATTACTTGCGTCATACTCAATACTAGCATTATTAAGACACGAATTGTAGTCGATAAAAGATTCTAGTTTAGACAATAAGTCATGTTCGATATGAATAAGAGTATGCTAGACGAAATTAAAGTCGTTGCAGAGTGGTCAATGCGAAGTGGTCCTTTCTATCCATGCATTCAACTTTGCTGGGTCTCCACGGACAAGCATGTATATGTTCCTGCCACTTGGCGTAGCCAACTTTTCTGTAATCTTTTCAAACTGCTCCACATCAAGGTCAGGGCGCATCGCGCTTATTTCCGTGCATGCTGCATGGGCAATTTCATCAGGGCCACTCCTGGACTCAGTAATCTTCTTCGACAAGGACAACAAAAAATTCTCCAGCATCTCTTGCCCTGCTTGATCCCTAGATCCTCCACTCTTGGACTTCTTATTGTTGATTCTTCCACTATGCGCACTTCTCTTCCTAGATGATGGAGTTGGGGACAAGTCCTCGCTATCATGCACCTCGTCATAAGGTTCTGGCATACACTCGTCAAGGTTCTCGTAAAAATTCAGCTCTCTCTGGCTTGAATGGGGGCGTGAGGTAGATGCTCCCATTGCTGGATTGTCATTACGCGGCCGAGAGGAGGTGGCATGCACCCCAGTAGCAATGTCCTTACTGAGAAACCTCTTAATGTCACCGAAGTACAAGAAGGGCTTGTTGCGATATTTGCGGTATCTATCTGCAAGCTATTACAGATAGAATAAAAAGAGAATTGAAATTCACAAAGATCATTTGATCGTCATCTCAGATATGTTACTTCAAACCAAGCAGAGTCGGATGGAGGAATTGGCTTGTTGTAGACGGCATCCCAACCCCACCCAGATTTGTTGCGAAGGTACAGGTAAGCTGAATAGTCCTTCTTCAAGTTCTTCCATCTACACAGGAGTTGTGCCTTGGTATAATGAAGACAACTGACGTGGTTGAACCTATTCACAATCATCTGCCATCCGGGCACTGTGAACGTGCTGCCAGCCCACGATGACTCGTACTCTAACATGGCATCACCAAAGATCCTGTCCAACCCTGCATTCCAAACCGCATTTTCAGCCACAACCGTGTCTGCACACTCAGACGATTCCACGACAACTCTCTCACCACTGGTCCACCTTGTTGACATCGCACTTAATTTCGTAGACAAGATATTAAGATAATGGAATATGCAGGAATGAGCAACAATAATAAATTTAAACATGATGGTCATTATTCATGAAGCAAAGTGGAGTATGCGACCTACGAATACGGTGAAAAATTCAACATTGTCGTTAAAACTTGTTTCTTTTTATGCAGTCAGAATTTATATTTCAGTAGTGTCCCTTGTTTGGTTGATGGCATGGGCAAGATAGTAAATGTATTGGGGACAAATTCATAAAATGTATATTGTTGGTGGCATGGTCAATGATTTTTAAATCACTGTGATCAACATGAGAAGTACCACACTAATAACTTATGTATGTAACTTCCCACTAAGAGCGAGTAGAAGCTCTCTACACCATAGGCTCCCCTCAGTCGAATAAAGACAGGAGCACATGCTATATTGCAGAGCTGCTTAATTGCATCAAGAACCAATGATCATCCTACACCAAGATGGTTGATTCATTGCGGTTCCAATGGTCATACTGCACCAACAGGGTTGTTGAATTACAGATCCAGGAAGACTAGTAAAGTACTGTAATCGGATGGGATACTTACCTGCATAATTGTTATAAAAATACTGTAAGGCATAATATTTCAAAAGGAGGGAAGGTCGATCTTATATTCATCTATAGTAACGAAGGCCATAAAACATCGGGCCCAGAAGTTCCATTTTCTTGATTTTTCACTGTGATACTATTCCAAAAAGAGAGGTAAAAGCTGTGAACTATATTTGGGTATGGAATTTACATGGCATACAAATTACGAAATCGTGGGATATGTAATTGAAATGAGGTTGATATAAATCTTGATTGCAACAATGACTACTGTAAAACCTTTTTAAATTGGCCTATGTTTATGTAAAATTGTACCTATCATCCTATTGTCAGTCACACCTGTCAAACTTGTTGATTACAATCCTCTTCCTCCTCGACATCCACATTGAGAATGTGATTTACTCAGTGTAGAAATCTTATTAGCTCGTGCCTCCGAGTAAGTCACCTTGGATATGTCTCTTCTGCACGTAGCTGGGAACCCTCAAGGGTTTCCAATGGTTGCATCCAATATGGTAATGAATAACGGAAATTTGGGACACACATACCACCACTACATGTGCTTATTTGTTGGAAGGCAACACTCCACGAAAAGAAACAATGCCTTTCTCACAGTATAGGGTTTGAAAAGGGGGAAAAGCATTGCCTCCTTCTCCAACCATGACGCCGACCAGAGAAGGGGGAAAGATCGATCACATGTATATGAAGCGGATAAGAGGGATATGCACATCGACGACCATTGTTGTTTAACACGCAACACACAACAGGAAGAACATTGTTGTTTACCAGAAAACCTCACAGGCAGATAAAGGAGAAAACCATAGCCCCATTTGCTAGCACGGAATCAACATAAGGAGGAGAGGTTGTACCTTCCGACAATACGAGCAACTCTCCTCACAATCTTCTTCGACTCCTCCTCTCCAATGCTAATCCATGCACCTGCAAGCTCGTACAAGGCCCACAAGACTGTGGCGCAAAATTTATAGGTCGAGATCTCCAAGGTCCTCCTGCCACCCCTCAATGGAAGAGGGGACACATTGGTGCTGTGGACTCACAAGATGTGGCATGTTGCTCCATCATCGACCTATGGAGATGAAATGGATGGGATGTATGACAGCTCGAGGGGACCTGGAATGAGAGGGCATGCGTGCTGCACCCAGATGTGGACGACAATCCTCATTGTGTTGTCAACAAGAAGCTGCAAGTCGGGTCAGGGTAGACAAAGACCGGCGACATGAAGACAAACTCAACATGCACCATGTGCAGAGAAATGAGGAGAAAGGGGAAGACCAGCTTGACATTCAACAAAATTAGCGGGGGTATCGAGGATGGGATGTGTCACGACCTGCAATCTGACAAAAAAGGGGACATACGCAATTCACCCCAGCGCCCTCCCCATCCCGTTCAAACCGGCCAACAAACGAATCACCCCAGCAACCAAAGGGGTGACCCATCCTGACCCGAGTCACCCCAGCAACCAAATGAACCCTATAAATTTAAATATTACCATACATAAAAAAATCAAATTCTAAAGAAGATAAAGGTGTATTAGGGATAAAAATCAAATTTTAGTAAAGATAAAGTTGTATTAGTTATGGAAAGTTGAGAAAGGAATACTTCTTTTTCTTATTAAGAAAGGAATTCCTAGGGCTCTTTATATAGGTAGAGAGACCTAAGGTTAGGGCTAGGGTTACAATATAATTTGTACATGAGATGACTAATATAACCCTAGGGTTTATGAGTAGAGTGCTTCTCAACACTCCCCTTCAAGCTGGAGCATATATATCAATCATGCTCGGCTTGTTACAATATTTTTCAAATTGTATGCGTGCAAGTGGCTTGATGAATATATCTATCGTTTGATCCGAAGAAGGTACGCTTTGAGTACAATGTAGCCTTTTCTGTATCAAATCTCTAGTATAATGGCAATCAATTTCCACATGTTTGGTGCGTTCGTGGAACATATGATTGTTGGCTATGTGCATTGTTGCTTGGTTGTCGCATCTAAGTTCCATAATAGGAGTGATATGAAGATATGTAAGTATAGATCAGACCCATACAAGTTCTATTGCAGGTTGAGCCATGGCTCAGTATTCACTCTCATCACTCAAGCGAGAAACCACAGCTTGTTTCTTGCTTCTCCACGTGACCAAATTACCTGCAAGATAAGTGCAGAACCCTGTAGTAGACTTTCTATCAATCAAGCTTCCTCCATAGTCTGCGTCTGAATACGCCATGAGGTCAAAGCTATTACCTTTGGTGAATAGTAGTCCTTTTCCTAGAGATGATTTGATGTACCTGAAGACCATCATGCATGCATCATAGTGGGATGAAGTAGGAGAGTCCATGAACTGGCTAAGTTTTCCGACCGTAAGTGAGATATCTGGTTGGGTAATGGTAAGATATAGTAGCTTACCCACTAGACATATGTATCAACCACTATCCTCAACATCGCCTGCCTCGTAGATGCGTCCCTTAGGATCTATAGGTATCTGAGCTGGCTTGGATCCTAGCATCCCGGTTTCTTAGAGGAGGTCAATAGCATACTTTCATTGAGACATAACAATTTCTCTCTTGGATCTTGTTATTTCAATCCCTAGGAAATATCTTAGAGGTCCGAAGTCCTTGATCACAAATTGTTCTGCCAGTTGTTTCTTCACTTCTACAATACCATCATGGTCATCTCCTGTGAGGATAATGTGATCCACATATACTAGCATAGCCACAGTTCCTTTTCCATTCTTCCGTATGAATAAATAATGATCTGCTGAAGATCTGATGAGGCCCAGATTCTCTAATGCTTTTGACAATTTTTGAAACCATACGCGAGGGCTCTGTTTGAGACCATATATGGCCTTGCGTAGTAGACAAACCTTCTGACACTCCCCTTGAATCTCGAACCCTAGTGGTTGCTACATATACACAATTTCTTGGAGGTCACCTTAAAGGAACGCGCTTTTCACATCTAGTTGATGCAAGGGCCAATCATGCTGTACTACTACTGCCATGAGAATCCATATTGTGGATAAACGAGCAACTGGTGAGAAGGTATCAAAGAAATCAACACCATAAGTTTACGTAAATCCTTTGGCAACAAGTCAGGCTTTGTAGCGAGAAATAGACCCATCTGGATTGTACTTTACCGTGAAGACCCATTTAGACCCAACAATTTTATTATCTTCGGATGGATCAACAAGTGTCCAGATGTTCTGAGAGATCAAGGCACCATTTTGAGTCCCGAATGGCCTCTGTATGAGTACGAGGAATAACGATACTCGAGATGGCTTGGGCAAACTGTCTGTATGTAGAGCCGAGTCCGGAGAAGGTTATGACAATATAAATTGGATGCTTCGTACTGTATCGAGATGGGCATTGTCTGATCCCCTTCTGAAGAGCAATAGGTATGTCACTTGGGTCTTCCCTTAGGTTGGCGGAGATACTTGTATCTGCATCTGTGTCTTCAGTTTGTAAAAACTCAGTCGAAGGACATACCTGAGGAGATGGTGCATGCGTGTAGTCAACCTTAGGAAGAGGAATAGGAAGAGGAGAAGTGGTAACTGGGGAGGTGATATGTAACGTCCCGGGCTTAGGTCCCCGGTCCGTTATCGAGGAAAACTGGCCCTGACAATTTGTTGGGTTCGGACCCAAATGGATCCGTTAGCAACCACCCAAAATGCTTAAGCCCAAGTTGTCAAGTAGTAATCCCCACCACTTATATACCACACCCACACTTTGTGAGCTTTCTATGTGGTACTATGTTTGGGGTTAGGGTGTTACAACCTCCTCCACTTATATTCGCAACGTCCTCGTTGCGACATGGCCCATCACTTATTCCCAGTGATAGTGGCGGCTGCACGCTCCGGGTAGCCATTTCCTCTAACCTCTTTGTAGGGGCGGCTCCACCTCTAAGGTAGCCCTTTCCATTATCAGAGAGAATTTGGCTCTGATACCATTTGTAACGTCCCGGGCTTAGGTCCCCGGTCCGTTATCGAGGAAAACTGGCCCTGACAATTTGTTGAGTTCGGACCCAAATGGATCTGTTAGCAACCACCCAAAATGCTTAAGCCCAAGTTATCAAGTAGTAATCCCCACCACTTATATAACACACCCACACTTTGTGAGCTTTCCATGTGGTACTATGTTTGGGGTTAGGCTGTTACATGATACATGTGTGCCAAATCGGGAGTAGTAAGGGAGAGACTCAAAGAAAGTAACAACAACACTTATGTAGTGTCTCTTGGAACGTGGGTCGTAGCACCTATAACCTTTATGATTTCGAGCATATCCCACGAAAATACATTTGACTGCTCTAGACGATAGTTTATCCCGATCAGGATCAAGAAGATGAAGGAAGGCGACACAACCGAAGATTTTTGGAGGGACATGAAATATAGATTTTCCTGGGAAAAGAACCTCAATAGGTATCTGCTCGTCAATGGGAGTAGAAGGCATGCAGTTAATAAGATATGTGGCAGTCAGTACAGCATCATCTCAATACGTACATGTCACATGATAGTCAATGAGTATTATGCGAGCGATATCAAGAATATGTCTATGTTTACGTTCCGTCACTCCATTTTGCTGGGATGTATGAGGACAGGTGGTTTGATGCAGAATCCCTTGAGATGCTAAGAAAGATTGTATGTCATGTGAGACCAACTCCTTAACATTGTCAGATCTTAGTGTTTTTTATGGTGGTATCAGATTGATTCTTTTTTCATGAATGAAATGAACAATGATTTGAAAGACATCAGACTTATTTTTCATCAAAAAAGGACCAAGACACATGAGAAAAATCATCTATAATAACCAAATAATATCTATTTCCTAGTCGATCAGGATAACGACTGGGTCTCCATATGTCAAGATGAACAAGTTCAAATAGACTAGAATGAATGGCACCCGACGAAGGAAACGATGACTGATGTTCGAGATACCAGTTGTACATGAGATGACTAATATAACCCTAGGGTTTATGAGTAGAGTACTTCTCAACATGGAAAGTAAAAGTAATGATTAATGGGGATGGAGGGTCATGTTTCGTTTTGCCATTCTGATCTAGATTAGAAAATTAGGTTGGATCATTCTGGTGCAACTAGTCATTGTTTGATTTTTTTTAAAAAATCAGTTGATCACCCCCGATTGAACTAACCTAAACTTGGCTGACATGGTTGAACCACTCTGACCGATTGATTATAACACTCTAAGTCCCAAGTATAGCCCATGTCGGAAACTCACGAAGTTCAAAGTGGGTTACAAGAGTGGAGGATTATTACTTGACAACTTGAGATAAAGTATTTTGGGTGGTTGTCAACGGGTTCAACTGGGTTTGAATCCAACAAGTTGTTATAGCTAGTTTTCCTCGATAACATACTAGGGACATAAGCTCGGGACGTTACAAATAGTATCACAGCAAGTTCCTTCTAATATTGGAAAGGTCTACTCAGATGGACCTAAGTCAATAACATGTAGGTGTCATTGCCACTAGGAATAAGTGACGGGTTTTGTCGTAACAAGAATATTGTGAATATAAATGGAGGAGGTTGTAATACCCCAACCCCCAAGTATAGTCTCGCGTTGGATACTCGTGAAGTTTCAAAGTGGTTTATAAGACCGACGGATTACTACTTGACAACTTTGACTTAAGTATTTTGGGTAGTTGTCAATGTGTCCAACTGGACCCGAACCCAACAAGTTGTCATAATGGACGAAGGACCTAACCTTGGATATCACAAATGAGAATGTTGCGAATATAAGTGGAGAGTAGTTATACTCCAACCCCCAAATATAGTCCCACATCTAAAACTCACAATGTGTGGGTATATGTTAAATTGATGTTGATTACTACTTGACAACTTGGGCTCAAGGTTTTAGACGGTTGTCAACGTGTTCAATTGGGTCCATACCCAACAAATTGTCAGACCGGGGACATGAGTCCAGGACATTATAAAAAATATCGGAGCAGATTTCATCTGATAGTGAAGAGGGTCACCTGAAGGGACCTAAGTCGGGAGCGTGCAACCACCACTGTCACTGGGAATAAGTGACGGGGCATGTTGCAACAAGGATATCACAATATATAAGTGAAGGAGGTTGTAACACTCCAACCCCCAAGTATAGTCCCACATCACGAAGTTTCAAAGTGAGTATAAGAGTGGGGGATTACTACTTGGCAATTTGAGCTTGACCATTTTGGATGATTGTCAACGGGTCCAACTGGACCTGAATCCAACAAGTTGTTAGGGCTAATTTTCCTCGATAATGGACCGGGGATCTAAGCTCGAAAAGGTAGGTTACATTGATCCAGTCCGATTTTAAATCACTGATCTCGACTACTCTAGATTGTCTAGATGTGCATCATTTGTATATATCTCATAGTTAGATTTGATGGTAAAAGATAGCGAAGTAATGGCAAATTTTATGAACACACTCTGTGTAAATATTTATTTATTTTAAGTCCTCCGCAATCATCCTTCACAACAACTTCCCCCTCCTCGCATGCGGCTCTCCTTCTCAGCCTTACCCCTTTCGTGAATTGCATCCATACCCATCTAAACTTCTTTGACCTGCAACTCTTATTTGTCCTCCTCTTCCATGTTGGCCTAATACGCCCCTATATCTCTTCACCCTACACATGTAGTCTCCGATCTTCTGTGTGCCACTACATGCCCCCTTCAGAATATCCCCTCCATTTTTGAGTTTGTAATATATGGCTCGCAATCAAGAATATGCTTGTCGCATGCAGTACCCATCTCTACCTTGGCCCTCGTCATCCCCTCCCTTCTTGTCGCTTCAAGTTTGTGTTGGGTA